>OY986974.1:13789392-14047081 GCA_963920575.1 Narthecium ossifragum | reverse complement strand
GGTCTTGTAGCGAAAGGATCAAGATATAGTTAATGCTATAAGTTTGGTTGGAGTAGTGAAGAAACGGCTGCAGCATTTGAGGGAGACAAAATGAAATAAATTTTTGGAAGAAGTCAAAGCTTTTTGTGCCGATAATTCTATTAGTGTACCCAATATGGAAGATATTATACCAACTCGCAGTCGTTCAAGGTGTTGAAGCTCTTGAGGGCAAAGTATACTTATATGCACCATTTTCGTGTTGAAGTGTTTTTCCAAGTTATTGATTTCATCGCTCAAGAGATGAATCATCGTTTCACAGAAGCAAGTACGGAGTTACTTCTTTGCATAGCATGCCTTGATCCAAAAAACTCAATCTCAGCATTTGACCATGCTAAGTTATGTCGTCTTGCTGAACTTTATCCATAGGATTTCACAGCAGCTGATCGTATGATCCTTAGAGATCAGCTTAACACCTACATTAGAGATGTTAGAAGAAATGATGATTTTTCTGGACTTCAAGATATTGGAAGTATTGCTGTGAAGATGGTTGAGATTAGAAAAAATGCTCTATTTTCATTGGTTTATCTTCTTATTGAGTTGGCATTGGTCTTACTAGTTGTGACTGCAACCATTGAGATAGTCTTCTCTTCGATGAAAATTATCAAGCCTGATTTGCGTAATAAAATGGGAGATGACTGGATGAATGATTGCATGGTAGTATACATCGAGCGGGAAATTTTTGAAACTATTGAGAATGAAGTTATTTTGCAACGTTTTCAAAAAATGCAGAAACGTAGTATCCAACTTCCACCTCTCAATCGCAGCACATAGTATGGTACATATATTTTAATATTGATATTATTTTTATTCCTTAATGTTCGATATTGTAAGTCTAAGGCACTTTTTGCATTACTTAAGAGAAAAAAATTTGGTCATTTTGTTTTAGATTTCGCCCCTCCTAAGTCTCATCCTAGTTCCGCCACTGCACGGCCCCGACCTACGCGGTCGAGCAAGTTTAGAGGAACGGGTCCTCACAACTTTAGTCTTTGAAGGCGGATCAGCAAACTTGAGTTCACCGGTTTTGATTCTATCCTGGATCGTGTTGTAGAAGACAATTGTTGGTCGGGGCCACCGAAGAGGAGCTAACCCCTACACCTGCAAAATGCAGCCCGGGTAGGAGTGAGCAATTAAGCTCAGCAGGGAAACTATACTACGACACACAGAAGGAAGAGGGAAACGCAACAGTGGTTCCCTCTAGTAAAGCCTAGGTGTATACAGGGGCCCCATAACCCCACCGCGTGTCCCTGAGGTCCACGATCATGATCTTCCATAAGAACTGGTCACATGATGGGTCACGTTCAGTAAGCAGGAACTGACACTGCTGACTCACAAGGGAGAAACCGGCACTGCTGGCGGTAAATGGCACCGCTGAGTAGGCACTCCCTCTACTCAAGAGTCGTCATACCTGGACAGCGGCTACACCTCAGAACTCGACTAGAGACCGACACGACCTCTACAATCATTAAACAACAGGTGTACGAGTCATCTAGGCCTTTCATCAAATTCGACTGTACACCACAATTCAAACCTGGTCCAAACTACCCGACCCCGGTCCTAGGGCTAAATCCGAGCTTACAAGCCTCAAGACGGCGACCCACAGATCGCCCAAGCCCTAACCTTATGCAACTAATGCGCAACAAGAATGCATGCAATGAACATGCGCATATAAAACATTTAATTAAGGCCCGGGGTGGTGAACATATAATTAAGGCCTGGAACTGCTGCAGTGGTACACCACCAACTACCAGCCAGTCCACGAGCAACCGGCACCGGGAAACAGCCCCTCAAACAACAGAAGGCAAACCACACAGATAAAGGCCCTCGGCGCACGCCGGCATGTAAGGCTATGGAAAGCAGTAGGGCCACTCACCCACTTATTCTAAACATCCCATGGGTCATCACCCTCCTGGTTCACCACTGCCCCTAATATGGGGTTAACATGCTTAATGATATGCAATATATAAAGCTGTAAGGAAACCGTACATGCAAAGCCCCGTGGGCAAAGCTAATGAAAAACTCCTCTCTGCCACCAAAGGATCGATTTTTTCCTAAGAAAATATCGATCTTTAGGAAAAGATCGATCTTACAAGTAACAGAGAGCCCCCTTTCCTGTCGAGTCAAAGAAGATCGATCATCCTCGCGACAGAGGGCATCTTCCTTGTCGCGCCAAGGGAGATCGATCCTTCCTCCCAGGGAGATCGATCACCCTCGCGACAGAGGACATTCCATGCTATCCTGGAACAAAGATCGATCATCTCCACCAGATGATTGATCATGCTCGGGCTCAGCATGACCAACAATGAAGGATCGATCCTTCTCCAAGAAAGATCAATCTTGTTGGGTTCTCCGGTGAACCTATGACGAGAAATACCTTTGGAAAACTCCACCAAATCCCACAAAACCTTGGGATCTGGTAGTACGAAAGACCACGAGTCCAAAACCGATAAGCATGCTACAAACTAACAAACATGCAGCAAGATCTAAGCAAAACAAATCACATTCAACTCAAAACTCACAAAACCGGAAAACAAAGTAGGTAGAAATCCCTACCTAGGCAATAGCTGCTTCAATCCCAGCTGCTAAGCCTTAGATCATCCTCAAACTCTTTCAAATCCAGCAAGATCTCAGCTCCAGGACGCGGATTTTAAAAGGGATTCAAGGAAGAAGGTTACATCCGTTTTATAGACAAACGAACCGACCTATGAATGATCGATCTTTCCCTGAGGAAAGATCGATCCTTCATGACGATCACGCCTTGACTTTCTGTCACTAGAAAATTGATCTTCTAGAAAGGAAAGATCGATCCTTTAGGTGCAGAAAGCTAGACTTGGGCTAAAACACAAGCCCAAGCCCGGATCTTTCGATCCCGGGTCCATCTAACCGTTCTAATCAAACACTAACACAAACATGGTCAGTGTGTGCACACGCGGGTGTGAAATAAACCGATAAGGCACAATTTACCAAATTGCCCTTGCGGTCCACAACGAGCCACAGGGGTAGAGGAACATGTCCTCACAGGTTGCCTTTTATGAACTCGGCTTGGTCGACCTCTGGGTTGTTGAGCTCGTGATGGTATGTGCCGTCCGAGGTCCTCCTCCGAGTCGATTCCTCTCGGAGCATTTGCTCGTACCTTGAGGCTCTTCCGGACAGCTCGAAAAGTTCATTAAACACCATCCCTTCAAGCTTCTTCCTGAGATTGAAGTCTAGCACTTCCTGGGATAGTTTGATGAACTCATACTCAGGGAGGGGCGTCTTGCAGCTAATCTTGGCTTGACGGAAACGAGAGATAAACTGTTCGGCCATTTCCCCAGATTTTTGTCAAATCCGAGAGAGATCTGCCATTGAGATCTCGGGATCGGTCTTAGAAAAATATGCCTAGAATTGACTTTATAGATCGTCCCAGGTGAAGATGGAATTCTAGGGAAGATTGATGTGCCAGGTGAATGCCGACCGGTGAGGGATGTATGAAAGATCTGCAGCTTGAGGAAGTCATTATCCCCATACTCGCGACATTGACAAGTGAAACTAGCCAAATGTTCCAGAGCTGACATATCATTGTCCCATGAGAAGAAGGTGAACTCTAGCATCCTAAAGTTGTTGGGGATAAGGGTGTTCCCTATCAATGTAATTCGGATATGGTTTCGGGTCCGAGCCTCTCACAGTTTGGTCCGAGCCTCGAGTCGAGGTGGTTCGGGTCCGAGCCTCTCACAGTTTGGTCGTTGGGGTCGCTGAGGCGGGATCCTCTACTCCTCGTTTCCGAGGTTATAATGTTAGGGATATTCGGGATGCCTCTAGGGTGATATGGATCTGGATGTCCACTGGGATATGCTTGTTGCCCCCCGGCGTGGGCAAATTGATCGAGCGACACCCTTTGTTGCCCCCCTTGTCTAGTGGGATAGATGCCTTGATGAGGAGGGTTTTTCGAGTAGCTCGTATGGTTATTCTTCCCCCCCAGGGTAGCCCATCGGGTTCTGTAGCCCTCTGAGGTGACATGGTGGGCCCTGTTGCCCGTTCGGAACCCTCATTTGACCGGTTTGTCTTGGAGGATAATCGGTCGGAGGGTTCGAGCTCTCCTCATAACGCCAAGTCACCACACTATAGGGTACGGGTACCTAGAGTCTCAAGCCTCCGACATTTGCCATAGGCACATTCTATCCACATGGATCCACGTATCCTTGAGGGGAGCCGTTTGAGGTTGGGTTTGGATATCCCAGAGGAGGTGGTTGGTTACTCAAACTTAGGATGTCGGACCCTTGAGGGCCGGTCCGTGTATCATTTAGAGAAATGGTCACAAAGCAAACCTGAGTGCTTCATCATGAAGCCTCCGGTTGAGCTTAGCAAGCTTGCCGAGGATGGGTTGTAATCCGAGTACTACTTCTTTGGCTACTTGCTTGGCTGAGGGAGTAGTGGTGTCTGCTAGAAGATGGGTGACTTCTTGAATCACCCTGTTAGCTTGGAGTTGGGTTTTGTCTGTCATGAAAACTCCCATCTTAGACATGGTTTGACAGATTTGCTCCAATGACTGTTTCTGGGACTCTACGGCTTTATCTATTTCTCCCGTGATCTCTTGTATGTCTTGAGACCTCAACCCTTGAGTGTCCGAGCGGGTTACTTGGAATTTGCTTGTCATGGTTGCTGTGAGGGTGTCGACTACCCATTTCAGCTGCTCTTTGAGCATATCTTCCATTCCATCTATAGTTTTCTGTAACTTGGCGACGGTTTCCTGATCCTAACTTTGCTAGGAATCTTCGCCGTGTTGGTCAGTGATCAAGGACAAACCTAAAGGGTTTTGGTCAGGCTGTTGATTGTCTAGGTCATACCAATCTTGTGGATTGACGACTGTAGATTTAAGTGTCATTTTTGGCCTCCCACAGTGGTCCCCAAAAAGTGTTTTGCTAATAAAATGTACCCGAGATGGATATGTGGTCGTCAGGCATGTGAGGTGCGCCAACTGTAGCACAGGGTTATCAGAAGGATGTGTGGATTCAGCCGTACCTCAATTAAGACTTTTTAGATAGGGACTTAAGTCTAAATGAAGATAATTTTTTTATAGGTGTTTAATGATTAGAGTTCTCCTAAATCGACTATGTTGTTCCCAAAATGATTATGCTGGTCCTAAAGTTGAGGCTACATTTAGAAGTAACTGGAACTACTACTAAGTATGATGACGCTACTCTTAGAGATATTATGCTACTGCTAGAGTGATTATGCTACTCCTAGAATTTATGAAAGCATGAAAAGAAATAAAACAAAAGATGAACTACCTACTTCGATTGAAACAACAACTAGTTTGATTACAACTCCGACGAAAATTCCTAAGAGTACAAGCTAGAACTGGATTAAAGTAGCTAAAGTAACTATGGCAGTAGTAGTAGTAGAAAAGCCGGATTTGAGTCGAGGGGCTTCTTCTTCTGTATTGAAGGTTTTTATACTTCCGATCGCCGCCTCCATGTGGCTAACCGCCATCCATCATCCACGACCAACAACCCATGACCTTTCGTAGTCCTCATCGTGGGCCGAATCTCGTTGATATCTTGACACGTGGCCAGTCCAGGATAACTAATCAGCTTATCTTTGGCCCCACTTCCTACGCTTCTACTTTTGGGGAGTGGTTAGGTATATCATGGGGATGTGCCCCAGGTGTCATTGTGATAATGCCTCGACTTCGAGGTTGCATGCCTCCGGATTAGGGTTTCTTATGGCGCCTCGACTTCGAGGTTGCATAACTCCAATACTTAGAATTTGATATGATGCATTGACCTTGAGGTGGTTCCTAAATCCATGCCTTTGTAAAGCGCCTTGATGTCGAGGTTGTTGGGCCCCGGGAATAGTGACTTCCTGAGATGCCTCGACCTCGAGGTTGTCTGGCTCTGAGCTCAATGATTTTATGCAGTACCTCGATCTCGAGGTTGTTTAGCCCCGGGATTGGTAACGTCAGGTTTTAATAGTCCTTCCTTTTGTAACAAGGGACTACTCGACACTTTAAGTATCACACCATTGGATCGCATCGCAATAAATGCGAAGTCATCGTGATAACGGGGTTTAAACTTGGGCAGCGGGTAGCATTTAATGTGCATCTCATTTCATTGGCCGACGCTTTTTTTCTCACGTGGTCTTGAAGGCGATGGTTCCACTAGCCATATTGTTGATTCGTCCACCTGTTGTGTCCATATCATGTCGCATGTACTATGATTATGGCTCGCTAGATGGGTGTCATGTGTTTGTATCAAC
This sequence comes from Narthecium ossifragum, assembly GCA_963920575.1. Classification (NCBI taxonomy): domain Eukaryota; kingdom Viridiplantae; phylum Streptophyta; class Magnoliopsida; order Dioscoreales; family Nartheciaceae; genus Narthecium; species Narthecium ossifragum. Next base: position 14,040,811 of record OY986974.1, on the reverse strand, counting down.
GATGGATGCATGCTAACTGGTGCTTGAGTATTTTTTTTTCGATAACACACAGTGGCGGAACCAGAGGCGAGGGGGGGCGGCCGCCCCCCCTGGCAACACCGGAAACCCCCCCCCCCCCCCCCATGCCCCCCCCCCCCGCTCGAACCGCCCCCCCGACCCTTCACCTCCTCCACGAGTCATGAGACTCATGAGTGACCCTTCACCTCCTCGGCTCCTCCTTCACGCTAGTCGCTAGACCCGCCCCTTCACCTCCTCTCCTCCTCATCCCCAACTCCGCTCTCGGCTCTGCCATCCTAGCCTGGTGTTCGCCCATCGCTCCTCTCTTCCCAGCCCCAACCCTTCCCTTCCGACGCCGCCCTTCTCCAGTTCTTCTGGTCCACCGCCTCATAGTCATTGACGTCACCGCCACCTCCTCCGGCTCCAGCGACGCCCTTCGTCCTCCCATTCCTCCACCGCTCCACGGACCACGGGTCCACGGTCGCCTCCTCTCTGTTGCAGAGAGAACATAGGACAAGCACTGAAGCATAGTAGGCAGCCAGGTATGTTTTTTTTAATTTTTTTTTATTTGACTTAGTTAATTATTTGTTAATGTTAGGATTTATAATTTATTAGTTTGATTTAGTTAATTATTTATTTGTTAGGATTTAGTTAATTATTTGATAATTTATAAAATATCTATAATTGATTAGTTTGATTTCTAATTGTTGCATTTTTATTTATATATTTGTTTTGTTTTATTTAGATAATGGATAAGTTTGTGATAAAAAAACCACAAAGCGGACCAAGCAGTGAATCGTCTAATACTCATGACTTGCATACTACTTCATAGAATACTAGTTCAAAAAAACGACGAACTAGTTTAATTAATTCGAATGATATTGTTGGTGACCCAGGGTTGAATCACTTGAATGATATTGTTGGTGACCCAGGGTTCCATAAACCCATTGAAACATATGATGTTGGGATTAGGGATGAAATTCGTAGGGGGTACTTGATCAAAGGCCCTTGTCAACCGTTTGGTCATAATTTTCCCAAGAAAAAATATGAAAAAGATACGATGAGTTTTAGAGAGACATGGTTCAAAGACTATGAGTGGTTGGAATATAGTGTATCAAAGGATGCGGCGTATATATTGTTTATGGTGTTATCTGTTTAGAAAATCTCAAGGAGAACAAGGTGGAGGAGATGTGTTTACATGTACAGGATTCGACAATTGGAAAAAGGCAATAGAAAGATGGTTGAGACTAGAAAAAATGCTCTATTTCCATTAGTTTATCTTCTTATTGAGTTGACATTGGTCTTACCAGTTGCGACTGCAACCGTTGAGAGAGTCTTCTCTTCGATGAAGATTGTCAAGTCTGATTTACATAATAAGATGGGAGATGACTGGATGAGTGATTGCATAATGGTATCCATCGAGTGGGAAATTTTTGAAACTATTGAGAACGAAGTCATTTTGCAACGTTTCAAAAAATGCAAAAGCGTAGGATCCAACTTCCACCTCTCAATCGCAGCACATAGTACGGTACGTATATTTTAATATTTGCATTGTTTTTATTCTTTAATGTTTGATATTGTAATTCTAAGGTATTTTTTGCATTACTTAAAAGAAAAAAAATTGATTATTTTGCTTTAGATTTCGCCCCCCTTGAATCTCATCCTGGTTCTGCCACTGATAACACACACTTAGGGGGCGTTTAGTTGCTTGTATTAGCTGATGCATGTATGAGCTAATGCAGCATTTTGGTCTATACCAGTGTTTGGTTGGCCACTGCATTAGCTGATGCATGCATCAGTTAATGCAAAAAGGACCTCAAATGCTGCATTAGCTAATGCAGCCAAAATGGCTGTTTTTGCTAATGCAACATTGCATTAGCAGATGCAATGCACTGCATTGTTTTAGCAAATGCAATGTACTGTATTGCTTTATGCACTGTATTAGCTTATGCAAGCAACCAAACGCCCCCAATAAGAGTTATACTTGATGAACTTTATACAAATATTTTACTTGATAAAAATTTCTGAATTCGACCCTGCCCTCTTCAATTTTTCCGAGCCAAAAGACACTGCGGAGAAAACTCTCGGAAATGGCACGGAAACCCTGTAATACAAGAAAGAAGAGACGTGAGGGTGTGGAACCAACCTGGAATACGGACTGCTTGATCTCATCCTATAATACGTGGATTGCATGGTTTTATCTTGGTCCGTACCCCCGCCTGCCCAAAATGCTACACGCATCACCCACCCACCTCTTCCTATAAATTCGAACTTCTCAGTCCGTTTCGACGCCTTCTTCTATCTCCGACACCCAGCAATGGAGTTCTCCGGCTCAGAATCTCCTTTCGATTGCATTCTCTTCGGTAGGCCAATTCTCTCGTCCTTGATTCTTGTTTCATAATCTACATATGGTTAATGTTTTTAAATTGTGAGATGGTTTCCAGATCTCGATGATACCTTGTATTCCTCCAACACCGGCATTGCTCAAGCTTGCAAGCGAAACATCGAAGGTAGAGGAGATTCTGAAGAACAAAAAAATGAAGATTACTTGCAATTCTTGAAATTGATCTAAATACCGATACCTTCTTCTTTGCAGATTTTCTTGCTGGAAAGTTCGGAGTTTCCGCGGACCGAGCGGCCGCCCTCTGCGCTGATTTCTTCCGGTCACACGGCAGCTCCCTCGCTGGCCTCATCGTACGTCCCTTGCAGCTTTATAGCATAGATATTTGCTTGTTTTCTTCATTCATGCCTAATTCTCAGGGGAATCAACTTTGATACATCCTTTTCAGTCTATGGGCTACGATGTGCACCCAGACGAGTATCACAGGTCAGCATCTACTGCAAAGAAATCCTAAATTGAATTCAACAAAATCCATATTTGAAATCTATTTAAGCAAAAAAGAGCACCCTTTTTACCTCATTTGATCGTTTCTTGAAAGACTAATGCTTCTAAGATTGTTTGCAGCTTCGTGCACTGGACGCTGCCGTACGAACGGATCAAACCCGATCCCCATCTCAGAGATCTCCTCCGTAGCATCCCCCAAACCAAAATCGTACGCTTTTCTTTGTTCTTCGCTGGAAAAGATTCACTTTTGCAAGCTCTAAAATCCTTGGAACGTCGTTGGAATCATCACAGTGTTCTTCGTTTGGTTGGGGATTTGGTTGCAGCTGTTCACCAACTCGGATAGGGAGCACGCGAGGAGGGCGCTGGAGAAGCTAGGGATCGGGGAGGAGTATTTCCACCGGATCGTGTGCTTCGAGACGCTTAATCCCCACCTATTCCATGATGAGAAGACGACCTCTGCCTCTCAGCCGCCGGAGGTGATGCTGAAGCCCTCCATCGCCGCCGTGGAGGCCGCCTTTCGCGTCGCCGGCGCCGACCCAAGCCGCACCGTAAGCCTCCGTTCTCCTCTCCTAGTCATCTCGCGTCCTTCTCTTTTCGATTTTTTCTTGCAAAAAGTTTAAAATATCCCCATCTAAATTTTTTAAATATGTCAAATCTGTCTTTTAAGAATTATGCTGTATTCTTTTCTTGATAATTTTTATGATATTTTGCGACATATGATTCGCATAATTTTGTTACTAACTACTGACAAACCCCCCCTAACCCAACTTGCAACTTAAAAATCACTCCATCTTTTCAGTCACTCCACCCTTTCGTCTGGGCGACATTATATGATTATAAACACAAAATTTCCATTTTATGCCGCGCTAATTTGAGATTTAACGGCTGATAGAAAAGAGGAAAACACGAAAGAATTATCGCTTAAGTTATGGTGAGAATAGAGTTTTTGCGAACAGGCCCCTCCATTATTATTATTATTATATTAATGTTATTAATACTAATAGCTCCTCAATCATGAGATCCAACTTCCATCCTTCATATACGGTAATTTTTCTGCGAGTTTTGAAAATTAATGCTAATTAAGATACTTTAAGCTCCCCAAGTTGAAGTATATACTTCACAAGGGGATAGAATCCCAGTGCTGAGCTCAAAATTCCGAAGTCCTCTAATTTTATGTCGTTTTCAGTTGTTTCTTGATGATAGTGAGAGGAACATCGCTACCGGCAAGGCGCTGGGTCTTCGCACCGCCTTGGTAAACACGCTGGTCTCTCCTCCTATCTCCGTCTCTGATTATAAATATATTGACCCATCCTTGAGCTTTTAATTTGAGTTCAGTGATTAGAGAATAATACATTTGATTAATAATACTTCATTTGGAAATTAAAAGGTTGGGAAGCAAGTGATGACGAAGGAAGCAGACTACTTAGTGGAAAGCATGGCAACCTTGAGGCGAGCCATACCTGCTATATGGGGAGACTCAGTGCCACCCAAAAAGGCGAGCCATCCACAACAGTAGAAGCCTAATCGTTCACCAACATGATCACCCCAATCGCTATCCAACCGGCTCTAACATACGTCGTTATCTAGCTCCATCCAGTCCTGCTTGATTCGTGTTAATAATATTGTAATATAGCTTATATGGTTGTTATGGGTTGGTGACAAGTTTTGCATATCGGTAGCCCGGCCGTTTGCGTCAACGAAGCATAATGGGAATGTAATTTGAATAATGTAATCAAGATGTGTTACTTTCAATAAGAGCCTATTTGGTTGCTGAGAAGTAAGCTAGATTGGAGTGATTTCATCTGAGTGAGTTTATCTGGAGTGGACTATCAGTTTTTGGTGTTTGGTTAGTGTTAGAGTGGATGTTGAGTTCTAATAGTTCTGGCACTTTTTGTTGTTTGATTGGTGCTGAAGTAGAGGCTGAATTCTAGGATTTTTTGAGTTCGGGTGTTTGGTTGATGCTGTGAGCGAGGTTATGGTCACCCCCAACTGTTAGTGGTGAGTATACTGCCTGTTACATGCACCATATGTATTTTAAACCTTTCGTGCGCATATTCGCAATATGATGATGTAATATAGTATTTAGTTTTAGTTATGATTGGTATAAAGTATTTAAATTGGGTAAAACCTTGACTTTAATTGGCAAATTATGTGATGTGATTGTGCAATATATGTTTCATATATGCTACTTATTTTTTTCATCCCTTCTGCTATGTATATGACAATATATGTGTGATTATTCAGCTACAATGTTGTTAGTTTGGCACTAACGTCTAGCATATATTTTTAAAATCAAGTTGATTCGGGTTTTCCATCAACAAGCATTGTCATTGTCATTCTTCAAGTATAAAAATGATAATTGAACATGTATTTTTCAATTACACAACTTGCATTTTTTAAAGACTAGAACAAAAATCATCATTTGCATAGCAATTATTTACATTATTATGCATGGATGAAATTCAAAAATACAACTTGTGAAGAAAAAAACTTGAAAAATGCAACTTGTATTTTTCAAAGTACCACCTGTATATTTATCGGTCTTTATACAACAATTACTCACATATATCCATAGATACAACTTCTAATTTTCAGAATTACAATAATGAAGAGTTCACACAACACCTTTACAATACATGTAACTTTTGATTTTCATAAGTACAACTTATACAATAATATTTATTTCCTAATGAAGAGTTCACACAGCACCTATACAATAAATGTAATTTTTTATTTTCATAAGTACAACTTATACAATAATATTTATTTCATGTACATAGAAACACATATACAATTCATACAACCATTGATTTCAAAAATACAACTTATACAATAACATTTGTTTCCTTGTACATACAAACATCAGTACAATACATATAACCCTTGATTTCAAAAGTACAACTTATGTAAGATACAAATCCATCCAAAAATCAAGGATCAATAAAAGCCATGACTCTCAAAGCCATGACTCTCACTAACATTATTATTGGGGGAATGGGTCAAACCCTCATAAGTTAGACTTATGAGGGCCAAAAACACATCTAAATAGTTTTTGGAATAAAAACCCCGTCACCTGGCAAACGACACCTCCGTTAATCTATTCCTACGAAAAAAAAGCCAGCTCTGGTCTCGCAGTCGAAAAGGTGCGATCGTGGCCGTACAAACTCAATAAAACCCTTCTGAAGCCAGTCAGGAGAATTGAAGGTTTGGCCTACTCCATCGGTGTCAACACAAAGCCCCAAATAATTGGTTCAATGTTTGTTCTCATTGAGCTTAAAGCAGGAGCTCGCGGGCCCACCGAGAGAATAATAGCCCCGGTCCCGAATGGGTTGTGGCCCACTTCTTTTTTACTCTCTCTCTCTCTCTCTCTCTCTCTCTCTCTCTCAAAGGGTTAGGATTTGATAACCTTTTGGCTTGAGAAGTATATTTTAACAGCAATAGTTGTGATCTTAATGTACAAACATTTATTAGTTGTGATTACAGTTAGTACAGTGTACAAACATTCAGAAGTACATTTTTCAAATGATATTGTATGGAAGAGAATGTTTTGATGGGAATACTTGTGATTGCAAAGAGGCTAATGCTTCAGATTTCTCTATTTAAGCTTCACTGAATCCACAGCTTCATTGAAACACAGAGAGTATATGATAAATACAAATTTTCTCTCATTGTACTGGATTTTCTCTCATATGATTGGGTTTTCTCTCAATGGACTGAGTTTTCTCTCATTGTACTGGATTTTCTCTCATTCGAATGGGTGTTCTCTCATTGGAGTGAGTTTTCTCTCCATGAAATGAGTTTTCTCTCAATGAACTGGGTTTTCTCTCATTGGACTGAGTTTCCTCTCAATGAAATGGGTTTTCTCTCAATGAACTGGGTTTTCTCTCAATGAAACGGGTTTTCTCTCAATCGAGTGAGTTTTCTCTCATTCGAGTGAGTTTTCTCTCAATAGATAGAGTTTTCTCTCATTGAACTGGGTTTTCTCTCATTGGAGTGAGTTTTCTCTCAATGAAATGGGTTTTCTCTCAATGAACTGGGTTTTCTCTCAATGAACTGGGTTTTCTCTCAACTGAATGGGTTTTCTCTCAATATCATGGGTTTTCTCTCAATGTAATAGATAGAGTTTTCTCTCAAGTGAATGGGCTTTCTCTCAATGTCATGGGTTCACTACAACAAAATCAGGATTTCGCGACAAAAAATTTCGTGACAATAAGACTTATATTTGTCACTATATACTTGTCGTGACGAATGTATTTCGCCACCAGGTTTGTTACAATAAGTCCGTCGCAATAAGTTTATTATGATAAATGTAGCCATTTATTACAATAGGTGCATACAAATTACGACAAACAAAAATTTGTCACCATAACACTAGTACCGGTGACAAAATATTTTGTCACCACAAATAAAAGATTTCGTAGCCATATGTATGTTTTTGTCGCAATAGGCATGTTCGACATGGGGGATATTGCGACCAAAATATTTTGTCACTATAATTTTTAACAAAATTTTTGTCACAATATGTTTGTCGTAATAAACAGATTTATTCCGACAAATGATTTCGTCACAATCTAACATAAAAATGGCGACAACATATTTTGTTGCAATAAATGTGACTATTGTGACAAAATAATTTCATTGTAATAAACTTATTTGACTTATAATGACAAAAAAATGTCACAATAGATACAATATTGTGATAACTATTTTATCACCATAGAAATATTTATACCTGTAAATAATTAAAAATCAACTTTAATAAATTAGACAAAAATCATTAATTACAAAACATTAGCTATCAATTAACTTGGCAAAATAAGTAAAACTTAGTTTCCAACTAAGTAGCTCAATTGCTTCCAAAATAAGTATTTTTCTGCAAGCTGCTTGTCCGGTAAGAGTCGCCAGCAAAAGAAACAAAGCAGACTTATCTCAGTCTGCAGTATCTTTTCAACGAGCTGCTTCTCTCCTTTCATCTGCATGATACAGCTCAAAAAATACTGCTCCTTTTAGTCGTGCAAAACATCACCTAGTTAGAACTTAAAAGTGCAATCATGCTGTCTAACTGGAGAGCAAGGTAAGTTGTAAGTTGAGCAAACAAAACTACTCAGTCGATGAAGTACGACTGCATACACAAATTCCAAGTCTTGTTGTGCTTCTCAGTTCAAACTTAGAAGAAGAAACTTTACATTCCGGGAATTCTGCTGCAGTATGTCTCTTTAGCTTAGAATATGTATGGAAACATTTACTCATGAGAGAGATGGGCATTATAAGTTCATTAAAGCAGTAAAAATTTCACATTCTGGGATTGTATTCCAATTGTCGCTTAGGCTTAGATATCTACAAGAACATTTAGTATAAGGGGACTTACAAATTCACTGAAAAGATAATCAGGTGTTGATTCGCCAATCACATCAGCCTGATAACCATCTCCCAGAAACTCCATATTTTCCTGGAGTTGTGTTTATCATGAACAATGGGAAATATCATTGCACAAGAAAGTGCAGTAAGGGCCTATTGTCAAGTGCTAAAATAAATGCATGAAAGCAAAAAGTATATCAAGATGGGCTTGCTATACAGCTTGACCATGACCCACTGTCTGAAATAAGAATCTGATGCTTGAGCATGATTCACTAGCAGAATATCCCAATGCACTCTAAGAAAAAGGTAGTATATGAAGATGTCAAGGACTCTTCCAAGCATTACTAATCTTAGAAGATAAGGTTAGGTAAATGATCAGTCAACTGCATTCCAAGATAGATAAGTGACATGAAACATCAGAGACAACGATGTTGGATAAAACCTATTATATGAGAGGCACTGCATGATAGTGAGGTAATGGCTATAATTTGATAATCACTGACAGCATCTAAACTTGACATGAATGTCACATACGGATAAATCACACGGGGATAACGTGCAACATCATTATGAGTATTTAAGAACTCTTTTGGACTGAATTAACTGAAAATAGACTCATTAAGTCCATTTTATTAGGAAGTGAACCACTACGACAGTCGACAGACATTGTGAATGCAGGGTCTTGATTTGTTCGAATGCATAGTAAAACTAGTGAATATCACCACGATGTGAATAGTCATTCTCAATTTTAATATGGCTGATCAAATCCTCTCAATCAACTATCAGCTTGAAGCCAAAGTAGAAAATGTGAAGGAACCACGATGTGACACTTATAGTGGCAGGAGACATATATATGCAGTTATAAGGGGCATCAGAATAGCGTTAACATTACCTCATTGTAGACTTCAGCAAACCTCTTATTTTCAACTCTTGGAGAACCAAAATTATACATAGTGACCGAAATCACACCAGACCTATATGACAACAGAAACGTCCTTAAAAAGATCATGCTGGGAGCGATATGCTGTGTGATAATCATAATTAGGTCAAGTTTCCAAAAAGATAGGTGTTTAGCACATCACTGTCAAAGCAAATTATCCATGCCAAATAAACCAAGAGTGTAAGGCAAAATTTTGGAGAACATGTTGCACATACAACTGCACTAATCTGTCATCTATTATTACAAATTATACTAATCCAGCTTAAACATATAATGCATAAAGAAGTATAGCTCTTAGCCTCTTAGGCTTATTAGCATGAGTATAGCCTTGTAGTTGTTAAGTAGTTGATTGAAGAATCCTCCAAAGATTAAGTGAAAGAAGTGGACACAAAGTTTTGACATAGTGTATAATTATCATCATACATCACCGAAACACCATGAAAATCTTAAAGTTTCCATACAAAAACTCAGATAGGAAACAAGACATGCCAATTGGGCCTGTTTTCACGACCATCTTCTTTTTCTTCACTGCCAGGACAAACAGGTGTATTACTTTCCCTACTGTTAAACAAAATGAAGACACTTTCATACCAAGGGAAATAAAAGAATATGCAACTAATGCTTGCAGTGACAAGATGAAATCCGAACATTGGCGCGAAATACATGCAAATCTTTCTCAAAACAGTTTCAGAACCCCAGGTGCAGAAATCATAATCTTCCTCTAAAGGATGCAATCAGAACCATCATTTTATCTAGTTTCCATTTCACATTTGCATTTCATTAAAAATTGCTTGTGTTTATGGAAAGAAGATATGGTATGTGGAATTTTTAATCCCCTTAAGCACTTAATACAACACCTAGATATATCTAAAGGACAAACAAAGACTATTATTTCAAACGCTCACAATCTCGGTGATAAAAATTAGTCCTGCTTCACTTCACTTCACTTCACAAAAGAAGAAATCCATAGACATGATAATTAAGAGAAATATAAACATGCAATATGGCACAGAAGAAAGCACATAGACAGACATGCACACATGCCCATAAGAAAGAAGAAACAAAAGGCTACAACACCTCATTGGCTTTAAAAATAACTTTGTATGACAAACAAACATAAGGGTCAGAAGAAAGTATGAAGCATCACTACTAGAAAAGCAGAGATAATATAATTGCCAACACTATTCTTCTTTTCTCCTTGTTGGGAAGTTATAAAGAGGAGGCACGTGCACGTGCACATGCAAGAGAAGGAATGAAGTAGCCATTGGCTCTCTTTTGTGCTTTTATGACAGTAATAAAAGGAGATCCTCTCTCTTGTCTTTCCAGCACTTTGAATCATTAAATCCCCTTCATATCAATCAAGAAACATAGCCTTAGGCGCTCTAGTGAATTCTAACAACAATACAAGCAAAAAGTAAGATTTTATTGGCTACAAGGCACAACGCATCAGAAATTAAAATAAGATTTTAATGACAACTCTATTAGCAATTAAAATGATAGTTGTAGGAATCAACACTTAAGGAAAAGAAAACTGCATTAAGGGCTCTAAAAGATCAAGTTCTCTAGTGAATTGCGATTGAAAAATGTGAAACAATGCCATGACATGGAGGTAGCAGATGCACACAAGGTAGCAACACATACAACTATGTACCAATCTATCTGATAGGGAATCTAAAGCAAAGTGCACACATTATAATCACACAAGGATGAACTTTTGTATGTAGGAATCACATTCAGAAAAGGTAATCATAGTAGGCAAAATAGAACCTGAAATTGGGGATAATCTGGAGCACTGAAAATGGTAACCAACTTCCCTGATTCCACCTCATGGTCGATTGTATAACACAAGGCTGAATCCCATCGTCTCTGATCTCGACAATACAGTGGCCCTCCTCCTCTGAACCACCGTGATCGCAATTATCTTGTGGAGGGTCACACTCACATCCCAATTCATTGTCTTCTCCACCTCCCCTGCTGGATTCCTCTGCCGCCATTACCACTACCATCTCATCGTGGTGCTCAGCTTCAAGCTCTGGAGGATTGTCCGCCACTAAAGGAGGAGCCTGCAATTGCGGAGGAGGAGCCGGAGTCACGGAGACGACATTGGCCGGGCAGAGAGGGCAATTGGAGTGCGACTTGAGCCACGTATCGATACATTGAACATGGAAGGCATGGCTGCGTTTGGGCAGCAGCCGAAGGCTCTCGTCTTCTCGGAACTCGCCGAGGCAAACCGAGCAGTCGGTGCCGTCGACCAGCCCGTCGCCCCGCTTGTACCGGCACACCGCAATCTTGTTGATCAGGACCTCGTCGAGGCCGTTGGACGGTGAAACGTGCCACCCCTCGTGGCGGCGGGAATTGCCAGGTGGGTTGTCCTCGGCCTCGTCATCGCTACCGGCTGAGTGTTGAACGTGCCGCTGCCGGAGAGCTTCGAGCATGCCGCAGTACTTGGAGACCACGGGGGTCCTTCTCTGGCGCTGCAGTCGCCGAGGGAGGTCCCCGACGTCGTCCACGACATCTTCCCCGGCGACCCATCGCCGGTAACCGCGAAGCCCCTCAAATACTCACCGGAAAAACCCACAAAAAGAAGAGATCGGAGGGGAAAAGAAGAGAGGAGCTCACCTGAGCCAAGAAGGAGACGAAATCCGGCGGACACCTCGCCGGATCTATCCTTTTTTCCGGCGATCTACACCTCTCCTCCTGGCTTTCTTCCTCCTTTCTTCCTTTCCTTCTCCGGCGCCGGCGATCCCTCTTCCTCCTCCCACTCCCTCTCCCTTCCCCCATCTCTCTCTCCCGATCTCTCTCTGGATATCTCTCTCTCTCTCTCGGACCCGGCTGGGTGAGGTGAGATGAGGATGAGAGAGAGAAAAATATTAGGGAGAAGAGAAAGGTCGCGCGGTGGAGTGGGTGGAGGATTTGCATAAAACCCCCCGTAAAACTCCAAAGTACACGAAAACACCTCTAATTTATATAAAAGCCCGAAAAGTTTACACTTAGGCCCTTACATTTACAATAAGATATAAGATATTATATTATTGTGACGAATATCTTTGTCGGTGTATATTTATATATAAGTTTACTGTGACAATATTATTTTGACGAAATAATTTTTGTCACTATATAATTATTCGCGTCTTATTATGACAATCTATTGTGACATTAGTATAGTTTGTCACAATTACTGACTTATTACGACAAACTATTGTGATGAAATTACAAGTAGTTGCAATTACAAATTTGGGCATGTATTATTGTGACGAAACTGATATTGGTTGCAATATGTGTCTTTTTTGTGACAAATTCGCATTTATCGCAATCGATTTCGTCACTGTATATCATATTTGTTGTAGTGGTTTTCTCTCAATGTAATAGATAGAGTTTTCTCTCAAGTGAATGGGTTTTCTCTCAATGTCATGGGTTTCCTCTCAATTGACTGAGTTTTCTCTCATTCAAATATAGATTTTCTTAGTATATCAAATGATACCTTAGTTATCTCATTTATTTTTTTGGAAACCACATTTGAATTATAGGGCAGAGATCAGTACAGATCATCTATTGCTACAATAACAACACTTCTGCAAAAATATAGCAACAACATAACCAGCGAACACATTGAAATCATGAGGCAGACACCATTCTTTTCCTTGCTGAAAGCTATACATGACAAGAAGATAACAAAGCAGGCATGCAGGAAAAGTGATGGGGATATAACTAGGTTGGTCAAAGTGTTCAACCCAGATACAAAAAAATTTAGAATAGGTGGGATAAATTGTGAAATAAGGAAATCAGATGTCAAGTATATATTTGGCATAGAATGCGGGAATGTGAAAGCAGTGATCCCAAAAGGAAGAAAGAAGACATCAGAATTTATGAAAAGTGTATTCCCGAGTAAATCTCAACTTACATTAAGCATGCTGAATGACAAGGCTGAAGATCTTTTCCTCTGTGGTAAATCAAGAACAAATAAGGAGGATTGTTATCGCGAACCGCGGAACAACATAACTAAACCGTTTTTGAGGTTTTCGGCATAAAACACATAAAAGGGTTTTTTAAGCAGTAAACTTTGGTTAATACGGGGATTTAGCCAATTATCCGCCTTATTATTAGTGAGGGTCATGGCTTTTAGTGAGGGTCATCGCCTTTGTGTTTTCACACGGTCGTGCATAAAAACACGATTCAGAATTTGAATCATTACTCAATTGGTTGCTTAACAATAGAGAGTTTGTGAGGTTTAATTGTTTATGTAATTGTTGGTGCGAGGATGGAACGAAAAGTGGGTCGGTGACTGGCAGGACCATGGATCCTTCTAGAACAACGACAATAAAGTCATTGTCGTATTTATCTCCCCTCTCTGAATTTTATATAGCTTGGGGTGCATATGGAAGGCAAGGTGTGAGGTTTGTGGGATGAGGGGGTGGGCTTTAATGCTAGCCAAGTTGGTAGGAGAATTAAATAGTTGGTAAAGGAATTCCATATGATCCACTGTATCAGAAGCTGAGGGCGACCAACCTGGGATAGGTCTCCGTCCGGTTTGATGCTATCCAAGTTTGGGTCATAGTTTGGCTAAAGTATATATGCGTTTAGTATCAGAAATTTCACAAATTTTTATATAATTCTTTTATTTTAAAAAGTTTGATTAGAGTCTCTAAGCTTTTCAAACCGATTTTATTACGTACCTCCGTCATGCGCCATCCACTGACCTAACAGTAGAGGCTAATTTTCACAATTTTGACCATTTTAGATCAATTTTGACCTATTTTTGACTACCTTACGTCTCAGCTCATTCCTCTCTCTCCTCTCTCCCTCTCCGGGCTCTCCCACCCATTCCGGCCATTATCTCTTTCTACCATGACCATTTAACCTATGTTGTTGATAAAGAAGGCATCAAGCTTGAGATTGAAGGCTTCTGTCAATCCCCGGCCCAGAAAACCCATCCGGTTCGGGGCGTGAGGGTTCCAAATCTACTCAATTCATCTGTGGTGCATTATAATAAGATAAAGCATGAAAAAACTTAACAATTGATCTGAGGCAAGATTGAAATTTCTACTAATTCGTTAAAAATCATAAACTATTGATATACATAGATGTCAAAAATCCTCTAAAGGGAAATTATATATTTAACATAATTCTCGAAGGATATCTATATACAAAAACTGCCAAAGATGCAGTAAAGTCCTCAGAAACCTCAAATACCTCCAGACGTTGACGCGCCACCAAGAGCCTGTCCAGTAGGTGCCACGGAAGAAGAGCTGACGGTTGCACCTGCAAAACGCAGCCCGGATAGGAGTGAGCGATAAGCTTAGCAGGGTTCTATACTACGACGCTCACAAAGGAAGGGGAACAGTAAAGTCTCAGGTTGCATCTCATCTCTAGGGGACAAACACACATTACGAACTCCGCCTAGCCTAGAGCACGCACTTTGATGACCTCCATTGTCAATAGTCATCCCTCTCAAACCAAACACTCCAGCGCTGAACAACCGGGGTAGGACATATGGAGATACGTAACTTCTCCTACTGAAATGAGACTGAAACTGGAATCTAAGACGACCTCTACACCTCAATCAAAGTAGTTCCAGTCAGCTAGACAGTATCCTCAATAACATAGATTCAATATTATAATCGGATCGTAGACCTTGCTACCCAGTCTCGGTCCTAAGGCTAGATCTGAGCAGCCCGAGCCCCCGGATCGACGAAACCCAAATTTGCCCACGTCCTAACCTAATGCTTCTAATGCAAACAAATGTGCATGCAATGTTAACGTACACATAATTAAATCAGAATATGCAACAATATGCCAAGCAGTATATATGTCTAGGCATATCATCCATGCTACCCTAAAGGGTGCACGTACATAAATAAGCATTAGTTCATACAATGGATGTCACACCCCGACCCAGAAAACCCATCTAGGCCGAGGCATGAGGGTTCCTATTACTATTCACATCCAATCTGGCGTGATACATTTGCGGAAAACAAAAATATTGGCTTCCAAGGATAAAGCTGCAATTTAAACATCCAACAACCCATGACTAGCAGAACATGATTCAATTTAAAATAACATCAAGTTGTACTATTTAGACATCCGATACAAATTCTTATAAAAAACTCCTCCAAGTAGAAAGATTATACATTTAACCCAAAAATCCTCGAAGGATGTCTATAATATACAAAATCTATCAAAAGTACAACTGTTCTCCCACAGCAACCTCAAGCACCTCTGGAAGTCATCGCGCCGCCAAAAGCTGATCTATCCGGCTCTACTGAAGAAGAACTGGTGCTTGCACCTGCAAAACACAGTCCGGGTAGGAGTGAGCGATAAGCTCACTAGGGTTCTACTCTACGGCACACTGAATGGAGGAAAACAACAATTGTGATGTCTCTCCGCCTAAGCCTAAGGAATGCCACGGGGTCCCATAACCTCCATCGACTCCCTAAGGGATCCTACTCTTCTCAACCGACCACGCTGAGAACATCAACCAACACACTGGGAGGAACAAGAACCAGAACTAGTAGGATCACCCTTACCCAGCAGGAAACCACTGCCTGGGGACTATGTCAGGGACATCGACAACCATCCTTAGCACTTGGCCTTGGAGAAGCGCCACGACCTCTAAACCTCAAGGACAACATGATATAGCCGACTAAACCATATCCTCGATAATGTGAAGATTTCAATAATACAATCACGTCCTAAACCTTGCTACCCAGCCGCGGTCCTAAAGCTAGATCCGAGCTACCCGAGAGCCTCGAATCGACGATCAACCCATCGCTCCCCCTAACCTGATATGCCTCTAATGCATACAATGCATGAACCTATGCAAACATCTAACCTAGATGTCTCTATATGCTACAACAACAATTATGAGTTCAACAGTTATACAATAGCCCTCGCCACTCGCCGACTACGGGCTAAGGTTCCACAATACAACGTAAGCTAGCACTCATCGCTAGCAAACGGCTAAGCAAACAAGAAGCATTGAGATTTACCAACCAACTAGGTATTTAAATGCTAGAAGAACTAAAGATTCGCCAAAGAGGGTAAACCTACGATCAAATTCCCAAACTCAATCAAAATCCTTCGAAAACCCTATGATAATAGCGTGCATGCTTGATGAATAAATTTTATATCTCGCAAGTATAAGAATCGGTGCAATCAGTATAGGAGCAAGACGAGTATCGTACCCACAGAGATTTGTAAAGATTATTAGAGTAAAACGCTGAAAAACGAAGAAGAAAGAAAATAAAGAAGAGAAAGTAAGAAATATGAAGTATCGAAAATAGATGATCTAATAACGAAATAAGAAAACGATGAAAATATGATGGATGAATACTAAGGTTCCGATTTCACCATAACATCTTCATTCTATGCATTGAATCAATCAAGATCTCAGTTTAATTCCAAGGGTTCGTTCTTCCGGTATGATGATCTGTTCGGTTGCGGTCTTCACCAAGTACCCTCAATTAACCCTAGCTAATGAACCCATAACTAAGTGTTAACCAAGAATCCATTAAGCTCTGAAGAACAATTATGAACCAAGAATAGTCTTAGCTTGAACCCGGCTTTGACATAAACTCATTCATTCATAGATCCTGCAAGATTAGGGAATGAACCCTCGCCCAATCTCACATAAAACAATCTATAATACTTCTATTGGCCAAATAAAGGTATTTAAGATCTCAGTTATAATAATGAATGAAACAAGAAATATAAACTGATTAAATAAATATGATCCAATAACATAGAATGATTCTGTTAGGCTACATCGGTACCTTAGAGAAGAAACTAGCCACTCATGTTCATCATGAGGGCAACAAAACTAATGAAGAAATAAAGAAGAAATAAGATGAGGAAAAGAAAAGAAAACCAAACCTGGAACCAGTCTCCTCTCCTCCAAACGCTGCCAAAAAGCCCCCCCAAACCCTAAAAAGAGTCATATTTATAGCCTTAAGTATCTCCATCCTCGGATTAGATCTGAACCGTTGATTTTCTTCACTGGGAAAGTAGGATCGATCCTTTGCATCAAAATCTTTAATTTATGGCTACGTCCGACTCGGATCGATCCTTTCCTAGGTGTAAGATCGATCCTTTGCTAGGTGTAAGATCGATCCTTCTCAGTAGGATGGATAGTAGGATCGATCCTACTGTGAACATCTGAAAAGTATGCATTCTGTCAGGTTGCCTGCATAAAATGATCGATCCTTTTAGGGAGAAGGATCGATCTTTCTTTCCAGAGTATTTACTGTTTTGCCATCTAAACTGCGCCATCGGTATTAAAATTACCGTAACTTCCTCTAGAAAACTCGGAATCACGAACCGTAAAATTCTCCAGAAACTAGACTTCAAGAGATTTCCAACCATATATGACACATCATCTAGTTCTTCATTAGCAGGTACAGTTTAATCTTTAAAGTTGATCCATGTAATCTTTTCAGCTTCTTTGCTCCTTTTTCCTGCATTTCCCAAACAACTACGTGAAGCAACATATAGATATAAAAATAGTAATAAAGATATTGATTAAGGATAATAATCTAGCAATTGAGATGATTATAAGACTATTCAGAGTGCACTTTCATGCACTCATCACACCCCCCAACCAGCTTATTGCTAGTCTCTAGCAATTTAAAGCGCATCACTACAACTAAGCACACTAAGGTTCAGAGTTGTAGACATGCATAATAAGAGTTCTACCTTATCAGGTCAATAGTGCTCTCTATAGTACGGAGCACAAAAACATCATATACTCATACACATACTACTAACACATGAAATTAACTTCTACACTTCAAACATGCTAATCACCATCCAGCCGAACACATGTGAGGTGATAAATAAAATTTACATATAGAAACAACTTCTACCCACCATTAGTCCAAACACACCACTATTTTCTGAACCACTCATCCAACCCTCGCATTTAAACTACATCATGCTTTTTTTTTGTTTTTTTTGAACTATCAGACATTTTACCTTTTTACGCGAGCACTCTCTGTTTCTTGAAGCGCAGAGACCCGGTTACTTAGCGAAACACTTAATAGTTTTTTTAGCTATTAGTGGTTCTACTTTTTACGTGAGCTCCCCGCTTCCTGAGGCAAGAACACCCGGTTACTCAGTAGATCACTTAATAGTCGCTTAGGCACAGCTTGTTCAAGCTCCAGAAAATTTTTTCTTGCATACAATACTCAACATATTAGCTAAAGTTGAAATTATGGTCCAGCTTATAATAGCATGCTCTTCCCTCTGGTGAGTATAATTGCCACCGCACATAAAGTGATCGTGTGTGAATCACATGATGTTCTACCTTAAGGTTATCATACGTGCAATCAATGTATAGGTCAATCCATGTGAAAACAACATGTATAATAAGAATAAACATTTCAGCTCATATACAATTTAACACTATTAAACCTACAATGTAGCATGAATAAAGTCATGAATGTCTACACCCCCCAACCTGAAATAAACATTGTCCTCAATGTGTGCATTCTAATCAATAACATATGTAGGAGGTGGCTATCCAAAAATTCCATGCAAAGGAGAGATAAGATAATGTAAATAAGAAAGAGGCCACCTAATAGAATAGCGAACATTTCCTTAAGGATCCTCAGGGTGGTTGAAAACCTAAAAGAAAACAAAAGAGAAAAAAAACATAAAACTGAAAATTGAAACTTAAAAACAAGTTACCTTGGTGGGTTGCCTCCCACCCAGCGCTTTATATATTTAACGTATAGGCAAGACGTACTGCAAAGTTTAAGGTTCAACCAGGTTTGTATGGCTGTAATGCTTCAAGGGGTGTCATGACCTCCTTTGCTCTCTCATAACTGTACAAGTCATCCTCCACCATCTTCAAATCCGCTTTCAATGTAGTCTTCACTTGCTCCTGCCTGAAATTAGAGAACACCAATGAATCTACAACATCTATTGAGAAGCAATCAAAAGTGTTTGAAGAATAGGACATAGACTCAAACACTTTAAATTCAACAGTTTCACCTAAAACTGTCATGCTAAGCTTACCATCCTTCACATTAATTATAGTTTCGGTTGTAGCCATGAATGGACATTCCAGCAAAATAGGTAAATTTTTATCATTCAACGGTTCATCATCCATATCTAATATCACAAAATCAGCAGGGATAATTAACTTATTAACTTGTACTAAGATGTCTTCTACAATGCCTAATGGATACTTAATTGAATGATCTGCAAGTTGTAGAGACATAGTAATAGGTTTTTATTTACCAACACCTAGCTGAAGGAAAACAGAGTAAGGCATCAAATTAACACTAGCTCCTAAGTCAAGCATTGCCTCCCCTATTTTTGTATCACCAATAGTAATATTAATGTTAAAACTCCCTGGATCCTTAAGCTTGGGTGGAAGCTTCCTTTGTAGAACCGCGCTTGCCGTCTCTGAAACCATCACCTTTTTATGAGGTTCATACTTACGTTTAGAAGTACGTAGTTCCTTGAAGAACTTTGGAAAGGCTGGCATTTTCCTAATCACATCAAGCAATGGTAAGTTCACATTAACCTTAGATAGAATATCATAAATTTCAGAATATGACTTATCCATTTGGGCTTTCTTCAGGCGGCCTGGAAAAGGAATTGGCGGCACATATGGTGGAGGAGTGTTGTGACGAACCTCCGAATTTGAAATTGCTCTCTCTTCATGATCAGAAGCAGATGTGGCCGATGGTGGCCTTTTAGAGCGTTCCTCCTTTTCAACTTCCTCACTTGCATCATCATTTAACTCATCAATAACTTCAGCATTAATCTGATTATCAATAATCTTACCTGAACGAAGAATAGTAACTGCGTTGGCTTGCTCAGGTTGGCTTGGAAATCTGCCTGGAACATGGGCTCGTACAGCATCTGCAAGCTGTCCCACTTGAACTTCCAACTTTCCAATGGATGCTGCAACATTCTTCAATTCTACATCATGTCGAGCAATGGCCGAATCTTGTTGTTCCATCCTTGTGTCTATTTTCTGCATAAAAGCTAACATAGTCGCTTCCAAAGACGACTTAATAGATGGGTTAGACTGATTAACAGTAGGCATACTAGCATTAGCATTATTTTTCCATGAAAAATTCGGATGCTCCCTCCAACCAGGATTATAAGTATTTGCATAAGGATCAAATCTAGGTCTCGGGTTATAAGCATTCATCAAATTAGCTTGTTCTTGCACATATTCAGGAAATTCACTACCAGAAGGACATGAATCAAACCTATGACCAACAATATTGCAAATTGAACAATCCTCAACCGGTTTTGCTTGTGTGGACATCATCGCGTCCATCTTCTTGCTGAGGGTTGTGATCTGCCTTGCCATGTCATCATTCTGGTTAAGCTCATAGATGCCTCTCGCCTTATTCCTTGTATCCCTCTGCTGCGAGTTTAGAAGTACGTAGTTCCTTGAAGAACTTTAGAGAGGCTGGCATTTTCCTAATTACATCAAGCAATGGTAAGTTCACATTAACCTTAGATAGAATATCATAAATTTCAGAATATGACTTATCCATTTTGGCTTTCTTCAGGCGGCCTGGAAAAGGAATTGGCGGCACATATGGTGGAGCAGTGTTGTGATGAACCTCAGGATCTGAAATTGCTCTCTTTTCATGCTTAGAAGAAGATGTGGCCAGCGGTGGCCTCTTCGAGGGCTCTTCCCTCTCGACTTCCTCAATTTTATCATCACTATACATATCAGTAACTTCAGCATTAATATTATTATCAATTATCTTACCTGAACGAAGAACAGTAACTGCGTTGGCTTGCTCAGGTTGGCTTGGAAATCTGCCTGGAACATGGGCTCGTACAGCATCTGCAAGCTGTCCCACTTGAACTTCCAACTTCCCAATGGATGCTGCAACATTCTTCATTGCTGCATCATTTCGAGCAATGGCCGAATCTTGTTGTTCCATCCATAAGTCTACTTTCTGCATAAAAGTTAACATAGTCGCTTCCAAAGACGACTTAACAGGTGGCTTAGATTGATTAGCAGTAGGCATACTAGCATTAGCAGTATTTTTCCATGAAAAATTCGGATGCTCCCTCCAACCAGGATTGTAAGTATTTGCATAAAGATCAAATCTAGGTCTCGGGTTATAAGCATTCATCAAATTAGCTTGTTCTTGCACATATTCAGGAAATTCACTACCAGAAGGACATGAATCAAACCTATGACCAACAATATTGCAAATTGAACAAATATCAATCGGTTTTGCTTGTGTGGACATCATCACGTCAATCTTCTTGTTGAGGGCTGCAATCTGCCTTGCCATGTCGTCGTTCTGGTTCAGCTTATAGATGCCTCTCACCTTATTCCTTGTGTCTCTCTGCTGCGAGTTCGATCCCAACAACTCATAAATCTCATATGCCTCTGGGGTATCCTTTTGAACATCGCTCCACCTGCAGCATTATCTGCCATAGTCTAACCAGAAAGATTTAGTCTATCATAAAAATATTGCATCTGATTTTCTAAAGAATAATTATGATGGGGACATTGCATCAAAAGCATCTTAAATCTATCCCATGTTTCATGGAATGGTTCTCCATCAGCTTGCTGAAAATTTGAAATTTGCCTTCTCAAGTTAGTAGTCATGGCATGAGAGTAAATTTTGCTAACAAACTTGTTATAAATTGCATCCCAAGTAGTGAGTGATCCAGGAGACAACGACATCAGCCATCTCTTTGCTTTATCCTTCAAGATGTAAGGAAAACATCGCATCCTCAGTTGATCTTCAGTAATGCCACCTAGAGGAAAAGTCTGAATAGTAGCATAATAATCTTTCACAAACGTTAGTGCATCTTCAGAAGGTAAACCATGAAATTCACCAAGCATAGAAAAATGTAGATTTTTAAGTTCGTAATTTCTAGCCTCCGTAGGTAACGCGATGCATGAAGGTGAGGTAGAAATAGTAGGCCTCGCGTACTCCTCCAAAGGACGTACATTGCTATTAAGCTCCATCTCCCCTTGTTCCTCCTCTTGAACTCCTAGATCTGATGTGGCCAGGCTATCTTTGTTAGATCTCTTCTTCCAACCAATTTGATCTACTTTATCATTCAAGGGCAAAAACTTTTCTTTCCATAATCGGCGACCTTGCATTCACTACTAATAAACTCTAATCAAATCTCCAACAACGGCGCCAAAAACTTGATAAATAAATTTTATATCTCGCAAGTATATGAATCGGTGCAATCAGTATAGTAGCAAGACGAGTATCGTACCCACAGAGATTTGTAAAGATTATTAGAGTAAAACGCTAAAGAACGAAGAAGAAAGAAAATAAGGAAGAGAAAGTAAGAAATATGAAGTATCGAAAATAGATAATCTAATAACGAAATAAGAAAACGATGGAAATATGATGGATGAATACTAAGGTTCCGATTTCACCACAACATCCTCATTCTATGCATTGAATCAATCAAGATCTCAGTTTAATTCCAAGGGTTCGTTCTTCCGGTATGATGATCCGTTCGGCCGCGGTCTTCACCAAGTACCCTCAATTAACCCTAACTAATGAACCCATAACTAAGTGTTAACCAAGAATCCATTAAGCTCTGAAGAAGAATTATGAACCAAGAATAGTCTTAGCTTGAACCCGGCTTTGACATAAACTCATTCATTCATAGATCCTGCAAGATTAGGGAATGAACCCTCGCCCAATCTCACATAAAACAATCTATAATACTTCTATTGGCCAGATAAAGGTATTTAAGATCTCAATTATAATAATGAATGAAACAATAAATATAAACTGATTAAATAAATATGATCCAATAACATAGAATGATTCTGTTAGGCTACATCGGTACCTTAGAGAAGAAACTAGCCACTCATGTTCATCATGAGGGCAACAAAACTAATGAAGAAATAAAGAAGAAATAAGATGAGGAAAAGAAAAGAAAACCAAGCCTGGAACCAGTCTCCTAATTCGATCTTTCCTGATCGTGCCCCGATCTTCTGATTGGAGGCACCATTAATGTCGCGCCCCTACCCGCGAAAGCCCAACCGGGCCGGGCGACGCGAACCGGAACCTAACTAAAAGCGGAACTATTGGCGAGGGGTTCCCTCTAATCTACTGGTCTCTCTAAACAATTCATAAGTACCCTGATTAAAACAATCATCAAGAACCTCAAAAGGTACAATACAATATTTAAATCCTCAAAAGGGTACAACAGTTATATACAACATACTCCTGTAGGAGACGATCTAAACAAAAGAGTGTAGATAGATGATCATTGCTCCTCAAGCACCGCTAGACGCCGCCGCGCCACCAAATAGCTGCCCGGTAGGGGCCACTGAAGGAGAGCTAACGCCTGCACCTGCAAAACGCAGCCCGGGTAGGAGTGAGCACTAAGCTCAGTAGGGTTCTACACTACTACACACAGAAGAAAGAGAGAAACACAACAGTGTCGCCCTCAAGCAAGGCCTAGGGGAACACAGGGGTCCCATAACTCCACCGCGTGTCCCAATGAGCAGGAAACCAGCACTGTTGTCTTACACCAGGATGAAGTGAACACTGCTGGCGGGAGTCCAACCCGCTGAGTAGGCACACCCTCTACTCAACAGACATGGATCACCGGACACCGGCTGCACCTCAGCACCCGGCTCGAAGCCGACACGACCTCTAAAACGTCAATCAACATGTATTCGAGTCATCTAGGCCTGTCATCGAAATTGACTGAACACAACCATTTAAACCTGGACCAATCTGCCCAACCCCAGTCCTAGGGTTAAGTCCGAGCTTCCAAGCCTCGGGACAGCGACCCACAAATCATTCACGCCCTAACCTTATGCATCTAATGCACAATCAACAATGCATGCTATGATCATGCGCAGGTAAGAAGTAGCATGCAATAGTATGATAAAGATAACACACAAGTCTAACTGGATCACTGCGGCGGTACTATCGACCGTTGCCAGCCAATCCGCAGCGGGTCCCGACATTACGACGGTACCGCCACCCACGGACTCCTGCAACGGGAAGCAACCTCGAAAACTCAGATGAACAGTATAATATAATATTATATGTTCTGACATATAATATTATTTAAATCACCAAGATCCTCTACTTAGAGGCTAAGTGACCTCGTCGATTCGTCGATCCGACGTCCAAACGACATCGGGTTCGAGATCCAACTTGGACAAACGTAGATAAACATGCTGGGATCAATATATCCAAAATCGGGAAACATCCAACGGCTCGATTATCGAGAAAACGCTAATCAAATCACTAACTTTCACTAATTACCTTTAATTGCTGCAACGCAGCTCATCTATACAAAAATCATAACAATTCATAGGAAAATCAGAAAATTATCAAACTAGTTGGGTCGGAGAGTAGATTCAAAACTCTACAACTCTCATGTTCATCATAAATTAATAAACCGGCTGTTCTTCAAGAATAGCATAAACCGAAAAATCCGAGTTTAAACATACTTAAATCCTTGTTAAATCTCAACCAAATATTATAAAACTTTTAACAGAAATTACTCTAACTAAGATGCACACAACAACACCAAGAACACCCAAAACCACCGGCTAGACTAAGAGAAAACCCAAAAACAACTCAAATAGGTAGAAACCTACCGGATTGCTCAAACCTCTGCTGATTCCCCGCAGTACGAGTACCAAACCAGCTTCAAACCAAGCCAGGGATCTTCCTCTCGCTGCCACGAATCCAACGAGCCCTCAAGCACCCAAAACGATGGCCGAAGGAGGGAGAACGGAGGGGAAGAAGGGGCCGCGGGAATAGGGGAAGCACGGCCGCGGGAAAGAAGAAGGAAAAAGGAGAAGAAAGAAGAAGGAGAACAGGAAGAAGGAGAAGGGAAAGGCCAGGGAGGGGAAGAAGAAGAGGATAAGGGAGAGGAGAGAAGAGAAAGTCTTCTCTCCCGCTGACAGTGGAGAGCGACGGCCAACGGCGACCATCTTCTCAAAATCCATCGCCAAGAATTTTTTTGGCACAGGAAGATCGATCTCCTTCGCCCAGAAACTCAAACTTGGGCTAAAATACAAACCCAAGCTCGGATCTTCCGATCCTGGGTTTACCTAACCATTCTAAACAAACACTAACACAAATACGGTCAGTGTGTGCACACGTGAGTGTGAAACAAACCGACAATACACAATTTACCAAATTGCCCTTGCGGTCTACAACGAGCCACGGGCCCGACCAGGCGGTCGACCCAGGAGTAGAGGGACATGTCCTCACATTCTAATACCCTTAAAGGAAATTTCGTCCCGAGATTCGATAAATGTAGGGCTCGGAAACAGAAAAACAGCTACACTAGAAGACAGGACAAGAGGTACCTTGAGAAGGAAATAAGTGCGGATACTCCTGCCGCATGCGTGCCTCGCGCTCCCAGGTCATCTCCTCGACGCCTCTGTGCCTCCACAGTACCTTGACCAAGGGAATCGTCTTGCCCCGCAAGACCTGATCCCTCCGATCAAATACTTGAACTGGCTGCTCAACGAAACTCGCGTCTACCTCAAGCTCGATGTCATCCACCCTGATGACAGGAGATGGGTCTGGGTGATACTTCCTCAGCATCGACACATGGAAAGTCGGATGCACAGCTGACGTGTGCTGAGGAAGATCCAGGCCGTAAGCTACCTCGTCCATCCTCTCTAGGATCTCAAACGGCCTGACGAACCTCGGTGCCAACTTACCACCTCTGCCAAACCTAACTGACCCTCTGTACGGCGATGCTCGCAAGAACACTCTGTCACCGACTGCAAACTCTAACGGTCGTCGCCTCTAATCTGCATAACTCTTCTGCCGGCTCTGAGCCGTTAGAAGTCTCTGCCTTGTATGCACTAGCCTCTCCGACGACCGTCTGACTATGTCTGGACCAGCGAGTGGTGCCTCTCCAACCTCTGTCCAGCACACTGGGGAACGACATGACCTACCGTACAACGCCTCGAAAGGTGCTACTCCAAGACTGGACTGGTAGCTGTTGTTGTAGGTGAACTCCACCAAGGGAACATGCTCTTCCCAGCTGCCTTCGGCATCGAGGACACATGCTCTCAGCATGTCCTCTAAGATCTGGATTGTATGCTCTGATTGCCCGTCTATCTATGGATGGAATGCTGTACTGAAAGTCAGGAGTGTGTCAACTGCCTCCTGAAAGCCTCGCCAGAACCTGCTAGTGAACCTGGGGTCACGGTCTGACACTATGGACACTGGAACTCCGTGTAGTCTGACCACCTCTGTGACGTACAAACTGCCCAACCTGTCCGTCGAGTCTGTCGTCCGCATAGGCAGGAAGTGCGCCGATTTGGTCAATCGATCAATGATGATCCAAATCACGTCATTCCCCCTAGGAGACCCCGGTAGGCCAGTCACGAAGCCCATCGTGATGTGCTCCCACTTCCAATCAGCTAGTGGAAGGAGCTGAAGTAACCCTGGAGTTCGCTGGTGCTCTGCCTTGACCTTCTGACAGGTAAGGCAGTGCGATACGAACTCCATCACAACCCTCTTCATCCCGCACCACCAGAACTGCCGCTGCAGGTCCTGGTACATCTTGGTGCCCCCGGGATGAACTGCAAAAGGAGAGTGATGGAACTCTCGTAGGATGTCGTCTCGTAGAAAAGCACGTATCAGTGACAGTCGTCTCTTGGACAAGTCCACTATTTGTATTTCTTATCTTTGGTGTGGTCCTTATTTATGTGATCTTGCATGCATGGCTAATTTTTATATGCCACCGGGTGCAATGCCCAATGATGATTTGCCTTTTGGTTATGGACCCGCTTACAATAATGACACATATGGTTTCTCAAATCCGACATATAATTTACATTCATATCCTTATAATCCGAATTTTAGAGATCATACATACCCTAGTTGGCAATTTCAAGGTTACCAGCCTCCTA
This sequence comes from Narthecium ossifragum, assembly GCA_963920575.1. NCBI lineage: Eukaryota > Viridiplantae > Streptophyta > Magnoliopsida > Dioscoreales > Nartheciaceae > Narthecium > Narthecium ossifragum. Next base: position 14,013,802 of record OY986974.1, on the reverse strand, counting down.
ACATTCAACCATGGAACATAGAACCACCGGCCTAAGATTTTGCACCGCCATATCCTTTTCAAGCACAACCACCACAACAATACTGATATGAGCCACCTGTCCACCCTGCATCACAAGCACAACAAGAGCCAACTTTGGATGATATTCTTAAGGCAATGGAAGGAATTAATAATTCCTTAGTAGAATTTAATAAATCCTTAGTAGATTTTAATAAATCCTTGGTTGAGGATAGACTTTCTAGGGAACGTGAAAAAATTGAGAACCCCTTCATTGATCAGTCACAAATACAACAAGAGCCATTTATAATTAATCAAGTTAAAAACTCACAATTGATAGACAAGCTAGAAGTCCCAGCTACTGTAAAGTGGATGATAGACAAGCTAGAAGTCCCGGCTGCTGAGCTAGAAGTCCCGACTTGCTTCATAGACAAACTAGCTAACGTAAGTCACCCTTTTGATGATAAAGTGGATGGATATGATTCTATGCCTCTTGTTTATGATGACAATGCTTGTGATGCTTATCTTTCTAATGATGTTGATGCATGCTATAATGCTTGTGATGCTTTGCCAGTTCATGATGTTATTGACAATGTTTTGCCGGCTGCTGAAAATAAAATTGATGAATGGTACCCGGTTTTACATTATGGGTCTTATATGTATTTCGGTCATTCTTATGAAGCAAGTCTTTTTGATGATAGTGATGATGAAGGCTGTTATACTAAATTGCCGGTTGTTCATGATGGGTTGAATGATGATAATATGTCTATTTACAATGATCATAATAAGGATGAGCATATTAGTGAGACCCCCTGTCGGGAACCTCAAGTTGAACTTCTACATGATGAGTTGAATGATGATGATGTGCCTATTAGTGATAAATATAATGAGGATGAGAGTGTTAGCAATATTCCTTATCTAGAGCCTCAGTTTGAGATTCTACCTTTAATATCATCCCCATTATTTGAATGTTCTGGGAAGGAGAACCTTATTATGAGTGAAGAGTATGCCAATTCCTATCACCCCTTCATCAAAGATCGTATCAAAATTTCCAGTTCTATGCATATGTTGTTTGCTAAGGACTTCTTTTTATTCATTGATCAAGCATGTCTGCATACCTTCACCATGATTCTGGCCATGTATTTTTTCCCATGGAACCATCGGCCGCCTAAATCTTGTTTCGGGAGCGTCTAGCGAAAGACGTAAAATTACGCTCTTGATGGAAGGAAACCCAGTTTTTAGGAGTTTCTATTAATTTTTACGATTTTTCCTGATTTTTAGGAGTTTTCCTTGATTTTTTTTAGAATTTTTCCATTTTTCTTTCATTTTTTTTGCCAATTTTCTTTTGATTTTTTCTCCCTCTTCCCAATTAGCTCACCATCGAGACGGGACATCATTGTCTCGGCTCCGCCTGGCTTCAAGTGGCTCATCCCAAGCCGTCCACCGTCGCCACCTCTCCGGCCATCCCCAACCCTCCATCCTCTTACCTCTTCATCCACGGTCTCTTCCTCCCTCGAAACCCTCTCCTCCGACGCCGGTGAGCCCCTCCACTTCCGTCGGCCGTCTCCGATCTCCTCATCCCGTGCCACCCATCACCCATGAATACCTCCAGAACCTTCCTCCGGTCACCACGAAGCTTTCGCACCATCAAATCCTTTCCTTGCCGCCGGGATCATCGGCTTCAAGCTCCGACGAAACCACCTATCCGACCACCTTCAATCCACCGGCTGGAAGCTCAATTCGTCCATCCGCCACCATTGGATAGTTCCCCACACATCCACGAACCTTCCTCCACCATTACTTACCTATGTTGATGTCTGGATCGCCGGAATCAATCTTCGACCATCATCCTTAACCGCGCCAGCCACCTCTAATCTCCCACCTGGAAGCCGCGATTCATCGATCAAACCCCATAGGTAGCTTCCCAGATCTCCCGCGATTCTTCCTGTACTGTTCCCGTCCTCCGACGACGATTTTGCCGTAGATCCGTCGCTGGCGAGTTTCAGCCATCCGATTGTTGTTGAACATGACCCAGGTGCCACAGTGATCCGATTTTTGATCGGACGGTATAGATCTTCAATCAGGACAATCTTGAGCATTCTTTGATCTTCTAGACGTCCTAGAGCAACATCCGATGTTAAATTCTCCTTATTTTTGCCAATTTCATTTTTGATCTCGCCGCGGACGGCCGTCGTGTATGTGATGATGTTTGATGCGAATGATAACTGATTGTTGCCCTGTTTGGATATTTTGGTCCTTTATTTCCTTATCTGTGATGTCTAGAAGATTATTTTTGATGTATTATCTCCTTTACTATTTATCTGTACATGTTATATTTTTGTGTGGTGAATGTTTATACATATCAATTTATCATGAAAATACAAAGGAAACTCTGCCGAAATTTTTAGTGATTCTAATACCTTTTTGGACTTTTATTTGTTATATTTGATCTTTTTGGAAAAGTATATATTTCTGTGACAGGTTATGGTGGGGAAGGAAGTATTCATTCAAGGATGGCGGTGCCTTAAAATAAAATTGGAAGAGAGAGAAATCGATTTCTGAGGCCTTCATTATGGTTATCTCTACCCTTTATTCTTTGATTTATTTTTATGACTTAGTGTAATTGGGGACAATTACATTTAAGTTGGGGGGTAGCATTCATAAATTTCATGCTTATATTTTTCTGGTAACCGATTTTATACACCCTTGAGTTATGTAATAAGAATGAAATTATGATATTTATTAATGAAAGATGTTTGATTTAGAGACATATTTTATGATTTATTCTGATCTCATATGTGATATAGAAGATAGCTAAATCTTTACTATACATGATATTATTTCTATACTTTAACACTTTTGCCATGAATTAAGGATGACTTGACATATCCTAATGCACATGTTCACTTCCACATGTTAATGAGTTGAGATTAGATTCTAAGCGTGATACTATGATAGATTTATGATCTTATGCTATGTTACATGAAAGTATATAGTTGAAAAAAAAGAGCTTTATATGAAAAAAAAAGAATTTTCAACTTAGTTACCGGGCAGTGTGCCTAGCCAGTGTGGTGTTCGCGTAAAACAGTTGAAATTCTTGAAAAAAAGGGTTTCATACTTAGTAACTGGGCAAGGTACCTAACAAGGTGTATTGTTCGCGTAAAACAGTTGAAAATCAAAAAAAAAAAGAAAAAAAAAAGATTGCAAAGTGGTGAATGAAAATATGTACTTGGTAAAGTTCGTATTTTTAAATAGTTGAAGTGTTTAGATATAATTGATGCTCTGAAGCATGTGGAACTATTTTCACACACAGGAGTGTTAAAGTTGTTCTTAATTGTGGTTGAATATGTTGAAGTGTTGGAAAGGTGTTCGGCATACATTGATTTGCTATTATTTTATCTTGCTATGAGAAGAAGAATAAATTCATGTGTATGATTTCTATTTCATGCATTAGAGTTAATGAGTATTATGATTGATTTCAAATGATATATTTAAGGGAATGTATTGATGTTTGTGGGTGTCATCCCTGAAAACCCTCAGGAGACTATAACTCCTCCACTGGGATAACTCAGGGGTTTAAAGGCTTGTTGCACATGCTAAGTGCAATCGTGAGACCTACGAAAGTGGCTAGTTAGATTTACTGCTTTCTTTTTATTTTTTCTTTGCTCAAAGACTAGCAAAGTGTAAGTTGGGGGTGTGATGAGTCACAAAATATTCATAATTAAACCCCGTAAATTACCTTTCTTAGTCCTAGAGTAGTTGTATTTAATAGTTTGTTAGTTGATTTCAGGTTTAATCATGATTTGAGAAGAAATATAAGAAATTCGGCTAAAGATATGGATTTATGTGATAAAGTCTGCTTCATCGCCTATCAGGAGAATAATCGCCAAACATTCTGTATAAGTCCAAATATTCTAAACATTTATGATGTGATAGAAGACTTCAAGATATACAACTTTCATGTTGGACAATTTGCGAGATTCCTGATGGATGGATTCCATTTTTGAAGAAGATCAAGAAACACAGCTGCTAGAAAACTGCTCCGTCAAAGCTGAGAAGAATATTCTCCAAATATTCTATATTAATTAGAATATTATAAAATAAGTCGTATATGATAGAAGACTAGAAGATCTAGAACCTTCATGTTTAAGACTTTCTCAGATTCCAAGCCAATTAGTGCCAGAATTGAGTTAAAGTCGGAATCCTTAATAGGAGTTGAAATACGAAAAGAGGAAAGTCAAAGTTTAAGTCTAGATAGGACTCTTAAGTCCAAGTTTAGGGTTTCCCTATTTAAAGGCCTTTTCCAGCCGAATTTTGCATCTTTTTTGACAATCTTTGGAGAAGGAAGAGAAGACGGCGAGGATGCGGACGGTGACAGCTTTTTATTCCAACCCGATGGCTTTCATCCAAAAGATGAGTTGCTAATTCTTGTATTTAGGAATCTCATGAAACCCTAGTGTAGTTTTGGTTTTTTCTTTAGTTTGATTCTTGTGAACTTCTCGATACATGATCTCATGAATATGGTTTTATTGTTAAAAGAGTTGAAGGAACAGAGTTCCCTTGACGTACTTTCAGTCCTACATGATTTCTGTGATTGATTGTAGAGATTTATGAGATGGTTTTCATGAAGTTATTGGTTTGCCTTTGAGATAAGCTATGCTACGCGAAGATAGGTTCTGCCATGGTCATTAGGAGTAGTATAATTTAAGGTAATCGTAGGACCAAAGACAATCTATGTCAAGCAAAGATAGGTTATGCCGTTGGGAACATTAACTTTCTTTTAGGGATTCATGTGAGCTTGTAGCCATATGATCCATAATGTTGAGAGAAGGGAACAAGATGATAACTAGAGAAGACTAATAATGAAACTAGGGCGGATTGAGTAATTCCTAAGTAACTACTCTATTGATTCGAATTGATTAACCTTTTATGTCTTTTCTTTATCAGTTTAGATAACTCTATTCTATCTTTGATTCTTTTCCTTAGTTTTAGGATTTCGAGAATTGATTTCAGTTTCCAACGCTTTCCCTGTGGGTATAATAGTTTTAAGTTGTACATGACCCGAAATTTTTATTCTTATTATACATGCTGCTTTCATATGGATTGACTTATACATTGATTGCATGTGTGATAACCTGAAGGTAGAACATTATGTGAGTCACACACGAACACGTTCTGTGCAGTGGTAAGTATACCCTCCAAAGGAATGAGCATGCTATTGTCAATCTAGACCATGATTTCAGCATTAGCTAGTGTTGAGTATTGCATGCAGAAAAAAAAAGTGAAAAAGTTCTGGAGCTTGATTAAGTTGTGCCTAAACACCTATTAGGTGATCTGCTGAGTAACCGGGTGTTCTTGCCTCAGGAAGCGGGGAGCTCGCGTAAAAAGGTAGAATCACTAATAGCTAAAAAACTACTCAGTGTTTTGTTAAGTAACCGGGTCTCTGCGCCTCATGAAGCGGAGAGTGCTCGTGTAAAAAGGCAAAATGTCTGATAGTTGAAAAAAAAAGAAAAAGAGCATGGGGTACTTAAAGTGCGAGGGTTGGATGATTGGTTATGAAGATAGTAGTGTGTTTGGACTAATGGTGGGTAGAAGTTGCTTCTGTACGTAACATTTATTTCTCACGTCACATTTGTTCTTCTGGAAGGTGATTAGCATGTTTGAAGTGTAGAAGCCGATTTCATATGTTGGTAGTATGTGTATGAGTATAAGAAATTTTCGTGCTCTGTACGGTGTACAACACTATTAACTTGACAAGGTAGAACTCTTATTATACATGTCTACAATCTTGGACCGTTGGTGTGCTTAAGATTTTATGCGCTTAAAATTGCTAGAGACTAGCAATAAGTTGGTTGGGGGGTGTGATGAATGCATGAAAGTGCACTCTAAATAGCCTAAAAACTATCTCAACTGCTAGATTATTATGCTTAATCAACATCTTTATTACTATTTTTATATCTATATGTTGCTTCACATAGTTGTGTGGAAAATGCAGGAAAAAGGAGCAAAGAAGCTGAAAAGATTACATGGATCAACTTTAAAGATTAAACTGTACCTGATCATAAAGAACCAGATGATGTACCATATATGGTTGGAAAGCTCTTGAAGTCTAGATTCTGGAGAATTTTACGGTTCATGATTCCGAGTTTTTCACGGAAAGTTACAATATTTTTCGTAACAGTGCGCAGGCTGAATGAATAGTGACGGTCGACCGTCAGATCTCACGGTCTACCGTCGCGCTCAGAAATTCCCCCGAACGACCGTCGCAACGACCATCACATGCAAAAATTCCCACGGTCGACCGTGGCATCGACCATCAGCCTCTGTTAATGAAAATTCTTTTCAGGGTCGATGCGAAGATCGACCATCGCTCTTCCGAATTATTTTGTACAGTTGACGGTCGACCATGAGATCTCACGGTCGACCGCCAGATCAGCAGGGAGCGTATAATGAGCCGGATCTAACCCGAGTTTAGGCCTATAAATAGGATACTTAGGGTTATCAAAGGGGATCTTTTGGAGGACTTTTCTGGAGCATCTGGAGGAGAGGAAGCCGCGTTAGGGTTTTGTTTTCTTCGTCTTTCGTTCTTTATTTTTCTTTGAACACTTTTCTCGTCTTCATGATGAACATGAGTGGCTAGTTTCTTCTCTAAGGTACCGATGTAGCCCTAACTGAATCATTCTATGTTATTGGATCATGATTATTTAATCAGTTTATTTTCCTTGTTTCATTCATTATTATAACTGAGATCTTAAATACCTTTATCTGGCCAATAGAAGTATTATAGATTGTGTTATGTGAGATTGGGCGAGGGTTCATTCCCTAATCTTGCATGATCTATGAATGGATGAGTTTATGTCGAGGCCGGGTTCAAGCTAAGACAATTCTTGGTTCATGATTGTTCTTCAGAGCTTAATGGATTCTTGGTTAACACTTAGTTATGGGTTCATTAGCTAGGGTTCATTGAGGGTACTTGGTGAAGACCGCGGCCGAATGGATCATCATACCAGAAGAACGAGCCCTTGGAATTAAACTGAAATCTTTATTGATTCAATGCATAGAATGAGGATGTTATGGTGAAATCGGAACCTTAGTATTCATCCATCATATTTCTATCGTTTTCTTATTTCGTTATTAGATCACCTATTTTCAAGACTTCATATTTCTTATTTTCCCTTCCTTATTTTCTTTCTTTTCTGTTCTTTAGCGTTTTACTCTAATAATCTCTACAAATCTCTGTGGGTACGATACTCGTCTTGCTACTATACTGATTGCACCGATTCGTATACTTGCGAGATACAAAATTTATTCATCAGCTATTTGGCTTATGTAGCTTATAACAAAACTGGCCTTAATCATGTTCATGTATACATGTGTCAATGTGACCTCGAATAGAATCAAAGCAAGTTCTAGAGAAACAAATCCATGGAAGAATATCTCTCATGAAAGAAAATAGTGAGACTGATATGAATGTGTCAGTCTAAAGGCTCAAAATCTCACCAGGTTTTGTCTACTAAATTTAGTCACTACCATCTCAAGGAAAATAACTCAACTAATTAATTCTAAGTCGCAATATTACTCATTCAATCATGTTATGAATATGTCAAGCTTCTTTAATTCTTGCTCATGGCAAATGCAACCTAGATCTCCTCCCCCACACTTGAAACCGACATTGTCCCTAATGTAAGGTGGAATGTAAAGAGAAGGCAAAAATAACTAAAATGGAAATGCGAAAATAAAAAGAGAAAGGAATGAACTCTCCTTGGGTTGCCTCCCAAGCAGCGCCTTTGTTTATTGTCATTGGCTCGACTTCATGCTTTCTTCTTGAATCAGTATAAGTTGGCTCCTTAAGGTCCAATTTTTCCACATTTTCTATTCGAACGCCTCATAGAAAGGTTTATGTCGATGGCCATTCACCGTAAACATTTCGGAAGTGGCTAAACTTTGAATTTCAACTACACCATGAGAAAAAACATTAGTAACAATAAAAGGTCCACTCCAATGAGAACGCAACTTACCTGGAAACAAACGTAGGCGTGATTGGTAAACAAGGACTTTTTCACCAACTTTAAACTCTTTTCTAGAGATCATCTTGTCATGAAAAGCTTTTGTCTTTTCCTTGTAATTCCTGGCGCTCTCATAGGCATCGTTGTGAATTTCCTCTAATTCTTGTAGTTGCAATTTCCTGTGTTCTCCACTCTCATCCATCTTCATGTTAAAGCTCTTGATAGCCCAATAAGCCTTATGTTCTAACTCAACTGGAAGGTGACATGGTTTTCCAAACACCAAACGATAAGGTGACATACCGATGGGTGTCTTATATGCAGGCCTATATGCCCACAAAGCATCATCCAAACGCAAACTCCAATCTTTTCTATTTGGATTTACCGTCTTTTCAATGATGGACTTGATCTCTCGATTTGACACTTCCGCTTGCCCACTAGTTTGCGGATGATAGACGGTTGACACCTTATGGGTCACATGGTACTTCCTTAGCAACGCCTCCACAGTTCGATGGCAAAAGTGTGTGCCTCGATCACTTATGAAAGCTCTTGGAATTCCAAACCCAGATAATATGTTAGACTTGATAAAATCTGTAACAACTTTAGAATCATCAGTCATGGTTGCTTTAGCTTCTACCCATTTTAAAACATAATCAATAGCAAGTAGAATATAAACATAACCGAAAGATATAGGGAATGGACCCATGAAATCGATGCCCCGAACATCGAAAATTTCACAAAATAATATGGGGGTTTGTGGCATCTCATTCCTTTGGGATATATTACCTGTCTTTTGACAATTCTCGCATGACTTATAAAGAGAGTATGAATCTCGAAATAAAGAAGGCCAACAGAAACCACATTCTAACACTTTTCTTGCCGTTCTCTTAACTCCAAAGTGACCTCCACAAGCATAAGAATGACAAAAAGTGAGTATAGAAATAATTTCATTTTCAGGAACGCACCTTCTTATTACTTGATTTGCACAATGCTTCCATAAATATGGGTCATCCCACACATAGTATTTGGCATCACTTTTGATCTATCTCTTTGAGCCTTAGACAAATGAGAAGGTAACATATTAGTAACCAAATAATTCACAATATTTGCATACCAAGGTAATGTCACATTTGCGGAAAATAGTTGTTCATCAGGGAATGTTCCCTGCAGACGAACTTCATCCTCCACATGAATTAAATGACTCAGATGATCTGCGACCCTATTTTCTGTTCCTCTTTTATCTTTTATCTCCAAATCAAATTCACTCACGAGAAGTATCCATCGTATTAATCTTGGCTTTGCCTCCTGATATCGCTCAAATGTGTCACGCACAGCGGTCGCGGTGCAGTACAGCATAAGAGAGGTCGAACCCACAGAGAGACAAGCAAAAAAGATCCAGACACACAGATAACAATATATTGAAAACAATCAAGAGCGATAAAAGTTAAGAAAATAGATCGAAGATGTAATGATAAGATAAAGTTAACGAAAGAAATCAAGATTTGAATGAGGCTAGGCTTCAGGAATCACTTCACTCGGATTTAGGTTCTTCTCTTCTCAATGGTTCATATGATACTCAGTTAAGGGATTCACATCCCAATCACCTTAACCGGAAGATATGGAACTATAAACCTAACAAAATATATAAATGTCTCCTCCTACGATTAGTTCTTCCTTTTTATAGTTCTAACTTCATCCAACCAAACCTAAGAATACACGATACCGGCTGTCACTACAGGCAACGCGTAGCAAAAGTTCATCGGGACAAAGCCCTAACTCTATCTAACCGGATCTCTAAGAATACACAATACCAACTCTCACAATCGGCAATGCATAGCAAAGATTTCACGGATAGAGCCCCAACCTTGTCTTACTAGATCCCTAAGAATACACAATACCAGTTGTCACTACGGGCAATGGATAGCAAAGGTCTCTCAAGACTCGGTAGAAGAATCAAAAGAGAAGACTATGGGATTATAAGATCATGAAAAAAGCATGACTGGATTCATAATATCAATCATCCACATAGAAATCTATAATCTGAAAATAATATTTGAAGATCCAATACATAGAAAAGAGTTTAACAATGAAGATTAAAAACTATGAACCATTGTTGGAGAAGAAACCCTAATCCTCGCTAGATCATCCGTCCGCCATGCCCGCGGATTACTCGGCCATGGATGGAGATGTCTTCATCTTCTTCCCTTAGAAAACGTCCAGAAAGAGCCTCCAAAAACGTCCAAGAAGTCTCCCTTGGCTTACCCTAACTTTCCTATTTATAGGGTTCAAAGATTAGCAAACTCGGGTTAAGTTTGAACCCGTTATACGCCCATGGCTGATCTAGCGGTCGACCGTGAGACCCTGACGATCGACCGTGAGGTGCATAATTTATTTTGATAAGCTGCGGTCGATCTTCGCATCGTCCGTCGGAAGTGTTTTTCTTGACAGAGGCTGACGGTCGATGCCACGGTCGACCGTGAGCATCTTACGGTCGACCGTAATGATTTTCGGGCTCCACGGTTGACCATGAGGATTTGACGATCGACCGTGAGGATTTTTAAGCGCAACGGTCGATGCCACGGATGATGCGACGGTCGACCGTCACTATTCACTCAGCACTGCGCACTGGTACGAAAAATATTGTAACTTCCTTTAGGAAACTCGGAATCACGAACCGTAAAATTCTCCAAAATCTAGACTTCAAGAGCTTTCTAACCATATATGGCACATCATCTGGTTCTTCATGAACAGGTACAGATTAATTTTTGAAGTTGATCCATATACTCTTTTCAGCTTCTTTTAGCTCTAATTTCCTGCATTTTCCAAACAACTATGTGAAGCACATAAAAGTATAAAAGTAGTCCTAAAGAAGTTGATTAAGGGTGAAGATATAGCAATTGAGATGGTTTTAAGGTTGTTCAGAGTGCACTTTCATGCACTCATCACCTCCTTCTTCGTCATTAAATAACGAAGAGCTACATGATCAGAGTAAACAATGACTTTAGTACCAAGTAAATAAGACCGAAATTTTTCTAAAGCAAACACAACGGCTAAAAGTTCTTTTTCAATTGTAGAATAATTTCTCAGGGTATCATCCAATGTCTTGGAAGCAAAGTAAATTGCATGAGAAGCTTTTCCAATCTTTTGACCCAAAATTGCGCCTACTGCATAATCACTCGCGTCACACATTTTTTCGAAAGGAACGCTCCAGTCAGGGGGCTGAATAACTGGGGTGGAAGTCAATAATTCTTTCAGTTTATCAAATGCCTTTTTGCATGCCTCATCGAACTCAAAAACCTTGTCCTTTTGTAACAACGTGCATAGCGGTAATGCTATTTTGGAGAAGTTCTTGATGAATCTTCGGTAAAAACCTGCATGTCCAAGAAAATAACGAACTTCCCGCACACTAGTGGGATAAGGTAAAGATTGAATAACATCAACTTTAGTTTTATCCACCTCAATTCCTTTAGATGAAACTACATGACCCAAAACTATACCTTGTTCAACCATGAAATGACATTTCTCAGAATTTAACACAATGCTAGTTTCTATGCATATTTGAAGAACAAGTGTAAGGTTATGTAAACAATTATCAATGGAGTTTCCATAAACTGTGAAATCATCCATAAAAACTTCTATGATATGTTCAATATAATTTGAAAATATATTAACCATACACCTTTGAAAAGTGGCTGGGGCGTTGCAAAGGCCAAAGGGCATGCGACGATATGCAAAAGTTCCGAATGGGCACGTGAACGTCATCTTTTCCTGATCTTCAGGGGCAATTGCAATCTGAAAATATCCTGAATAATCATCAAGAAAACAATAATAAGAGTGACCAGCTAACCTTTCAAGCATCTGATCAATAAAAGGTAAAGGGAAGTGGTCCTTTCGGGTTATAGCATTTAATTTTCTATAATCTATACAAACCCTTCACCCATTTTGAACACGGGTGGGAACTAACTCATCTTTTTGATTTTTCACCACGGTTATTCCTGTCTTTTTAGGAACCACTTGAACTGGACTAACCCAAGTGCTATCCGAAATAGGATAGATCACTCCAACTTCAAGAAGTTTGAGGATTTCCTTCTTTACTACATCCATCATGGGCGGGTTTAACCTTCTTTGTGGTTGGCGGGAAGGTTTTGCTCCCTCTTCAAGTAAGATACGATGCATGCATGTACTCGGACTGATTCCCTTGATGTCTGCAATTGTCCAACCAATAGTTGTCTTATGCTTCTTAAGAACCTGCACAAGTTTTTCTTCCTGTGGTGCACTAAGGTTATTGGAAATAATCACTGGTAACACTCCATCTCCAAGAAAAGCGTATTTAAGATGATTAGGAAGAGGTTTCAGATCTGGAATGGGCGCTTGCAACACAGAAGGTAATAATTTCTCATTAGAAACAGGTAATGAACTATAAGAATCGTTACCTGATTGTTGAAGTGTTGAAAAATCATTCAGTGTTGCAACAGTTTCCTGCAAATTAGTACTAAAAAAAACTCCTCATTTTCTTCCTCAAGAGATTTACTAATAGCCACTTCCAATTCGTCTTTGCTATCAAGTTCAAAAACCTCTTGTGATAAAAAATCAATCACATCAATAGAATACACAGGACCATCATCAGCAGGATATTTCATAGCATCATAAATATTAAACTTAACAGTTTCACCATCAAATTCCATGGTAAGTATGCCACTATGAACATCTATCTTAGTCTTAGATGTCTTTAAGAAAGGTCTTCCCAACAAAATAAGAGTAGTTTGATCACCATTCTCCATATCAAGCACATAAAAATCAGCAGGGAAAACTAAATCATTAACTTGCACAAGAATATCTTCAACTACACCTTTAGGATAGACGTTAGATCTGTCAGCCAATTGAATCACAACACCAGTTTCATTCAAAGGGCCAAGTTTTAAAAAAGCATAAACAGAATATGGCATAACATTGATAGAAACTCCCAAATCTAACATGATTTTCTCAAATTTAGTGTTACCAATTGTACATGGGATAGTAAACATACCTGGATCTTTACACTTTGTAGGAATTTTTCTTTGAAGAATTGCAGAAACATTTTCATCTACTCTCACCTTCTCACATCCTTTAAGTTTCTGTTTCCTCTTAATTGTACATAATTCTTTCAAGAATTAAGCATAACGAGGTACTTGTTTAATAGCATCTAAGAGTGGAATATTTACCTCGCATCGGCGAAAAGTCTCGTATAGATCTGAATTCTTCTCATATCTTCTTGATTCAACTAAAGCCTGAGGAAAAGGAGGCACTGGTTTATAATTAGAAAGAGGTGGAAACTTATGTTTAGGTACGTCGTCGTCATCGGGAAAGTCTTTGTCCGCAACAATATTTTGCTCTTTTCCTTGCGGTGACGATGCAGTGACTTCCTTTGCTGGAATCTCAACTTCTTTACCACTTCTCAAAACAATTGCACTTGCATTTTCTCTTGGATTTATTACCGTTTGAGAGGGTAGTTTTCCAGAACTTTGTGCCTCTAGCTTGCTAATTGCTGAAGCCATCTGGCCTACCTGATGTTCCAAACCTTGGATACTCGCCTTTGTCTCTTGTTGAAATTGTTTTGTCGCCTGTTGAAATTGTTTTGTCGCCTGTTGAAATTGCAAAGTATTAGTAGCAAGGGATTTAACAATATCTTCTAAAGACATACCAGAATTAAGAGTTGGGTTTGGTTGTGGTCTCGGGGGGTATGGCGGTCTATATTGCAGATATTGCTGGCCAGTTGGGCGGAATTGAGTTGTGGGCTGATTTACTTGTGGATTCCCATAGTTGAGATTGGGGTGATCCTTCCATCCCCGATTATACGTGTTCGAATATGGATCATACTTCCTTTGCGGTAGTCTAGGGAAACTACCCGCGACATTCACTTGTTGAATGGGTTCCTCTTGAAGAGTTGGGCACATATCGGTTGGATGTCCTGCCACCGAACAAATCTCACAAACCTTCGATGTTTGCAAATTACTTACAGCCAATTGAAGTACAAGAGAAGTTAGACTCGCAATCGGTTGTTTAAGGGATGAAACATTTACCTCATTAACATGTTTTGAATAGGAATCAAGCCTAGTATTAAATTGTTGAGAATTAGCCGTCATATTTACAATCAAGTTCCTCGCGGCTTCAGGCGTTTTATCCACCAAAACTCCTCCACTAGCGGCATCAATCATACTCCTGTCAGTGGTTAGTAAGCCTTCATAAAAATATTGGATAAGTAATTGCTCACTAATTTGATGATGGGGGCAGTTTGCACATAATTTCTTGAAACGTTCCCAATACTCGTGTAGAGACTCTCCGTTATGTTGCCTTACACCACAGATCTCTTTTCTAATATTGGCCGCTCTTGAGGCTGGAAAATATTTCTCCAAAAACAATCTCTTCATCTCGTTCCATGTGGTAATACTCCCAGAGGGTAAATAATAAAGCCAATCCTTAGCTGAATCCTTCAAAGAAAATGGGAAGGCTCTCAATTTGATTTGATCTTCAGTCACCCCCATGGGTTTCATACTTGTGCACACAACATGAAGCTCCTTTAAATGCTTGTGAGGATCCTCACCTGCAAGTCCATGAAAAGTGGGTAAGAGATGTATTAGTCCAGATTTCAATTCAAAAGTAGTAGCAACATCCAAAATCGGGAATGTAATGCATAAGTGTTGTTGATTCAAATCTGGGGTTGCAAGCTCTTTAAAAGTCCGATTTCCGGCCATAACTTCTTCCTCAAATTCAGAATCGCTAACAAATAAGTGGTCAAGAGCCAAATCGTCCTCCTCAGAATTTATCCGAGCTTCCCTTCCTAATATGTGTAAAGTTCTTTCTATCTCTGGATAGTATTGCAATTTGCCTTGATTGAAAGATCGAGTTATACTCATAAACAGTTAACAAGGCTCTAATAAACCAAGAAAATAAATCAAGAAAAGGTCTAGAGTAATGAAGATAAATAAAAATTCTATGCTAAAGCACTAATAAATGAAGTAAACTCTTTTTTTTATGAAATAAAGATCACTATAAGCACAAAAATCAACTAGAAACACTTCACAGCAACGACGCCAAAATTAGATGTGCTTTCGTAGGCACTCAAAAATAAAATCAATACTCCTTAAGATAAATATAGTAGTGCGAGTACGAGTCGATCCCACGAAGAGTGTTTAGCCTGGTTTTGTGCTTAGTGAACAAAGATGGGGGGTTTTAAGCGTAAGGAAGCAGTAAAGAAACGATCTAAAGCGAAGAATCGAATTGAATCAAGAGAACAAACCTTGGTCTAAGTCAACATCCACCATCGGAATCCAACAACTGATCATTGATGCAAGAATGTATCAAGTCATACCTCGAATATTCACCGTTCGAATTAAATTCGAATCTCTCCTCAATCATAGTTAATTAGAAACAAGCGATCCAATCAACCCTAACTACTAAACAACCTAAGACAAGCGCTGTAGATTTAATCTTGTAGCAGCCTTAAGAATAGGGAGATCGATGAAGCTAAACAACACAAGTACAAGCGGTTGCATTTAATCTAGTTGAATATTCTTCCTAAGATCTATTAATCTCTGAAATGCAGTAAATCAATAGATCTCAGTTGCTTCGCAGATTAGAAGGATCAAACAATTACGGATTTGATATCCAACCTAGCAGTAGATCGCAATGAATAATAAACTAGTAGGCCTCCTAGCAATTAGACAGGACAACCATGAACATCCAATCACAGAAGAACATTCAATACTCAAGTATAAACTGAATAATAAAAATAGATTAGATCTCACAGTTTCATTGATTTCGAGGTTTCAGTCTCCTTGACCAAGGATTAAGATTTAGCCATGCAGGGCCATCAAGAACAATCCTCAAAAGATTCCAATAAAGCAAGAGAAAACCTAGGAAAAATATAAAAGAGTAGAAAGTAGCAGCCAAAAGTATCTTGGAATCCCTCTCAAACCCTAGAAAGAGTCCTATTTATAGCCTAGGAAAACATCCCCCCACGGATTAGATCTGGGCCGTTAATTTTCTTTCCTAGCCGCAAAGGATCGATCCTTCCAAGGAGGAAGATCGATCCTATTGTCTTCAATTGCTGGTGACGCCCCGTGAAGGATCGATCCTACTAGTTGATTAGGATCGATCATACACTTGTTGTCTTGATACGTCCCGCGGAGGATCGATCCTTCTATAGGTGTAGGATCGATCCTTTGATATCAAAATCTTCAATTTCTAGCTACGCCCGAGCAAGATCGATCCTTTCATAGGTGTAGGATCGATCCTTTGCATCGCCGATTTTCTCAATTTTCTCGAGTGAAAAAAGGATCGATCCTTCTGTGATCATCTGAAAAGTATGCGTTCTGTCAGGATTTAATTCCCATCAAAGATCGATCTTCAAGGGCAATGATCGATCCTTCTTCCTTCAGCTTGGATTTCTTCAGTACGTCATGATAAGATCAATCTCTCCATTATAGAAGATCGATCCTTCTTCCTTCAGCTTGGATTTCTTCAGTACGTCAAGATAAGATCGATCTCTCCATTATAGAAGATCGATCTTTCTTTCCTGGGTATTTACTGTTTTGCCATCCAGACTGCGCCATTGGTACTAAAATTACCGTAACTTTCTCTAGAAAACTCAGAATCACGAACCGTAAAATTCTCCAGAAACTAGACTTCAAGAGCTTCCCAACTATATATGACACATCATCCAGTTCTTCATCAACAGCTACAGTTTTAATCTTTAAAGTTGATCCATATACTCTTTTCAGCTTCTTTTCGAGCTTAAGGACTTTAATTGCATCCTAAATCAAAATATAAGAATAATGAGTGTATTTAGGTACTAAATAAGCACAGGAGACAAAGTATTAAGGGATAAAAATATAACATTATAAATTATCATCACGCCTCTGGAAGTCGTCGCGCCGCCAAAAGCTGATCCCGCAGGCTCTACTGAAGAAGAACTGGCGCCTGCACCTGCAAACGCAGCCCAGGTAGGAGTGAGCGATAATCTCAGTAGGGTTCTACTCTACGGCACACTGAAGGGAGGAAAACAACAACGGTGATGTCTCCCCACTCAAGTCTAAGGAATGCCACGGGTCCCACAACCCCTATCGATGTCCCAATGGCTCCTGCCATGAAACCTCTCTCCTGAACAAGTTACCAGGAGGCTACAGAACAGTAACGTGCAGGATCACCCTTACCTAAGCAGGATTCCCATGCCTTGGGGACCCACGTCAGGAACGCATCGACATCCATCCTTAGCACTTGGCATTGGGAAGACAACACGACCTCTAAACCTCAAAGTAGATATGATCATAGCCAACTACACCCATCCTCCAGAACATGAGATTCCAATAATACAATCACGTCCTAAACCTTACTACCCAGCCGCAGTCCTAAGGCTAGATCCGAGCTACCCGATAGCCTCGGATCAGCGATCAACCCATCGCACCACCTAATCTTACATGCTTCTAATGCATACAGTACATGAACCTATGCAAACATCTAACCTAGATGTCTCTATATGCCACAACATCAATAATAAGTTCAACAATTATACAATAGCCCTTGGCACTCGCCGGCAACGGGCTAAAGGTCCACAATTCCACGTTAGCTAGCACTTATAGCTAGCTAACGGCTAGGAAAACAATAAGCATTTAAAGTTACCATCCAACTAAATATTTAAATAACGTGCATGCTTCCTAATATGATTGGACATCTATCTCAATCCCCATCAAAAGCCAAAATTTCACCAAAAAGGATAAACGCACGATTCAATTCTCAATCCCCATCAAAAGCCATCGAAAATCCCGTGATAATAACGTGCATGCTTCCTAACATGATTGGACATCTATCATGAATGAAGAGCCCAACAGAGAAAGCCAGAAAACACTATTCAAGGACTCACGATCGATGCGACGATCGATCAGACGGTCGACCGTGAGCCGCAGTCGATGCGACGGTCGATCCAACAGTCGACCGTGAGGTCAAGAGGGAAAAGGGAAGCACCCGCGGTCGATCGGAGCATCGACCCAGGGAAGCCAAAAGTGAGACAGAGCCTCACGGTCGATGCAACGGTCGACCGTGAGGCCAGGAAGAAGCGTATCCATGCTTGACGGTCGATCCGACGGTCGACCGTCAGGCCTAGTGCACAGTTCCTAAGAACAGTGCCGGAAATTCAATTTTTTGTATTTGATCTATCAAAGCTTGTCAGAAATCGATGAAACTTTGCAGGCATGCGTAATAAATGATGGGGAAGCTATTGATACGAAGAAAGCACGATTTTGATGGTTAAATCTCAAATCTAGGTCAAAACGGCTGAAAACCGACAAAACGGCGATAATACGAAAATCGTCAAATAAAATACGAAAACCAAGAGGTAGGGAAACTCTAAGCAAGCTATAACACCAATGTATTAAGCTACACAACATTCTACCATGTATTCCTACATCAAAAACACAATAAACCTATCCTAGGAGAACCTAATCATAAAATCGGGGTAGAAACACCTACTTGACCAAGTAGGGCTGCTCCTCCACGTGTCCCCCAAGCTCGACCGGCAAGATCCGCTCCTCAAAGCTCGCTACTCCAAGCCCTAGCTCAGCCGGTAGGAGAGAGAGAGAAGGGAGACAACGACAGCAGAGGAAGGAAAAGAAAGGAAAGAGAGAGAAGTCAGGTATTTATAGAGATTAGGATCTGATCTCGGCCGTCCGATTCGATCTTTCCCGATCGAGCTCCAATCTTCCGATCGGAGGCACCCTTAAGGTCCTAATCAATCACATACATCAATTCAAGGCCGTGTGTACGTTATGCGGGTGTGAAATCGACTACCAGGCGTAATTTACCAAATTGCCCATGGGGTCACAAAAGCAATATGATCAACCTGATCGCACCTGACGTGAAACCAAATCAACGGAAAAACGGCCCTCGACCCATGCAGTCGAGCCAGGTCAGAGGAACGGGTCCTCACAGGAAGACTACAACGAGCCTGCTGTCTGTCGACACTCTGCCTCCACCTTCTGACAAGTAAAGTAATGAGGAAAGAACTCTACATCTAGTGCCAACTAAGCTGATGACGAATTCCATAATATTCCCTCATGCCTCTGGGATGAACAACATCAAGGAAAAAAAAATGAGCGTCACATATGATGTCCTCGCGCAACTCTGAAACTGCTACTCGGCCTATAGAGCACAATCAACTGTCTGTTGATGCCGTCATGAATCTCTATAGGTTCGATGTCGTCGTCGCTCCACGTCGTCATGACTCTGCTGCAGACTATCGAAGTAGAGCTGCCTCGGCCCCCACCTCATCTGTACTGCACCGTCATGAGTCTCTGTCTGATCTGTGCTACCTCTGAGGACTGTCTGATGATATCTGGAATGATGGGTGGTGCCTCAACAACCTCTGTTGAACAATCAGAAGAACGGCATGAACTGCCGTGCTACACCTTGAAAGGCACCACATCAGTCAAGACTGATGATCGCTGAAATAGGCGAACTCCAGCAAATGGACGTATTCCTACCAGCTGCCTCCTGCAATCTGGTGATGACGTTTGTCATGGTGTGCTCCCACTCCCACTCTGACACTGGAAGGGGCTGGTCTATTGGATCCTCAACACTGCTACCGAAGAACACCCTACCGTATGCTGACGTTGTCCAGCCCTCAATCACGTGCTTTGTACCAACCGCAGCACGGATCTCCATGAGGTCCGGATGTCTGCCCTGGGTCTCTATCACTTTGGCGGGGAGAGCTGAGATGCTGCAAACACCAAAGGGGAAGTCATCTGGAATTTGATCCTCGAAATCCGATCCAACTGACTATCTGTGTCGCGCCCCGACCCACGAAAGCCCAACCGGGCTGGGCGACGCGAACCGGAACCTAACAAACGCGGAAAAATTTGGCGATGGTTCTCTCTAACCTATTGGTCTCCCTAGCAATTCATCAAAACACCCTAAATTAAAAGACTATAATTAACAAAACCTCAAAACAAAGATTACAATCCCAAAAGTTTAATATACATATCCACGAAGAGGGGAAGATTCAAATACAACATTTATACTCCCGTAGGAAACTAACTAACCAAGGGTTCAAAAGCAGTAAAGGATCACCACCTCTCAGACTCCGCCTGGCACCGCCTCACCGCCGACCAACTGCTCGATAGGGGGCCACCGAAGAGGAGCTAACGCCTACACTTGCAAAACGCAGCCCGGGTAGGAGTCAGCAACTAAGCTCAGCAGGGAAACTACACTACGACACACAGAAGGAAGAGGGAAACGCAACAGTGTTGCCCTCTAGTAAAGCCTAGGTGTATACATGGGCCCCATAACCCCACCACGTGTCCCTGAGGTCCACGATCATGATCTTCCAGAAGAACTGGTCACATGATGGGTCATGCTCAGTAAGCAGGAACTAACACTGCTAACTCACAAGCAGGAAACCGGCACTGCTGGCGGGAAATAGCACCACTAAGGAGGCACACCTTCCACTCAAGAGTCGTCATAGCTGGACACCGGCTACACATCAGAACTTGACTAGTGACAGACACGACCTCTACAATCATCAAACGACAGGTGTACAAGTAGCCTATCATCGAAATCGACTGTACACCACAATTCAAACCTGGTCCAAGCTACCCGACCCCGGTCCTAGGGCTAAATCTGAGCTTCCAAGCCTCGGGACGGTGACCCACAGATCGCCCACGCCCTAACCTTATGCAACTAATGTGCAACAAGATGCATGCGATGACACAGATATAGCATGTAGCAGAATGTGATGATAGCATAAGCAAGGTCTGGGCTCGGCACTCTGCCGGCCTGGGGTGGTGAACAAATATTTAAGGTCTGGAACTGCTGCAGTAGCACACCACCAACTACCAACCAGTTCACCCGCAACTTGCATCGGGAAGCAGCCTCGCAAACAACAGAAGGCAAACCACGCAGATAAAGCCCTCGGCGCACGTCAGCATGCAAGGCTAGGGAAAGCAATAGGGCCACCCACCCACTTATTCTAAACATCCCAGGAGTCATTACTCTCCTGGTTCACCACTACCCCTAATATGGGGCTAGCATGCTTAAGGCTATGTACAAATTATAAACCTGTAAGAAAATTGTACATACAAAGCCCCGCGGGCAATACCAATGAAAACTCCACTCTGTCGCCAAAGGATTGATCTTTTCCTGAGAAAAGATCGATCTTCCAAGTAACAGAGAGCCCCTTTCCTGTCGAGTCAAAGAAGATCGATCCTTCCTCTCATGAAGATCGATCATCCTCGCGACAGAGGGTAATCCATGCTACCCAAGGCACATGATCGATCATCCTCACGACAGAGGGTAATCTCGGGCTAGGCATGACCAACAATGAAGGATCGATCCTTCTCCAAGAAAGATCGATCTTATTGGGTTCTCCGGCAAACCTCCGGCGAGAAATACCGTCGAAAAAATCCACCAAATCCCACAAAACCTTGGGATCTGGTAGTACGAAAGACCACTAGTTCAAAACCGGTAAGAATACTAAAAACCATCAACTACACAGCGAGATCTAAGCAAAACAAATCACAACCAACTCAAATATCACAAAACCGGAAAACAAAGTAGGTAGGAATCCCTACCTAGGCAAGAGCTGCTTCAATCCCAGCTGCTAAACCTTGGATCGTCCTCAATCGCTTCAAAATCCAGCCGGATCTGAGCTCAAGAACGCCGAATTTCAAAAGGATTCAAGGAAGAAGGTTACATCTGTTTTATAGACAAACGAACCGACCTATGAATGATCGATCTTTCCTTGAGGAAAGATTGATCCTTCATGACGATCACGCCTTGACTTTCTGGCGCTAAAAGATCGATCTTCTAGCAAGGAAAGATCGATCCTTTAGGCGTAGAAAGCTAGAATTGGGCTAAAACTCAAGCCCAAGCTCGGATCTTTCGATCCCGGGTCCACTTAACAGTTCTACTCAAACATTAACACAAACATGGTCAGTGTGTGCACACGCAGGTGTGAAACGAACCGACAAGGCGTAATTTATCAAATTGTCCTTGCGGTCTACAACGAGCCACAGGGGTAGAGGGACAGGTCCTCACAACCTGTCTCCAATAAGCTAACAAATCCACTGAATCTGCTCTGGCTTCTCTAGCAGCTACTGATGGCTATCACCCTTAAAGGCACTGACGTAGTGACTTTAAGGTAAGGAGATCTGGCCTCCTGGTCACTCTGGTCAACGGTCTCGCGGTTCTGGAAATGCCTTTGCTAAATCTCGAATACCATCTTCGATCTCTGCTGTCGCATATCTGCCTCGGGCTAAGCTAGATCAACTAATTTGCCTGCAGCTAACACAATCCATCCGCCGAATCCTGCCTCTGAAGGTCAAAACCTCGCGCGGGGAGTCAAATAACGCCGATGCTCCCTCGGCAGCTGCGATGCGAACCCCAAAGGTTGCTCATGCTCCTCCTCAACGCGTGAGTTGACATGATGATGTCAACGAACGCCACTGCAAATTAATCATGATACGGCCTTGTTCAGAGAGCT
This sequence comes from Narthecium ossifragum, assembly GCA_963920575.1. Classification (NCBI taxonomy): domain Eukaryota; kingdom Viridiplantae; phylum Streptophyta; class Magnoliopsida; order Dioscoreales; family Nartheciaceae; genus Narthecium; species Narthecium ossifragum. Next base: position 13,991,294 of record OY986974.1, on the reverse strand, counting down.
GCCTTCGGGATGTCGCAATCCCGAGCTCTCAGCTGGTGTAGTCAACGTGAATATCTGACTCTGAAGTTGTCACGACCCGACCCAGAAAACCCATCCAGATCGGGGAGTGAGCCACCTAAACCTGTTTAATCATCAATGGGCGCAAAAATTTTGACAGAGTCTCCTCTATAATTCATACACAAGAAACCTGTACAACTTCTATATTCCACGATAAATTTAAATTCTTGATCATGAGGGCAGAAATGAAGATTCACAACCACTATTGTTATTACAACCCAATTTAAACATGTAAATAATCATCATTCCACATTAATCAAAAATTCAGTGTTATACAATTTGTCCTCAAATAAAACATAACTTTCCAAGCTTTAACTACATCAAATAAATATAAAATCCTGAATGAAAGCCCTCATTCTGCCAACAACCTCAAAGTCCACCCGAAGTAGAAGCGCCTCCAAGAACTGATCCGCCTGGGACTACTGAAGTGGAAGGAGTGGCGCCTGCACCTGCAAAACGCAGCCCAGGTAGGGTGAGCATAAAGCCCAGTAGGGTTCTACTCTACGGCACTCTCAAAGAAAGGGGTAAACTCCAACTGTGTCGTCTCCGTCCAATCCTAAAGCAATGAAGAACAGGTCTGGACAAGGGTCACACATCACCAAGAGCCCCTCTACAGATCAGGGAAGGACAAGGGGCAAGTGCACCTCCCGTGCACTCCCACCTCTACAACCCTTAACAGGATAACATCCACTGCCCTTAGCAATTGACGCAAAGAACGACACGACCTCTTCACCTCAATACCACAAATCAAATGAGTATATCTGGGTTGCAACCTCGATCAACACAAGATCATATCCACACAATCTCGCCCTAGTCCTCCTACCCATATCTCGGTTCTAGAGCTAGATCCGAGCTACCCGAGCCCTCGGATCGGCGATTGAGCCCCATTGCCCGCACCTAGCCTTAATGCTTCTAATGCATACAACGTGCATGAGCCTAATCAAGCAACTAGGCCTAGGTGTCTCTACATGTCAATTCATCAATCACATGTCCACAAGATATAGCATAGTTATAGGATAGATTTAGCATTTAAGAATAGACAGAAGCCAAGCATAGAATTCACATATCCCAATCATATATAATCTCATTCAACACAGACAAAAGGGCACACCTTCGGCCCAATCAGATCTAGCCATTCCCACAAATAAAATAGAAACAGGCACACAGCCGGCCCTAGGCATAAGCATGGTACAAGAGTACAGTAGAATTGAATATTTCACCAATAAATCTACTAACTGGAAAGAAGTATTTGATCAAAGGACTTGAGCAGATGAGGGAACAAGCTACTATATCATGCCATGAATATGATCGACGCATGGATACCACCATCACAGGGAATTGTAGCAATAATACATTGGCAGTCCTACACTTAAAAAGGTAACCAAAGGCCATGGCATAGGTTAATTTGGCTGGAAGGCTAGGAATTGAAACCACCATTCAAAGCCACTAGACCCGCAGGGAAGGCCTCAACAAGCTTGCCAGCTCCACCCCTGTCCCGCTGTCGGCAGTAGGCTTCCCTGCCAACCGGCTGGCAGACAGGGCCAGAAAGTGCAAAGAGAAACATAATCGTAGGGAGCCTGTACACTAGCAATCGATGAAGGAAGCTCAGACCTCACACTATCGGGGAAGGCTAGCTGAACATTACCCAAGGGAAACAGGGGAACAAATCCAAACCCACGGGCAGGGAAGAAGAAACGGATGGGAAAAACAGAGGGGAGGAGGGTACCCAGCCGAAGTACATGCCGGAGCTAAAGAGAGCAAAGGACCCAACGAGGGGGAAAAACAGGGCATTACATCGTATTAAGGGAGAACATAGCATTCTAGCAACTAAGGACAGGACCCAAACTCAACTCCGGAACAAAGGAAATGGGAAACCCAAACTCAGCCATGAAACCCATCAAACCAGAGAGAAGGGGGAGGAAAAACAGGGTGGAACAGAGGAAGAGAGGGTATGTCCACCCAGAACAAAGGAATTGGAACCCATCACATAACATTGAACTCCAACTATCTCTAACAATCCAAACCAAGCCAATAAAACTCCATGGAAATCGGGAGAGGAGTTGGAAGAGGATCTCAAACATCCGGCAGATCAAGAGTAAGGAAACAAAAGAGAAAGCTTAGAGATAAAGATCTCTTCGAAACCCAACAAACCAGTAAAGAGGACTCAAATCTCACAAAAACCACCATTAACTCCGATTTGCTCAACAGCAAGACAGGGGAAGAAGAAAGAGATCCATAGAGAAAACACGAAAGTAACAGAAACATCAATAATCCTAAGCTAGCATGCTTCCAATCAAGCCCTAGAGGCCTAACCAAAGGTTAGGGTAGGAATCCCTACCTCTGAGCGTCGAGGTCGCGTTCTTCCTCTTCTTCTCCGGTTGCGGCAGTCATCGCCGCCTCCAAGATCTCCGTCGACGCTGCCTCCAAGCTCTCCGTTGACGCTGCCTCCAAGCTCTCCGTCGTCGCCAAAATCTCCTCTCTCCGGTCGAGTCGTCGCTGTCTCTTCCCCGGCCGTCGCGGTCTCTCCCTCTCCTCAGCCGTCGCACAGTGACCCAGACGAAGGCCTCACGAAAACCAAAGTGAACAGTAGGGCTAGGTTTTATATAATTAGGTTGCTTAAGTCCACGGCAATTCGATCATCATCGAGTTGATCACGGCCGTTCAGATCTAGATCTACTTGATCAAACCCCGATCTTCTGATCCAGAGCACTCCTATGGGTCTACTCAAGCACATACATCATTACAGGGCCGTGTGTGCGCTACGCGTGTGAAACCAACTCCGTCAAGGGTAATTTACCAGATTACCCCGGGAGCTGCAACGATCAAAAGAGATCGCGAAGCAAGGCCAACAAAGCCAGACCCTCGACCTACGTGGTCGGACCGGGTTGGAGGTAGGGGTCCTCACAGAAGTGGTCGATGAATCTCTCAGCTGCTAACACGTCATCAACGCACTGTAGCGGGCACGTACTCGTCGCTGCAACACTGGCTAGCTTCCTGAAGTCTGTGCATGTATGGAGGGAACCATCCACATGCAAACTCTCAGTGCACAAACCGCCCAGAGGAACTTCGACCTCGAACTCAGTGTCCCACGAAGGCGACGAACAGAAAGTTCCTCAGAAAAGACAACTGCACAACCAAAAGAACGGCACGAGGGAAAACCGCTCACCCGAGCACCCTTGAAAGCAAAGGGGAAGGGATTCACCACAAGCTGGTGAACATGCCCAAACTCTCGACAACCAGAAGGATCGCCAACCCGCGACCTCCAACGAGAGCAAAATGATGTTCCCTAAACTCTACCACAAGTGCATGGGTCGTGACAAGTAGAATAGGGCAAAAAGAGTATCGTTTCCACAAGGAGGATGATTCAAGTACCAATGTATCGAATTTCTTATATTATCTAAGCAATCCAAACGAGATATAACACTGACAAATCTGAACTGAAAGCAAATAAATATTAAATAGAGGAGTATGAAAGGTTTCTAGGATTTGGATTTCATCGATTGAATCTCTTTAATGAATTTAAATCTGGTTGCTGAAAATAGAACTTTGTTAATTATCATGACTGAATTCCCTATTTTTATGTGAAATCCTCTTTCAAGGTATAACTCAAATACCTAAATTAATTCTATGTCTACTTTCGTGATCACAGGAATTAATTTAGATTCATTGGGCTCTTAGGAATCCTTAAACAAAAGTCACCTTGTCATATATTTATTTCTAACATATACTATCAAGGTTTGATGAAACCACGAACTAATGTTAAACTTCAACTTTCGTTACTTCGTTCAACATCTGAAACATACAAGTCATGGCCAGTAACTTGCAAGAAAAAGAAACGATTTCATCAAATTGCAACTAACAAGAATATTCTCAACAACCCAACTCAATTCAAATCAGAAACTCAATGACTTCATCCAAACCCTAGAATAAGAAAACTAGGTATTCATGGTTGAAAGAAAGAAAACCAATGTTTCATTAATACACATCATCAATCAGAACTAGGATGGAGAGAATAGAATGAAAACTCTGATCCTCTTCTTCTGGTCGTCCTCCTCTTTCTCAGCTCGTCCTCTTCTTTCTCTGCTAGTCCTCTTCTTTCTCTGCTGCTCCTTTTTCTCTGGTCGTTCCCTGTTCCTCTCTCTCTCTTTTTCTCCTTCTTTTCTCTGGTTGTTCTCTGCCTTTTTCTGCTTCTTCTCTTTCTGGCCCAGCCGTTCTCTGCTGTCTCCTCCCTTCCTCCAGCCGTTCTATGCTCCTTTTCTGGCTTCTCTCCCCTCCTTCTCTGCTTTCTCTGCTCCTTCTATTCAAATTCCAGCCATCTTTCCTAAAGTGTCCACCCTTTCTTCCATTAACCACATACCAATCCCACTAATCAAGGAAAGATCAAATAAACTCCTAATATAATTAGGAAATGTGGTGCTCCCAGCTGGGATCTTCATGAATCAAATCTGGACTCCAAGAAAATGAATCTCGTCCAACCCAAGTGCAGGTGCAGCAATTCCGAGTCTGATGGCTTCATCAATTTTTCTGTCTTTATTCAGCCTGAATCAGCAAAAACTCCAAACATCAAAGTTGTAACGCTCTTCCTTAGCTTTCCAACGCATCCTGGATCATCCCAATCAGAGTTTGTATGAAGAAGTTATGTTCAAATTACTAACTGCTGTGCAGAATGTCCAGAATTGCTCAATTAACTTCGTTTTGCACTTTAGGTATTCAATTGCATCCAGGCCTAGCCCGAATTCTGCTTCTTCCCATCAGCCAAAGTTCAAATGATTCAATATCTAAATACCTGCAATTATCCAAAAATTCCCAAGAATTAAGTAAATGCAGAAGTCACCTAAAATTCTTGATAAAAGAGCAAGGAATGATGTAAAACACTTGAATCTGACAATCAATCTTAAGAAGATGTGTGGAAATAATTCCCGCATCAAATACCCCCAAACTTGAATGTTTGCTTGTCCTCAAGCAAGAAGTAACAGGAACGGAAACAAAATGAACAGATTAGATTGATTTCTCACAATAATTGCCTCAAGATTGTCAATAGGGAAAAGTCTAAACATGATACAAGTTTTGAGATTATTTCAAGAACATGCTTAGATTCACAAGAAATCCTTTGAGTGTGTGTGTGTGAATACCAATCTCAACTTGCTACTCTATCAACTCGGATCAATTTATGCAAACTTGATTGCAGTATGTCTGATCTCTATGAGAATGAGTTTCTCAAACTTCATATGCCTATTTTTCAAATCAGCTCTCCACTAATGTAGTACAAGCACACCACCAAAGATCAAAAGGACTTCACAAGGGCTTGTAATGGTCAGCTGAGGGTGTTTGCTAACACAATGGATATGGAATTCAAAGCAAGAAAATTTAACACAAGCTTCACCAATGAAAGGAAGAGAACGAAAAATTTACATTTACTTTCAAGAGCAACTTATGTGGTATGACTGTGCAATGCCTTGATCCATTAAGCTGTCTACAGGACCCATGTAGCGAGTATCAAATCAGTGACTCCCAAGCCAGATGACTTTAGGGCACTAGGTATAAAATACCCCTCGGACCTTCTACTCGAGCCCTATAGGCTTCGAATCTTAGCTAGTCACACACAAAATACCTTGATCCATTAAGCTGTCTACAGGACCCATGTAGCGAGTATCAAATCAGTGGCTCCCAAGCCAGATGACTTTAGGGCACTAGGTATAAAATACCCCTCGGATCTTCTACTCGAGCCCTATAGGCTTCGAATCTTAGATAGTCACACACTCTTTTTTTTTTTTTTTCATTTATAAACTTGCAAAGCTTGCAATTGCTCTTCTTCCTTTTACAAACTATTCCCTTCTCCAATGGCTCGGCAAATGCAAATTTTCTTGAAGAGAGGTAGGATAAGTGTTCATGGGTTGAATGGTGCGATTATTGCAGGTTAATGCAAGAAAAATGGCTAACGTTAAAGCTCAAAAGGGTGACTAGAGATAGATATAACAAAGGTAGGCTAGAAAAGCTCAAACGTTCCAACGATGGCCTAAATCATTTCTCTAATGGTGTGCTGCCTAGAATTTCGCCTCAAGAGATTATCAAATAAGTTCTAGAGTTCAGTGAGATCTTGAAAAACTATCTCATTTACATAAATATACTCTAAGCTAAAAAAAATAACTTATTGATCACGGTATTGTGCACAGAATTGTTCAAAGGAATTCAAATAAACCAAGCTAGCACAAGAATTAAGCACAAACCAAGACCAGAATAGCATTTTCCACAAATTGCAATAAGGTAATATCATAGGCTTGTGATCATCAAGAAAAAAAATTCAGCATCAACGCCAACACCACTATCATAACCAAACCAGCAAAAGTCACTCCCCCAAACTTATTTTTCACATTGTCCTCAATGTAAAAGGAAAGAAAAATGGAAGACTAATACTCCCCTTGTAAGAAACTTGAACGAGTGCCCAGTTGATCATTATTGAACGAGCATTTTGATAACAACAAATTCTTCCTTCTTTTGAACCTGTACCACACAAGCAAAATGAGTGGGTCAGTGCATCATTTATTGAAAACTAAAACAACTAAAACAAGAAAAATAAATTTAAACAGATGTAGCTTGGGTTGCCTCCCATGAAGCGCTTGTTTAATGTCATTAGCTTGACAACCACATCATCAACCATAGGTAGGATTCTCCAAGGGGTAAGTAACTCCTTTAGGAACTGCATTGCTACCAAAATAAGCCTTCAAACGCTGCCCATTAACCTTGAATGTCCCAGTGGATTCACTCTGCACCTCAATAGCACCATAAGGATATACTTTTGTTACCGTGAATGGACCGGACCACCTAGATCGAAGCTTGCCCGGGAATAGCTTAAGTCTTGAGTTGAACAGTAACACTTGCTGTCCAATTTCAAAGTTTTTAATCTGAATGTGCTTGTCATGCCAATGCTTGGTCTTTTCCTTATAAATCCTAGCATTTTCATAGGAATCCAACCTGAATTCCTCCAACTCACTCAACTGTAAAAACCTTTTTTCTCCGGCAGCTTGCAAGTCCATGTTTAGCTCCTTAACTGCCCAATAGGCCCTATGCTCCAATTCAACTGGTAAGTGACAAGACTTTCCAAAGACAAGTTTGTAAGGAGACATACCCAAGGGTGTCTTGAAAGCTGTCCTATATGCCCAAAGAGCATCATCCAACTTGTTTGCCCAATCCTTCCTTGAACTACTCACTGTTTTCTCTAAAATTTGTTTCAGTTCCCTATTAGCAAGTTCCACTTGCCCATTTGCCTGGGGATGATAAGCAAGCGCCACCTTATGAGTAACCCCATATTTCTTCAACAAGTTCTCAAATGACCGGTTACAAAAATGGGAGCCTCCATCACTAATAATGGCTCTCGGCACACCAAATCTTGAAAATAGATTCTTCTTCACAAATCTCATCACCACCCGAGAATCATTTGTCTGGGTTGCAATAGCTTCAACCCACTTGGAAACATAATCCACTGCTACCAAAATATACTGACTGTTGAAGGATGAAGGAAATGGGCCCATGAAATCAATTCCCCATAAATCAAACAATTCAACTTCCAGGATACTCGTCAAGGGCATTTCATTCCTTTTCGAAATACTGCCAACCCTCTGACATCTATCACACATACTCACATATTTCCTAGCATCATGATACATGGTTGGCCAATAAAAACCAGATTGCCATATTTTTGCAACTGTCTTGGAGGTGCTAAAATGTCCACCACACTCCAAGGAATGGCAATGATCAAGGATATCCTTCATCTCATCCTCAGGAACGCATCTTCTAATCATCCCATCTGCACAATGTTTATACAGAAGTGGTTCCTCCCAAAAGTAATGCTTCACATCAAAGAAAAACCTTTTCTTTTGCTGATAGCTCAAATCAGGGGGAACAATGTCACTTACTAAATAGTTTACCAAATCCGCATACCAAGGAATGGCTGAAACCACCAATAACTGCTCATCTGGAAAACTTTCATTAATGGGAACCTCATCTTCTCTTGACTGCCCTTCTAATCTAGATAAATGATCTGCCACAACATTGTCCATGCCTCTCTTGTCTCGAATTTCAATATCAAATTCTTGAAGGAGCAACACCCATCTAATTAGGCGTGGTTTGGCATCTTTCTTTTGTAGCAAATACTTGATCGCTGAATGGTCCGTGAATACAATCACCTTGGAACCTACAAGATAAGATCGAAACTTGTCAAAAGCAAATACAACAGTAAGAAATTCTTTCTCAGTAGTTGCATAATTCAGCTGTGCATCATTTAAAACTCTACTAGCATAATATATAACATGCAACTTCCTGTTTTTCCTTTGGCCAAGAACAGCTCCCAAAGCAAAATCACTCGCATCACACATTAATTCAAATGGTAAACTCCAATCTGGGGCTGCCATAATTGGTCCTGACATCAGTTCTTGTTTCAACCTGCTAAAAGCATTTAAACAATCCTTATCAAAGTCAAACACCACATCCTTATTTAACAAATTACAAAGAGGTTTAGAGATTTTAGAAAAATCTTTAATGAACCACCGGTAAAATCCTGCATGACCAAGGAAGCTTCTAACACCCTTCACGTTGATAGGTGGTGGCAGTTTTTCAATAACCTCTATTTTTGCTCAGTCCATCTCAATACCTCTACCTGAAATTTTGTGGCCTAGCACAATACCTTCCTGCACCATAAAGTGACATTTCTCCCAATTCAAAACCAAATTTGTTTCCTCACAACGCAGCAAAATCTGAGACAAATTGTCCAAGCAGCTATCAAAAGAAGATCCAAAAACCGAAAAATCATCCATGAAAACCTCCATTATTCTTTCAACAAAGTCAGAAAAAATAGCCATCATGCATCTTTGGAATGTAGCAGGTGCATTACACAATCCGAAAGGCATTCTACGAAATGCGAATGTACCATAAGGACAAGTAAAGGTTGTCTTTTCTTGGTCTTCAGGGGATATAGGAATTTGATTGTACCCTGAGTAACCATCTAGAAAACAATAATAGTTATACCCAGCAAGTCTCTCTAGCACCTGATCTAGAAAAGGTAAAGGAAAATGATCCTTACGGGTAACACTATTAAGTTTCCTATAATCTATACATACTCGCCACCCAGTTACTGTCCTAGTGGGAATTATTTCATTATTTTCATTATGCACTACAGTCATCCCACCCTTCTTAGGTACCACCTGTACTGGACTAATCCATGAACTATCAGATATAGGATAGATAATTCCGGCATCTAACCATTTAAGAACTTCACCCCTCACCACTTCTTTCGTGTTAGGATTTAACCTTCTTTGATTTTCAACAATAGGTTTATGGTCATCCTCCATGAGAATTCTATGCATACACAGTGAAGGGCTAATTCCTCTAAGATCTGATATAGTCCATCCTATGGCTTTTCTTCTCAATCTCAAAACACGCATCAACTTGTCAATTTCAACATCAGACAAAGAAGAGCTCACAATCACAGGTAAAGTATTATTCTCACTTAAAAATGCATACCTGAGATGTGACGGTAATGATTTCAACTCCAAAATTGGTGCTTGCACATTAGAAGGAAGAGGGAGTGGCTTACCTTTACCAAGATCCTCAAAATGATTACCTCTTTGCTTCAACTTTGGACCTGTAGCATCCAATGCACACGCCACTTCTGCAACCTCCATGTTATCATCATTAGTTGTCCCGGCATTCCCTAAACAAGTCTCAAGAGGTTCCTTTGTTATTCCATATATAAGAACCTCCTTGGTTGCCTCATCTATTACATCAACTCGACAAATATGGTCAGTAAAAGAAGGATATTTAGTAGCTTGAAACAAATTGAACTCTACCTCTTCTTCACCAACCTTCAAAGTCAACCTACCATTCTTAACATCTATGACAGCTCCAGCCGTGGCTAGAAAAGGTCGGCCTAAAATTATAGGGATCTCGGTGTCTTCTTCCATTTCTAACACAATAAAGTCACCCGGTATGATGAACTTTTTTACCTTGATCAGAACATTCTCAAGAATACCAACTGGATACTTCACTGATCGGTCAGCTAGCTGTAATGAAATGGTAGTAGGTTGCAACTCCTTTAATCCAAGCCTCCTAGCAACAGATAAAGGCATTAGCGAGACACTAGCACCTAAATCACACAAAGCTTTAGAAAAATTAACATCACCGATAGTACAGGGAATAGAAAAACTCCCTGGATCTCTCAGCTTTGGTGGAAGCTTATTTTGGATGATGGCACTGCATTCCTCTGTCAAGGCAATGGTCCCGAAGTCCTCCAATTTCCTCTTTTTTGATATGATCTCCTTTAGAAACTTTGTATAAGCAGGAATCTGTGCTAAGGCATCTGCAAAAGGAATATTAATGTGAAGTTGCCTAAACACTTTTAAAAATTTCTCAAACTGTTGATCCATTTTATTCTGCTTAAGTCTTTGAGGAAAAGGAATGGGAGGGATATATGGTTCAACCGGTGGTAATGTAGCTGGTGCATTTACTAAGTCATCGACTTCTTCTCTGACATTCTTGCTCACTTCATACTGATCTTCTTCATCACCATGTATAGGCTCACCACTTACCTGACCAAGCTGCTTACCATTTCTCAAGATAACTGCCTTGCAATGCTCCTTTGGGTTAACCTCTGTTTTACTAGGCAAATTACCTTGTCCACGAGAGTTGATGGAATTGGCCAATTGTCCCAATTGTAACTCTACATTTCTGTTGGAACTCGCCAATTGCTCAACTTTTGCTTCCATCCTCTCAAACCTCTCTGAACTAGCATTGGCTAACTTCTCAATAGCTATCTCCCATGGTTGCTTACCCTCTTGTTGAGGAGGTCTTGGCTGGAAACCAGGAGGAATGAAAGGTCTCGGATTACTGCTCCCTGTATTACCTTGATCTTTCCATGAAAAGTTCGGATGATTCCTCCAACCTTGGTTGTATGTACTGGAATAAGGATTATTTTGGTATTGTTGCCTGCTAAAATTAGACACAAATTGAGCCTGCTCTACCTGCATACAATCGGAACTTATATAAGCTCCTCCACAAAATTCACAAGTCATTACAGGGCTAGAAACAGCATTCATATTACCTAACTTACCACAGATTTTTACCAAAGAATCAACCTTGGCATTCAACATGTTTATGACATCTAAATCATACATACCTGGAGCTTTCTTAGACATAGCTCTTTCATTAGACCACTGATAATCATTAGAAGCCATTTCATCCAACAAGTCACATGCGTCATCAAACGACTTACCCATTAAGGCACCTCCTGCAGCTGCATCTAAGGTAATCCTAAGTGAAGGTGTTAGTCCGTTATAAAAAGTTTGTACAATCAACCATTCAGGAATACTATGATGTGGACACTTCCGCTGCAACTCCTTAAACCTTTCCCAAGCTTCATATAAAGACTCACTCTCAAACTGAGCAAAACTAGTAATATCAGTTCTAAGTTTAGCAGTTTTACCTGGGGGAAAATACTTGGTTAGAAAACCTTGAGACAAAGTATTCCAAGGAAAAAGCTAGGTGCCTTGGAATTTAACCAGGCCTTGGCCTTATCTTTTAGAGAGAATGGAAAAAGTCTAAGCCGAATAGCATCATCACTTACCCCATTCATCTTAATTGTGTCACATATTTCCAAGAAATGAGCAATGTGTGCATGTGGGTCTTCAACAGCTCCTCCACCAAATTGGTCTTGTTGCACCATCTGGATTAAACCAGGCTTAATCTCAAAGTTATTAGCATTTACCGCAGGTCTCGCAATGCTAGATTGAGCACCATTGATACTTGGCATAGCATAGTCACGCAACACCCTTTGATTTTCTTCCTCTGCCATATATTCTACTGATTCTTGCTCCAACTCCAACCTTCGTTTTCTCCTTAACGCACGTAAGGTTCTCTCGATTTCTGGATCAAAAAGTTGAATTAGTCGACCAGTGCGTTGCATACAATCAATAAAGAGAAATATATATAAAAATAAATTAAACCAAAACACAAAAATAGCCTAGATTAATACAAGAGCAACTTGCATCAATATTGAAAACAATCCTCCCCGGCAACGGCGCCAAAAACTTGATGTTCCCTAGACTCTACCACAAGTGCATGGGTCGTGACAAGTAGAATAGGGCAAAAAGAGTATCGTTTCCACAAGGAGGATGATTCAAGTACCAATGTATCCAATTTCTTATATTATCTAAGCAATCCAAACGAGATATAACACTGACAAATCTGAACTGAAAGCAAATAAATATTAAATAGAGGAGTATGAAAGGTTTCTAGGATTTGGATTTCATCGATTGAATCTCTTTAATGAATTTAAATCTGGTTGCTGAAAATAGAACTTTGTTAATCATCATGTCTGAATTCCCTATTTTTATGTGAAATCCTCTTTCAAGGTATAACTCAAATACCTAAATTAATTCTATGTCTACTTTCGTGATCACAGGAATTAATTTAGATTCATTGGGCTCTTAGGAATCCTTAAACAAAAGTCACCTTGTCATATATTTATTTCTAACATATACTATCAAGGTTTGATGAAACCACGAACTAATGTTAAACTTCAACTTTCGTTACTTCGTTCAACATCTGAAACATACAAGTCATGGCCAGTAACTTGCAAGAAAAAGAAACGATTTCATCAAATTGCAACTAATAAGAATATTCTCAACAACCCAACTCAATTCAAATCAGAAACTCAATGACTTCATCCAAACCCTAGAATAAGAAAACTAGGTATTCATGGTTGAAAGAAAGAAAACCAATGTTTCATTAATACACATCATCAATCAGAACTAGGATGGAGAGAATAGAATGAAAACTCTGATCCTCTTCTTCTGGTCGTCCTCCTCTTTCTCAGCTCGTCCTCTTCTTTCTCTGCTAGTCCTCTTCTTTCTCTGCTGCTCCTTTTTCTCTGGTCGTTCCCTGTTCCTCTCTCTCTCTTTTTCTCCTTCTTTTCTCTGGTTGTTCTCTGCCTTTTTCTGCTTCTTCTCTTTCTGGCCCAGCCGTTCTCTGCTGTCTCCTCCCTTCCTCCAGCCGTTCTCTGCTCCTTTTCTGGCTTCTCTCCCCTCCTTCTCTGCTTTCTCTGCTCCTTCTATTCAAATTCCAGCCATCTTTCCTAAAGTGTCCACCCTTTCTTCCATTAACCACATACCAATCCCACTAATCAAGGAAAGATCAAATAAACTCCTAATATAATTAGGAAATGTGGTGCTCCTAGCTGGGATCTTCATGAATCAAATCTGGACTCCAAGAAAATGAATCTCGTCCAACCCAAGTGCAGGTGCAGCAATTCCGAGTCTGATGGCTTCATCAATTTTTCTGTCTTTATTCAGCCTGAATCAGCAAAAACTCCAAACATCAAAGTTGTAACGCTCTTCCTTAGCTTTCCAACCCATCCTGGATCATCCCAATCAGAGTTTGTATGAAGAAGTTATGTTCAAATTACTAACTGCTGTGCAGAATGTCCAGAATTGCTCAATTAACTTCGTTTTGCACTTTAGGTATTCAATTGCATCCAGGCCTAGCCCGAATTCTGCTTCTTCCCATCAGCCAAAGTTCAAATGATTCAATATCTAAATACCTGCAATTATCCAAAAATTCCCAAGAATTAAGTAAATGCAGAAGTCACCTAAAATTCTTGATAAAAGAGCAAGGAATGATGTAAAACACTTGAATCTGACAATCAATCTTAAGAAGATGTGTGGAAATAATTCCCGCATCACAAAACAACACCGTCAGGTGTACTCGCGACACCCTCCCATGGCAAAGAAAACACAACTCGGTGTGCGGCCAACCAACGCAACCGAGAAAGCCGTCCACACGTGGGTGACGGACACCTAGAGGTCCCCAACCTCTAGCAAACACCCTGACAAGAGCTACAGACCCAAGCTCTTGTCCCAATCGGTGGCTACTCCCAAAGCTACACCCGACTCCAGTCCCGAGTCACCACGACCGTATGGGAACGAGTCACAAGGGAAACCCCAGAGCTACAAGAAAACTGCAAGCTGTGAGAAGCTTTGAAAGCTGAAGGCTAAAGTTGAAAGCTGAAACTGAAAGACCAAGCTGAAAGTCGAAGTTGATGGCTCTGAAAACTAGCTATTGCAGGAGTTGCTCTCTCCTCAGAAGTGTGCGAATCACTGGTCAAACTGGTCGCCGCATCACCTCCAGCAAGTCTATCCAAAACCTGAACTCCGCGTCTGCCCTAGGTACCTATCCCATCTGAGGCACTAACCCACTGCTCTCCACCACGCCGTATGTCATGCCCGACTGCTCTGCGGCAAGCTCCCAGCACCCGTCACTACAAGCACCATCGGCGGAAAAGATCCCGGCGGCTAGCACTAGAGCACCCGATGGGATCCTTCTCAGTATGGCGGCCAAGGGTACCTCTCACAAGAACTGACACGACGCCGCTGCTGAAACCACTGAACTCTGCCAACGGCTACCCTGCCGTCTCACAAAACCCGGGACAACCCCAAAACTCACCATGACTACCGACTAACTGCCCGGTGTCAACCCTCAAGTCATCTGTCTCAGTGTCCGGAATACAGTCCAGGGTGTCCCCCGCTGTGAGGACCCGTTCCTCCGACCCGGTCCGACCGCGTTAGGTCGAGAGTCTGGCTTGGTTGGGTTGGCTCGGTTAGCCTTTCTTTGCGATCGATTGATTGCATCGCTGTTTTTGGACCCCAAGGGCAATTTGGTAAATTGCACCTTGGTAGTCGGCTTCACACCCGCGTAGTGCACACACAGCCTTAATTGATGTACGTGATTGAATAGATTCAGTAGGAGTGTTCGGGATCGACAGATCCGGACGGGATTGCGAATAGATATCGCAATTTGGAGTTTAATCGGACTCGGTCCGATTAAACTGACTAGACTAGGTTGGTTCAGCCACTTAAGTGACTTAACCCTCTTCTCTCTCTCTCTCTTTCTTTATTTTCCCTTTTTTCTTCTCTTTTCCCTCTCCCTTCCCCTGCCTTCCCCGTGCCCTACCCCCTCCTCCTTCCTTCCCTTCTCTCTCCCGCGACAACCCTTCTTTCCTTCCCCGGCGACCTGGAGGCGGCGGCGAGGAGCTTCTCCTTCCTTCCCTTTCTCTCTCCCGCGGCGGCCTCCCTTCCTTCTCCGGTGATGGCTGCGGTTATGGGAGGACTCCGGTGGCTCTCCGGCGAGCTAGAGACGGCGGCGTCGACAGAGGACGGCGGATCACGGCGGATTAGCAAGGAGTGAAGCTTGGATTTGCGTTTTAAGGTAGGGTTTCTACCTTAATCTTTGGGTAAGCTAGATCTAGGGTTTGGTTTGTTTTCTTGTTGATTTCTTTGTGTTAGATTGTTCCCCTTAGCATGCTTATCATCTGATCTAGCTTCCATGTGGTTTTTAGTTGGATTTAAACCGGATTTATACATGTTTTTCCCGGATTTTCATCGATGCTCTGTTCTTCGATGAACAGTCGAGTTCATGCTCGATTTTCTGAGCTGTGTGAGCATGATCTCGTGTAACTTTCAAGATGAACGTTGTAGCTCATCGAATCTACTTTCAATTTTCGCTGGTTTTATAATTTTTGGATTTATATACGAATTTTGATGATTTTTCTACGGAACTACTGTGAAATTGGATTTGTGAAATTAGTAAGATAATTAAGTAGAAATTAGACATCAATTAGATCCAATTCTTAGAGGAGATGTTCCTCATATGTTAATCAATATCTGCCCAAGATTAATGTAAGATTTGACGTCGTCTGGACGTCGAGTTGACAAGATTTCATGGCTTCAAATTTAGGATTACTGTAGCAATCCGAAAATGTGTGATTTGTGGATTTCGATGTTTTCCTTGTGTTTAATCCTTCAGGAATTATGAAGTTAATGCTCCTAATGATCTCTAGGATTAACATGTTAAAAGTGATGATTTTTGTATACTTAATTACCTCAATTTTGGCCTAATTAGTTAGTTGCAAAACCTTCTTCTAATTAACAATTAGATTGTGAAGTATGCCTATTAATTATAAGTGATTTGGATTATTAGAATGAGCATGTATGCTAAGTTTCACATTAATTGAACGGACATAGTGAAACCTAGGTTACACCCTAATCTTGTTGACTATATATAATTAAAGCATGATTAATCAATTATAACTTGTCAAATTCATCTACTATCATGTATTGATGTTCTTAGCAGTATTCGATAGATACATGATGATTTGATAAGTTTTGGGAGATTAATCCCTCGATTTCTATACGGTTATTTAAGCTACTAATCTTCTAGCTTAATTAGTAAATTGATTCTGACGTATACCTAGTATCCATGTAATTTTTGGTAGAATGCTATCTATACATATATTGCATACATTTATGTAGTTAAGCTCGTGTGGGGCTCATGATTGAACCAAGGGAGTTACGCCCCTTGGAATGTTTAGATAATTGAATGAACCGAAGGTGTACCCTAGTTGATGTATATTGTATTTGTTGTTGATTGTTGTAATTGTGTGGCTGGGGGTGCGCCCTTTGTAGAAATTGCGGTTGACGGTTGTGGATATCGTCGTAATGCCGAAATTAGAATTGAGATGTTCGTTTACGGCCTGTGTTGCCGTTGTTGTGGTAGATAGATCTGTAACTGCTTTAGACCCCTTGCTATGTTTACCCTTTGGCAAGCTGTAGGCTATGCCTAGCCCTGTATGTTGTGATGTCATACTGTTGCATGCTTATATTTCTGTATTTCTGTGCGCGTGAACATTGCATGCATTTGCTTGCATTAGAAGCATTAAGGCTAGGTGGTAGGCGATGGTTTCGATCACCGATCCGGGGTTCTCGGGTAGCCCGGATCTAGCCCTAGGATCGGGGTTTGGGTAGTCGAGGATTAGGATGTGATTATCATCAATGATTATGTTTGATATCATTCGAGGATTATTAGGTAGTCGGACTGGAATATTATATTGATATTGAGGAATAGAGGTCATATTGTTTGTTTGTCCCAATGGCCTAAGTGTGGATGTCGATGTCCATGACGTATGTCCCCGTACAAGGGGTGGTGTACGGTGAGAGCTCCGGCGGTGAGTGCAGCGGCGATACACAGACCCTGGGTCGGGGCTCGTGTGGGCCATCCTCCTTGTTTCACCGCTTGGGTGAGGGTGACCCTATTTAGGGGCCCATTCTGGATCAACGAGGTGTGATGCTTCCAGTGGCACCTTAGACTTGGGATGAAGGACAATACTGTTGTGGTTTCCCCTTCCTTGAGTGTGACGTAGAGTAGAACCTTACTGGGCATTGTTGCTCACCCTACCTGGGCTACATCGGCGATGCAGGTCGATGCAGTTCCTTCTTTCATGTGTTCTTCTAGAAGATAGAGCGACATTTTGAGGTGATTGAGGACTTGGAGTTTTGAGGAGTTCTTCTACAGTTAATTTACAATTTTAAATCAGTGATGTATAAATTGGTGTATAATCTGAAATATTCGATAACAGAATTGTATGATTATTAATTCAATTGTATTTGAGAAATGTTGTCATATTATTTATGTAGACATTTGAGAAATGTAATAATTAGTTATTTACAATGTTACCATTGCTCAAGTTGAAATTGTAAAATGTACAGGTTTCTTATGCTATATAAAGGGGATTTTGCCGAATTTTTTATGAACTTGAGGATTAAATTGTTTAAATTCATAGCAGTTATATATTTGTGTGTCAATTGATGATGTAAACAGGTTTAGGTGGCTCACGCCTCGATCTGGATGGGTTTTTTGGGTCGGGGCGTGACACCCGCTGTCACTCCAGCATACTGAGATAAGTGATCCAACCAACCTGCGTGTTGTGACACGGTGAGAGTACCAAGAACAGAGGAAGGTACTCCCAACCACACTACCCATCGAGGGTAAATGTTGAAGAACAGAGAGCGAAATCATTCTTAAACCACAATCAATGATGTCCCTAGTGATCCTGACAAGCGCCACTACGCATCACTTCACGGGAAGGAAAGAAACCAACGGCTTCCCTAACAAGCGATGCTCCAGGATGTCCAAAACATCAGGGATCTGGGACACCTCCTTCAGCTAGTCCTCTGTCACTGAAGGATCTCCAACGCTGTCTATGAACCCTAGCAGGTTCACCTCTCGAGATTTTGAAAGTAAAAAGACGACACACGTCCGATTCCCTACTCGCTCATCTTCAGCACGGGGGGAGATACATTGTCAGGCGAGGGAACGGACAACGCCGGTGTGCGTGCACATCTCCCCATGAGGCGTCACGACACAACCGAAAACCAAAACACAACAGCAAACAACCTAACTAATGCAAATCACACACAATCGCAAACAATCATGCAAGGATGTCCTAGACCTAGAACTATCCCATTCCACACTCAAAATCTTAATCGCAAGCCTAATCCTATCCATGGGACCTACAACCTGCTCTGATACCAAACTGTCACGCCTCGACCCAGAAAACCCATTCAGATCAAGGCGTGACCCACCTAAACCTGTTTACATCATCAATAGACACAAATATATAACTGCTATGAATTTAAACCATCTAGTCCTCTAGTTTATAAAAAATTTTGGCAAAATCTCCCTTATGATTATAATACAAGAAACCTGTACATTTTAGAATTTTACAACTTCAACATTATTACATTAAAGAATATTTCAACACCCTTCAATTACAACTGAATTAATAATCATACAATTCTGTTCTTGGATACATCATATTATACATCAATTTATACATCATTGATTAAAACTGTAAACGAACCGTAGAAGAAATCCTTGAAGCTCCAAGTCCTCGATCACCTCAAAATATCGCGTCATCTTCTAGAAGAACACTTGAAATAAGGAACTGCATCGACCTGCATCACCGATGCAACCCAGGTAGGATGAGCAACAATGCCCAGTAAGGTTTTACCCTACGTCACACTCATGGAAAGGGTAAACTGCAACTGTATTGTCCTTTAACCCAAGTCTAAGGTATCACTGGAGGCATTACATTTCGTCGATCCAGAATGGGCCCCTAAATAGGGTCACCCTCACCCAAGCGGCGAAACATGGAGGATGGCCAACACGAGCCCGGACCCAGGGTCAGTGCATCGTCGCTGTACTCACCGCCGGAGCTCTCATCGTACACCACCCCTTGTACGGGGACACACGTCATGGACATCGACATCCACACTTAGGCCCTTGGGACAAAGATACAATACGACCTCTATTCCTCAATATCATAATTCAAATGATTATATGTAGGCTGCATACTCGATCAACACAAGATCATAACCACACAATCTCGCCCTAGTCCTCAACTAACCAAACCCCCGCCCTAGGGTTAGATTCGGGCTACCCGAGAACCCCGGATCGGTGATCGAAATCATCGCCTACCACCTAGCCTGAATGCTTCTAATGCATACAACATGCATGAGCCTAGTCAAACAACTAGGCCTAGGTGTCTCTACATGTCATATCATCAATCAACTGTCCAATAGAATGTAAGATAACTATAGAATAGATTTAGCATTAGACAACTAACATAAGGCATGCATGACCTTCATGTATCCGAACCATACAATAATATCATTCAACATACACAACAGGGTACCCTCGGACCATTTATGCATGTAAAACATTAAGGTCCAGATGGATGTAAATAAGACATTCGATACTTAGGCAAATACAATCATAACTTAAGAAATGGAACAAAAGCTTAATATCAATCGATGGCGAAGTTACATTTCCTACTACATTATGAAGAAGCACTCATATTAAGCAAGGACCAAAAAGGGTGACACATGAATGCATGGACCCTGTTCAGGAAATTAACCTCGCAGGATGTAACATTCATCAGATGACCTACAGCATGCAATCAACCGACCAAGAACGCAGAATACAACCAGAGGGGACAGCATCAGAAACTCTACGAGCCCAAGCCAAGGCTCCAACATAAAGCTCATGCCACCGAGCATACTCAAGTTTTACAGGACGAAAGAATAATAGCTATTCCAGTTACGGCATGCAACCACAGATGGTGGAAACCAGTCAAGGTAAGCTATCACACCCCCATTCACCACAGATCACAAGACCCAATGAACAACAGCAAAGCTAACAATAGAGTAGAATAACAAAGATCCAGATCCGAGAGCAAGGGAGAGGAGGGAAACCCAAACACATCGAGCAATCCAAGCGATCACAAATACTTCGAGCCATCCATGGCAACAGGGGAGAACCGGAGAGAATGCACACAGGGGAGAGGGAGAACACCACCGGAACCACAAACACAGAACAGATGCATAAATCCCAAACTAATAGCATCGCAATCCAGGGAAAACAGAGCATGGCAGCAAGGGGAAAGCAAACACCCAAAACACCAATGAAAACCCACAGATCAATCCACGGCAGCAAGGGAGAAGAAGAAGAAGTATCACCAAAAGCCATGAGATCACAGAACCCCAAACATCAGCCAAGCCACAGGAGAACAGAGCAGACGGAAACCCTTTGGGAAAACTTGAGAGAACTCCGATCAAAACCAGTAAACCCAAATCCACCACCACCGAACTTGAGGGAAACATCGGACAACAGTTGGAGGAGGACCTCACACATCAGGAAAACCAAAACAGAGGAAGGAGAAATCCGTGGAAACCCAAAGATCCAGCCAGAAGCATCAAAGAAAGGAAGAAGACATCATCACAGTGCCCTAGGCTAGCATGCATACAACGAACCAGCATAAGGACTAACATTCACCAACCATCGGAGCTACGAGATCCTCAAAACAACCAACAAAACCAAGGAGAACATAGCAAAGTCGAGACCCAAACTAACAGCCATGAAAATCCATAAACCAACAAACAAACTCCAAGTCACAAGCACCAAAACCCATTCCTAGGGCCTAATCCGAGATTACGGTAGAATCCCCTACCTCTAGGTTCGGTTTCTAGCCGGGATCTTCTCCTCCTTCTCCAGTCACCGCCGTCGTCCTCGCCGCCAAGCTCCGATTCAGCCGCGGTCGTCGCCGTTGGGAAGCCCAGCCGCCGCCTCGTTCCTCTCCTTCGTCACCGCGGACGTCGTCTCTCTCTCTCTCTCTCTCGTGAACCCAACAGTGACCTAACGGACTGTGGTTAACAAGAGGGGTTTTATGTGATTGGCTTAGATTAGATCCTGGCCATCCGATCGGCCAGATCTGATCCTAGCCGCTCAAATCTCGATCCTCGTGATCGAACTCAGATCATTCGATTTAGAGTACTCCTAAGGGTCTAATCAAGCACATAGATCATCACAAGGTCGTGTGTGCGCAACGCGTGTGTGAAACAAACTCCACTAAGGGTAATTTACCAAATTACCTCCGGAGCCGCAACGATCAAAGGAGATTGCGAAGCAAGGCCAGCCAAGCCAAACCAACCGAACCAGACCCTCGACCTAAACGGTCAAACTAGGTTGGAGGTACGGGTCCTCACAGGGGGGAGTGAGAGGAAGGGAGGGAGGGGAGAGCGAGAGAGAGAATATATATAATGGCAATGGAATATCTTGACCATTAAGTATTTAAATCTCAATTTTTCATTTTATCGATTTTATATTAGAAATGTTTCTATAATAATTTTATGATGAACATTTCCTTGATATTTCTCGGTCACGTTTGAGGGAAAACTAACACAGTTGAAGTGGCCAAAATGCCCTTGGCAATTGAATGTTTTGAAAATTTTTATCGTAATAGTTGAAAATATTTAAAATGCTCTTGTCATTGCACTTCGATAATCACATTTGCTACCATCAAGCAAGCAGTGGCGGAACCAGGGGGCGAGGGGGGGCGGTCGCCCCCCCTGGTGACGCCGGAACCCCCCAATCGGGCCGGGCGACGCGAGCCGGAACCTAACTAATTGCGGAATAATTTTGGCGAGGGGTTCCCTCTAACAAACTGGCTTCCCTAAACATTTCACAAGTACAATAATTCCAAACCTCAATAGATATAATAAGATAGATTTAAATCCTCAAAAGGGTTTACATTAATATACATTACACTCCCTCAGAACCAAACAGGGACATGCTGGCCAACAAGGCTAAAAGCTCGCTGCCACGCCTTCCCACACCACAAGCCAAGGAATTGGCTGAGAACCTATCCCCCCAACAACACAAACTGTGTCCCATCGCCTGCCGCCCCGCGCCCACCCCTTCACCTCCTCCACGTGGCCACGCAGCGCCTGACGCTAGAACCCCCACCCCACCCCCCGGCCCTTCACCTTCTCCACACCCCTTTGCCCCCCCTACGACCCGCTTTCTCGCGCCCGCCCCTTCACCTCCTCCACGCGGCCATGCAGCGCCTGACGCGGTGACGCCCCTTTGCCTCCTCCACGCTCCAGACCCAACCACCCGACTCCGGCCCTCCCCCCTCTCCGGCACCCACCCCCACCCGGCAGGGCCTGGCCGGCCGGCACCCACCCAGGACCCAGCCACCTGCAAGGGAGAACTGAGAAGAAAGTAAGAAACAATCAAGAAACAGAGCATGTATGTTTTTTTTAAAAAAATTATTTGATTTAGTTAATTATTTGTTAATGTTAGGATCTATAATTTATTAGTTTGATTTAGTTAATTATTTATTTTTTAGGATTTAGTTAATTATTTGATAATTTATTGGTTTGATTTCTAATTGTTGTATTTTTATTTATATTTTTGTTTTGTTTTATTTAGATAATGAATAAGTTTGTGATAAAAAAAAACCACGAAGCGAACCAAGCGGTGAATCGTCTAATACTCATGACTTGCGTACTACTTCAGAGAATACTAGTTCGAAAAGACCCCGAACTAGTTTAATTAATACTAGTTTGACCATGCTAAGTTATGTCGTCTTGCTGAACTTTATGAAAAGGATTTCACAACAGTTGATCGTATGATCCTTAGAGATTAGCTTAACACCTACATTAGAGATGATTGAAGAAATGATGATTTTTCTGTACTTCAAGATATTGGATATCTTGCTGTAAAGATGGTTGAGATTAGAAAAAATGCTCTATTTCCATTGGTTTATCTTCTTATTGAGTTGGCATTGGTCTTACCAGTTGCGACTGCAACCGTTGAGAGAGTCTTTTCTTCGATGAAGATTGTCAAGTCTGATTTACGTAATAAGATGGGAGATGACTAGATGAATGATTGCATGGTGGTATACATCGAGTGGGAACGAAGTCATTTTGCAACGTTTTCAAAAAATGCAAAAGTGTAGGATTCAACTTCCACCTCTCAATCGCAGCACACAGTACGGTACGTATATTTTAATATTTGTATTGTTTTTATTCCTTAATGTTTGATATTGTAATTCTAAAGTATTTTTTACATTACTTAAAAGAAATTTTTTTTGATCATTTTGTTTTAGATTTCGCCCCCCTAAGTTTCATCCTAATTCCGCCACCGCAGGCAAGGCCGATGGCTCTACCACCACTATGATCTCCATAGCCATCACCTTGAGGAAAATTTTGGTATTTAGGAGTATTAATAAAGAAGAAATGTGTTAATTCCAAGTTTTGTAAAGGATCAGATGTATCAACCCAGCTATCGTCCATCAGATTGGTTAAGCCTATGTGACCCAATACTGAACCCAATCCAATCCTTGTCATGAAAAGTTTCGACCGTGATTTCTGGCCTTTATAAAGACAACCCAAGATGTGTAATTCAACTTTAATCAGGGGGTAACAGTGCAAAAAGATTCCCACTTACGTCAGCGATGGCAACAAAAACAAATCCAGCTGGGGGCCTATTTCTCCCACCATTGATTGGATCCCACGTGTCCCTCTCTCCCAGGTATCCCTTTATCAGTCACTCTAACGTGCCTCTCGCGCGCATTCATCCCTTTCGAGCCTCGATTCCTCCTCCTCTTCCATCTCCACCCCCACGACCATCAACTCTTCGATCCATGGATCCGGACCCCATCGCCTACCCCTCTTCGACTGGCCTTAAGCGCCCGTGCCCCGGCGGTGATGATCTCGCCTCCTCCGGCCTCTTCGCTGGCGGCGGAACCGCCTCATCCACTTCCACCGCCGTGGATCGGCTGCTCGGAGCCCTCCTCGCCCTCCCCGACCCGTTCCTCGCCCTCGAGCTCTCCCTGGAGCGACTCGTTGATGCCAGCCCACAAGAAGTAGATCGAAACCGCACCGTGGATGCGGCTGCGCGAGCTGCCTCTGCTCTCCTCGAGGCCGCCCGCCGGTCTGCTCGCAAGCTTGCTTCAAGGCATAACACGGTGTCCTGGCCCCTCCCATCCGATCTCACTATCAAGGCAACATCGATTATTCACTTGTTACTTTGTTTTCCGATGTCGTTCGTTTCTGTTTCTCTTTTCGTTCCCAGGCTTAAACTGTCCAGCAATCGTTTCTTTTTACACTGTAGTCGTTTTTTGGAATCGAGGTATTCGGGATGTGCGATTTACTATTGGATTTGGTGGTATTGCATTCGGGAGAGGATTTTGGTGGATTATAGGATTTTTCGGCATGTAATTCCTTGTAGTAACGATCCAGTGCTGTGCAGAAGAGTGCTCTGTGCTATGAAGTTTTATGTTTTTGAGTGCAAAGCCTGCGTGAAGAGGGATCGTGTTTTAGGGAAGTAATTTATGTTGTGGTGATTGGTGATGTGGAAACCACTGGTGATGGTGAATTAAAGACAATGAACTTCGACAGTTGGAGTGTGTGTGTTGAGGCTTGCTGCTTTGACTATGGCTACGGTTTGAAAATGGGTCCTCGTTAGTATGGGGCCAATCCCCTGAGCTTTTAATTCTCTGACGTGCAGTCTGATGCTTATTGATATTTTAAGCAAAAGATGAGGGGGAGTAAAGTCGAGGTTGGGCCACAAGAATACGTTAGCCAGTGTTATGTTACGTTTGTTGAATGTCAAATCCTTGATTTTGTCTTGACTTCGTGTGGTTGAGGTTGCCCTGTTTCTTGTTTCCTTGGAGTACTGTAGAAATTATTGAAGGGGATCATCAGAACTTGGTAAGTTTGCCATCAAGGGTTGCTAGATGGATGTACAGATTATATGATATAGAGAGGCAGAGAAGCTGACCAAAGATTGCTTGTTGCTTCGCTTTATGAAGGACAAGTTTATTGGACTGACCTGAGCAACATTTGTTTCATTGTTTGTGGACAATGTTTGATATTTCTTGGCATGATTTTAGTCAGAGGTGAGGTTATACTCGGCTAAATGCTGGTATAACGTTTTGGTGGAGATTGAAACTGTCTACTTTGGAATGACCAACTATCTGAAGCTGGATGTTGCTAGATAACAAGAATGTGACATTTCTCAAAATCAAAAGTAATGTAGTTGTTAAAGTTGAGTGGCTTCAAAAGTTATAAATAACTCGTAGTCATTGATCGACTTGGTTAAGAGTTCTTACACCATTGCACGCCATCATTCGCAGAGTTTCATGGGTCCATGTCCACAATTCTTTATAGTATTGATTGCAGGAATGCAACTTAATTCGTTTGGCTTACGCTATGGCAACTTGCGTTGAAGTAAGCACCTCTTACATTCAAGGATTATTCTCGCCACTGACATTACAATGTTAAAGTTTGTTTGGTTTTTTACGGTGGCTCGGCGGGTGACTAAAGTTTTAGGTGTCTTAATATATACACATATGTGGATATACATACAAGGGGCAGAGAGTTTCGTTTGGTATCATTGCTTAAAGGGTCTAGAACAGTGAACAAATATAATATGAATTTTATCCTTCAAATTTGTGAAATATACTGCTTAAGAATCACAATGACCACATCAGTAACCATCTAAACCAAAACAAAACTGAGGGCGACTATTAGAAATGCAGTCTTTGTTGAATGACAACAGATTCTATTGTTAAAAGTATATAGACTTCTCCTGTCCTATCTTAGTCTTCTCCTTGCTCTTTGCCTGCTCCTCTCTTTTCTTCTTGTCCATTTTCTACTTTTCATTTCCAATGGAGGTAAGATACGGATAGCACAAGTACGGTGAAGTTGTAATATCTACTTGCTCTAATTTCTATATGGATACATTTTGTCTCCAAGTCACGTGATAATTTCTTCTTGATTCTTGTAGTTATGAAATTTGAGAGCTCTCTTGAGCCTAGTTACGAATATTAATGTTGGTAGATAGTTTGGATACTATCATCTCACTTCTCTAGCTTTTCAGATGGAGATGAATTTGAGCTCAGTAAACGTGGACATGATAAGAACATAAAGAAGTGGAAGACTATTAGAGACATTGTCAAGTATAAGCAAGATAATTGTTGGTTCGTAGAACAGCTGTTGCTGTTTCAAGAAGCGATACTTCTTAAGGATCTAGAGAATTCAACTGTTATACAAGTGGGGAGCATATTTAATCTTTGTTTACATGGACGGAAGAATTGCAGAGATGCTTTTATACTGTTCTTTTGAATCTATATGCCTAAATAGAACAATCTGTTTTCGAACGACGGTTCTTTCCTTTAGCTAGTTTTTGTACTGGCCTTGCAAATGGATTCATGTTTATAAATTGCTTGTTTCCTGTTAGGTATTAGAAAGTTGTATGTATGATATAGCTAGTAGGGGTGAACTCATGTATAAGGAGCGTATAGAGTAGTATGGTTCGAGGCTAATCATTGAGGAACACAATAAACTTAGGATTACAAGTGGAGAAGCCTCAAAAATCTGTGGTGTCGTCATCAAAAGAAATAGCAAGTCCATCGTGGGTAATTGTTTGGAGTTGTAGCAGTTGACAGATCCTCAAACATTCACACCAATGATCAAAATTATTATACTAGGGCTTACTTTGGTGAGGCAAGGCATATGGCGTTAATGACAGATACAGGATTTTTCCTACAAGAGGTGGAAGTTGGAAATGAAGCCTAAGGTCTAGGAATCAACGTGAATTTGTTGAGTATTGGATAGGCCTGATTTTTTACTTCCTTTGGTTAAGCAGGTGCATCTGAATTACAATTGGAAATAGAAGCCCAATGTGCCCCATACTTGAGTGTGAGAAACATTCATGCATAGACCTGCAAGCGTGAAGAGTCATTGTCACTAACCCAAACCCAGTGCCTCCTGATTGAAAACAGTCTGTGTTCAATTTCATTTAGTTTCAACTGGTGGCTCCAAATTCTTCTGATATGGTTCATAATACTTTTAACTTTCTTTTATTTCACAATTATTATGTCTAGCTTTGTTTGCAGTCCTGATTTCTTGTTTCCCTTAAAGATATTAGGCTTTGCCATAATAATTTATTGCGTTAATATCATATTTCACCCTCAAAAAGGCATAACTGTAACATATAACCCTACAATCTTTGAAATAGCACATGTCCCCACAATCTCAAAGGTTATTTCATATTTTCCCTTCCATCCACCTTTGTCCGGTTAACAAACTTAACATGGTCAAGGCCTAAACCAAGATTGTGAAATGCCTTAAAAGCCCGCGGATATTGATTCAAAGGTTATTTCTCCCTTCCAAAGTGTTATGGTATTTTAGTATTTTTTTCTTATAACTATCTGCTTCGAACAACATCGAAAGAAATATGGAGGGTGGGCATATATGAAATGACCCCTGGAACTGTAGGGGAAGATATGATATTTTGAAGATCGTAAGGTGAAATGTGATATTTAGGCCTTTTTTAGTGTGAAATATGATATAAACCCGAACTTATTACTGTTCATTCTTTATGTCCTCTGTATATGACAATTTGCACGTCTAATGTTTCTCTCGCATTTGCTATGCAGTCCATTTAACCTTGTTCATGTTATCTCCTTGTGTATCTGTGTAGTTGTTGAAGTCTTCAAGTTTGTGTAGTGTATTTTTCAAGTTATAAGCAAAAAGTTCCAAGAGTTTGGACTAGAATGGTTGATATCTTATGATTTCTTATATTCTGTAAGCATGTCTTAATCTAGAATAGTGTTGTTTATTAATTGCAGGATTTACGTTTTCTTCTTTTGTGGCCTGAAGGTATTTTCCATGCTAGATACACAATGTCTTTGCCATGCTGCAGCTACTTGTATGATGTTCAACAAATGTGCTTTAGATCCATTATGCTACGTGAATATTGATTTAACAACAGTAGTGCCAAAGATTAATAACACAGTGGTGTCAACGATGATCCAGCGGGCAGGGAAAAACCTACTGTGAGATATTTTGACAATCTCCAAGTGTTCCTTTTGAAAAGCCTTTTCCCTTGTCAATAGTTTTGATGAATTGCATTTTTCCACTGGCTTATGCACTTATAAGAATTCTATTTGTCTGTGGTTGCTTGGTAAAAAATAGGCTGACCGAAGAAAATCTCCTTGAATATGAAATTAATCTGGGTTGCAAGAGAAAACTATGAGATATGCTGACATCTAGATATGCTTATAATTTTTTTTACTAATCGAAACGAAATGAAATTGCTTTATTAACATCTGGTCCTTGCAGTTAATGATGTTAGTATAGTTAAATGCTGGTATAGTTTAGAAAACTTGGTAAGCAGTTGCTTTGCCGGATATAGTGCTGGGTTACTGAGGAATTACATGTGCATAGAACATGCAAGAAAGGGAATAACAAGACAAATAAAGTGTCATTATTAAGCCAAAAGTCTCTTATGATTAACTTATCAGCTTTGAGGACATACTATACTTGAACGAGTGTCTGGCCATGGTATACATTTGCCAATAACCAATTATCGACCATAACAAAGCTGTAAAAATGGTTAGCTTCTATTTACAGTATCAACAAAACTTAAGAATGTGTATAACCTCAAGTAAGCTTGTGTATGTAAACCTAAGGTCCTGTTTGGGTCATGAATAAGAGGTACTTTTCCTGGAATAAGTTCCCTCTTGTCCTGAATGAACTCAAGCAGCCAAAATAGAGGAATGCAAGGCTTTTGAGGATGAATTTTGTATGAAAGCTAGTTATCCTCTGAGATTTATCTTCCCTCCCCCTAGGATGAAGTTACTCATACTAGATTATCCAACACGATTAAAATAATTAACCGGATGTTCCTTCTTATTCTGTCCTCTTATTGTTTAAACCCCCATCTTTGCAAAAAAAAAATCTAAACCTTCTTAAAATTGCAAATAGGAGAAATGTCTGTTTTAACTGCGGTTTGAGGAATAATGCCTAGAACTTCCTAATATTAATTTGGCTTGGGTCCTTTTTATTTGTTGTTACATTTACAAGGTTAATTAGACAATGAATTTATGCCTAGTCTTTTATAGGAGTTTTCTTCAAATCTTGGTTCAAATAGGATTTTTTGGTATGATTTATCCTCTTTTGAAATGACAATGATCCTCTAATTCTCCGAAGTTGAATGCCTTGCTACTGTTACCTAGAAAATACAAATAAGTGTAGCTAGCATTTTGGTTCTATGGCTAGTATGCTACATTTTTCTCGAACAACTAACTAATAATGAATATGTTATTCTCTTGGACCATGTCAGGTCTTCCCTCTGTATCTATGGTATAAAACTTCTCATAACTTAAGTTAGAAGCGCATTAATGTGGATCTTGGTGACTAATACTACGTTATGTGCAACTGCTAAGGTGTGTAATTTGATGCAAAAAGCAGGCATTGACATTCCTAGCAATAATAAAGATAGTTATTGTGATAGAATCAGAAGATCAGAGAGGACCAGGAAGGCGAATCCAATGTATATGTAGGAGTTATGAGTGGTCATGTTGAGTTTTAGTTATATTGAGTCCTAGTTTATTTACTGGTATTGAGTTATCCATTGAGTCATGTAAGTTGGAGTCAGGTACGGAGGTCAAGTTTGTCAAATCCAATTTGGTAGAAGTCGTGGCTCACGGTGGCCGTGGATCGGGAGTTCCACGGATGTGTGGCTAGAGGAGGAGTCGGTACTTATCAGGAGTGGGCAGTCTAGGGTTGTAGATCATGCATATAATTATTGCCTTATGGGAAGTTCGGGAAACGAAGGAAAAAAGAATAATAGGGGTTCTTTCGGCCATTAAACGGAAGATTTGGGGAGTCTGCTCGGCCATAAACAGAGGAATTCTTGCTTTGCTAGTTCGCATGGATTACAAGTTTCTATCAATTGGTACCAGAGCAGTGATCCTAGCATGATGGTGTGTGTGTGGGGGGGGGGGGACAAGGAGCTGCTCGATGCGTTTGAGCAGGATGGGGAAGAAAGGCAAGGCAACCGACGAACGTCTTTGCGTGGTTGAAAATCGATTGACAAACATTGACACGACTATGCAAGGGATATTGCGGCGTATGGATATCATGGCTGGAAAGACGGAAGGCCCACACACTGAGAGCGGCGGACCGTCTTCACACAAGCGGTTGTTCCTTAACAATGACGGTGTGGGATCGGAGGATGGTCTACATCATATGAAGATGGATTTCCCAAGTTTCTTGGGAGGAGATTCGACGGTATGGCTGAATAGGGCAGAGCAATACTTTGAGATGCAGAGCACGCCAACAGATCAGCGAATCAGGGTGGCTTCCTATCATTTGGAGGAGGGAGCGAATCAATGGTGGTAGTCGCTGCAACGTAGATCTCGGATGACGAATTATGTGATCACATGGGAGAATTTTGTATAGGAACTCAAAGCATGATTTGGGAAAATAAATTGCATTAATTATGACGAGGCGCTGTCACGGATCAAGCAACGGGGATCTCTTGAATAATACTTAGATGAATTCGAGATCATAGCTAATCGGGTTTCAGGTTGGCTGGAATCCGCATTAATTGGGGCCTTTCTGGGAGGTCTATAGAGGGATATTGCAGCTGAAATACGTATGTTTCGTCCGACGTCGATGGCCAGTACGATGGAGATGGCAAGGCTAGCCGATGAGAAGTTGCAGCAGCAACAAGGGTGCCCCCACATTGCGTTGAATCGGCCTATGTAGAGGAACAGACCGAGCGCCGGATCAGGTGGGCGCGGAGGCCAAACCGCCACGGCGATCGTGGCACCAAACCGGGGACGGCTAGCTGGGCCTCCTAGTCGACCACCCCCAATGTGCGGCGATTGTCCTGGGATTAGATGCAGAAAAAGAAGAGAAAGGATTATGCTTTAATTGTAATGAAAGATTCACCCAGGGTCATAAGTGCCAGAGACCGCAGGCCTTCCTTGTCAAGCCAGATGAAGACGAAAGTGAGATAGGAGGACAAGAATCGTGTCACATGGAGCAAGGATGGGAGGACGGCCAAGAAGAAGGGTAAGGGGTGATATCGCTCAAATATGTCACAACACAGCGGTGTAGTGCAGTATAACATAAGAGAGGTCGAACCCACAAAGAGACAAGCAGGAAACATCCAAAACACAAATAACAATGAATTGAAGACAAACGAGAACTTAAGAATTAACTAAATTAGATCAAAGGATTTTAATAAGGCTAGGCATTAGGAATCACTTCACTCGGATTTAGGTTCTTCTATTCTCAATGGTTCATACAATACTACTCAGTCAAAGGATTCACATCCCAATCACCTTAACCAGAAGATATGAAACTATAAACCTAACAAAATATATAAATGTCTCTTCCTACGATTGACTCTTCTTTTTATAGCTTTAACTTTATCCTATTAAAATCTAAGAATATACGATACCGGCTTATAGCAAAAGTTCCTACGTATAGCAAAAGTTCCTACGATCTGTCACTACAGGCAACGTATAGCAAAAGTTCATCGGGACAAAGCCCTAACTCTATCTTATCAGATATCTAAGAATACACAATACCAACTCAAGATAAAGTAGGTAAACAATAGATATAACCATGGGATTACAAAATCATGAAAGAAGCATGACTAGATTCATAATATCATTCATCCACATAAAAATCCATAATCTGAAAATAATCCTTGAAGATTCAATACATAGAAAAAAGTTTACAATAAAGATTAAAACTATGAACCATGATGAAGAAGAAACCCTAATCCTCGCTAGGTCATCCGTTCGCTATGGATGGAGATGTCTTCATCTTCTTCCTTCAGAAATGTCTAGAAAAAGTCTCCAAAAACGTCCAAAAAAACCTCTTTGAATAACCCTAAGTTTCCTATTTATAGGGTCCAAACATTAGGAAACTCGTTTTAAGTTTAAACCTGTTATACGCCCGCGGTCGATGTCACGGTCGACCGTGAACTGTGCACAATATTTGGAAAAGCGGCGGTCGATCATCGCATCGACCTTGAGAAATGTTTTTCTTAACAAAGGCTGACGGTCAATGTCACGGTCGATGCGACGGTTGACCGTGAGCATTGTGAGCGCGACGGTTGATCTCGCGGATGATGCGACGGTCGACTGTCACTATTCACTCAGCACTGCGCATTGGTACAAAAAATGTTGTAACTTTCTGTTGGAAACTCGGAATCACGAACCGTAAAATTCTCCAGAAACTAGACTTTCATAGCTTTCCAATGATATATGACACATCATCTAGATCTTCGTGAGCAGGTATAATTTAATATTTGAAGTTGACCCATATAATCTTTTCAGCTTCTTTAAGCTCCAATTTCTTGCATTTTTCAAATAACTATTTGAAACACATATAAGTATAAAAATAGTGCTAAAGAGGTTGATTAAGGGTGACAATATAGCAATTGAGATGATTATAAGGTTGTTCAGAGTGCACTTTCATGCACTCATCAAGGGGCAATGAATGAGAATGGCGAACCAGCAATATCCCTACATGCTTTGGCGGGTCACTCGGGACCCAAGACAATGCGTGTCAATGCTAGTTTGGGTAAGCATCAAATAACCGTCTTGATAGACAGTAGATCAGCACATAACTTCATCAATGATAGGGTGGCAAACCGGTTGGGATGACCCAGGTGGATGAGTTTGCTGTGAAGGTAGCTAATGGAGAGAGACTAATGTGCAAGGAGAAGTTCCACCGTGTACCCCTGCCGATTCAAGGATATGAGTTTCAGACAACCTTGTATTCTATTCCTTTGAAGGGTTTGGATGTTGTGCTCGACACCGAGTGACTGGAAAGATTGGGCCCTGTAATTTGTGATTGGGAGGTGATGAGTATGAAGTTTCAGCAAGAAGGGAAGGAGTACATCGTCACTGCAAGAAAAGCCAGCATGCCACGTCAAGCTTCGAGCCATGCCATTGAGCGCGCCTATCTGGTGGGGGGTGAACATTTTGCTCTTCACATTGCGCCAGTGTTGGAGGAGTTCGTGTAGGAGGTGCCGACGGATGTCTGGGAAATCCTTGAGGAGTTTGCGGATGTATTGGCCGAGCCGACGGGATTGCCACCGAAAAGGGAAGTTGTACATCGAATTCCCTTGATCGAAGGATCTATGCCCGTGAATGTGCGACCATACCGTTATGCTCATTCTCAAAAAAAGGAGATCGAGCGTTAGTTGCAGAGATGCTGAGGATAGGGCTGATTCGATCGAGTACGAGTCCTTTTTCGTCTCCGGTTCTGTTACTACGAAAGAAAGACGGTACATGGTGATTTTGTACTGACTACAAGAGCCTTAATGCTGTGACAGTTAAGGATCAGTTCCCAATTCCGACGGTGGAGGACTGATACGACGGTCTACTCGTAATCCTCTCGTATCGGGTCTCTACTGCTCCAATCGATCAGAATTTGCCTGATCGAACTTGATTTGAGTACAATTGGCTGAATCTGGTTAGTTGGATCGGATCTGGTTGAGCCTGATAGGATAGGACCTGGATTGGGTTGGGCTGAATTGGGTTATTGGCTTAATGAATTGAATTTGGCTCGGATTGGGCTAAGTGACTTAGCTGAACCGGTTAAGGCTGGCTGAGTTGGTCAAGAGTTGGCTGGGAAGATCCGATGGCTGTGGTTGGCCAGAAGTGGATTGCCGGCGATGGGGCTTTCCGGCGGTCGGGACACCGGCAAGAGAGGTCGTCTGGGGGTGGGGATGAGATCCACCGGAGTGGATTGTTCGGAGGATGACTAGATCGACGGGATCTAGGATGTCGACGGCGGCGGGTTTGGGTTGACCGGCGTCGGGGATGACGGTGAGGGCTTTGGGGACGTCGGGAAGTATATAGGAAGGGTTGTGGGGAGACTAGGAAGGTTTTAGGATGGTTTGGGGGTGACATCTGGGACGGACGCTGTTGATGGCACTGAGGACGAAGGTTGGGTTTGCAGGGGAAGGCGTCGGAGAGGACGACGGAGGAAGTGAAGGTGCTGGCAGGAGTTGTGAGGGCTCGGGGAAGACGTTGGAGGTCTTGGATGGTAGCGGGGGTGGCCGGAGAGGAGAGAACGGCGGACGGCGGTGATGCTAGGGTTAGGGCACGGGAGAGAGGAGGAAGAAGATGGCGATGATGTGGCTGACGTGACGGAGAGAGAAAGTGGCGTGGAAAGAGAAGATGAAGACGAAGGCGGTGCCGACTACGGAGAAAATGACCGACGGGAAAGAATATGGATCGATAGTGGATTTCTGTGGAAACTACATTACCTCTACTCCTATGATATTCTACTCCTATGATATTCTATCAACTATTCTTAACTCATCATTCATCATCCCCTAATACAAACTAATGAGGTCCCTTTTATAGAGGCATTGACAGAGTTCTAATCCAATTAAAAAATCTCCTTGCTTAATTAGCAAGTAATAGGCTTTTAGACTCAAGTTACTAACTCAAATATCAACTAGGACTCAATTAAATATAAAAGACTAATGATAAATTCTAATTAAATACTCTAGTTTGAATTAGGGAAGTCCAAGTCAAATTAGAAAAGTGGCTGAACCAGTTTGATTCCTCTTCTGGGTTTGGGTCCAGTTGGTCGAGTCGGATCGACTCGTATCAAGGACATGATAGATGAACTGCATGGAGCGACGCACTTCTCAAAGTTAGATTTAAGGGCCGGCTACCATTAGATAAGAGTGTACCCTGATGACATACACAAGACGGTATTTCGTACTCATAGTGGCCATTATGAGTATGTGGTCATGTCGTTCGGGTTATGTAACGCACCGTCCACCGTCCAGGCTGTCATGAATAATTTATTTCGTCCATATCTCTAGAGATTTTTACTCGTTTTCTTTGACGATATCTTGATATACAGCAGAGAATGGAGGCAGCATCTGAACCATTTCTGGTTAATTCTTGAACTTCTCAGAGCTAACAATTTTTTTTTATAAAGCCATCAAAGTGTGTTGCGAAGGAGGAGGTAGACTATTTGGGGCACATCATTTCACGGTCTGGGGTTTGCGCCGACCCTTAGAAAATTGCTACCATGCAACAATGGCCAACACCCAAGAATGTTATGGAGTTGCGTGGGTTTTTGGGTCTCATTGACTATTACCGGAAGTTTGTTAAAGACTATGGAAAGATGGCGGCGCCATTGACCGTATTACTCGGGAAAGGGCAGTTCCAATGGAATTCCGAGACAAGAATGGCATTTGAGGCACTTAAAAATGCTATGTCCACAACCATCGTCTTAGCTCTACCGAACTTCGATGAGGTTTTCACCGTCGAGACTGATGCGTCGGACAAAGGCATTGGTGCAGTTCTGATGCAAGCTGCGCGGCCAATAGCATACCTAAGAAAAGCGATAGCACCAACAAAGTTCGTATGGTCGGCGCACGCTAAGGAGATGCTCGCGATCATAGAGGCAGTCAGGGTCTGGCGACCATATTTAATGGAGAGGAGGTTTATCATACAAACAGATCAGAAGAGCCTGAAGTTTTTTATTTAGAGCAAAGGGTAGTCATGCCGGAGCAACAAAAGTGGGTTTCTAAACTGTTGGGCCACATTTGGTTGCACTATTTATACAGGAACCAGAATGAGAATTTCTTAAAACAAGGAATTCAAGGTGTTTGATTGCAGCCTTCATTTAGGAACCGGAATTAAAGTTCTTGCGTTTGAGGAAACGCTGGATTCCCAAATTGGATATGGGAATCCGGAGTTCCCTCAAACGCAGGAACTCATATTTATGGAATGTACATGAATACCCTTCATCTTTCTTTGATTAAACTGATCAAACGGTTAGAATCAATCTTAAAAATATTACCTAACCTAAAACCAAGGTAATATTTTTTTATTAATAATCTTTCATCCATTATTAATAATCTTATTTATTTCTTTCATTATTAATAATCGTTCATCCAACCAAACAACCACAATTCCTTTCCATTTTCAGTTCCCATTCCCAATCTTATTCACATTCCCATGACAACCAAACGTAGCCTTAGGGTATGACTATGTGATCAGGTATTGCCCAGGCAAGGAAAACGCCGCCGCCGATGCACTGTCATGAAGGCAAGGCGAGTCAGAGTTGAATGCTTATCACTTATCCGGTGTCACCCATTTGGAATGAACTACAAAAAACAAATCAAAACATTGAATTTTTGTGTGAGCTTCACCAACAAATAGAGAGGCAACAAGCAGTAGATCACGCGGAGAAAGGCGCGTTAGCGCAGGGAGTGGAAGAAACATTTCCGTCGACGAGACTCGGTGTGGCGGACGGTGCGAGGGAAGGGCCGCGGCTGGTGAGCAGGTCAATGAGAACTGGCGAGGATGACTCGAAGATTCGGCATGGCATGGTGTTCTATTGAGGTCGCGGAGTGGTACCTCCGAACTCAAAAATAATTCCTCAAATCTTATAGGAGTTCCATATCACTCCAATGGGTGGACACTCAGGTGCCCTTCGGACTTTGAAAAGGGTGGAACAAATTTTCTACTGGGATGGGATGCGTCGTGATATCAAAAATTCGTTGCTTCTTGCGATGTGTGTCAGAGAAATAAGCATGAGTCGTATAGCCCGGCAGGATTAATCCAGCTATTGCCCGTTCCGAATAGAGTTTGGGAAGATATATCCATGGATTTTATAGAATTGGGAAGATATATCCATGGATTTTATAGAAGGCTTGCCAAGTTCAGCTGGGGTGAATGTAATCATGGTGGTTGTGGATTGCCTAACAAAGTACGTGCATTTTATAGGACTGGCACATCCATACACAACATCAAAAGTCGCTGCCGCCTTGGTTCAGCAAATTGTTAAATTACATGGCGTGCCCAGTTCCATCGTCAGTGATAGGGATCCTGTTTTTCTGAGTAAATTTTGGCATGAATCCTTCCATATGCAAGGTACACAGTTGAAGATGAGTTCTGCTTATCACCCCCAAACAGATGGCCAGACTGAGGTGATCAACAGATGTCTAGAACAATATTTGCGTTGTTTCGCATGTCAAACTCCAAAAAGATGGGCACAGTTCCTTCCATGGGCTGAGTAATGGTATAATACCACGTACCATGGATCCGCCGGGATGACTCCTTTCGAAGCTTTGTATGGCCGCGTTCCTCCTGCAATACCAAACTATCTGGCGGGGATGTCTCCTGTTGCTGAGGTAGTTAAGAGGATTGTTAGACTGGGATGAGATCATCCGTCGGTTGAAGAGGAACCTGCATAAGTCTATTAATAGAACCAAACAGATAGTAGATGCAAAGAGGCGAGATGTGGAGTTCGAAGTGGGAGATTGTGTGTATCTGAAGCTTCAACCTTATCGCCAGAATTCTGTATTTCGGTGAGCTCATAAAAAATTAGCAAGTAAATATTTTGGGCCTTATCAAGTACTAGAGCGAATTGGATCACTAGCCTACAAATTGACTTTCCCTGAAAACGTACTCATTCATCCGGTGTTCTATATATCATTGTTGCGGCGAAAGGTAGGCGAGGCTAGTCAAATTTCTCCAGAAGTTTTGCCATGTGGAGAAGATGGTGTGCCTAATCTCGAGCCAGAGCGGATTGAGGAGTTCAGGTGGGTGAAGGGCTCTAGGTACATTGCTGAAGCACTCATATCGTGGCAGCATTTGAGCAAGAAAGATGCAACTTGGGAAGAGGTGGAGGTTCTACTGCAACAATTCCCGAGTCTAGACCTTGAGGACAAGGTCAGTTCTCAAGGGGAGGAGAATGATAGAATCAGAAGATCAGAGAGGACCAGGAAGGCGAATCCAAAGTATATGTAGGAGTTATAAGTGGATATTGAGTCCTAGTTTATTTACTGTTATTGAGTTATCCATTGAGTTATGTAAGTTGGAGTCAGGTACGGAGGTCAAGTTAGTCCAATCCAATATGGTAGGAGTCGTGGCTCATGGTGGTCGTGGATTTGGAGTTCCACGGACGTGTGGCTAGAGGAGTTGGTACTTATCAGGAGTGGGCAGTCTAGGGTTGTAGATCATGCATATAAATATTGTCTTCTGGGAAGTTCAGGAAAGGAAGGAAAAAAGAATAATAGGGGTTCTTTCGGCCATTAAACGGAAGATTTGGGGGGTCTCCTCGGCCATAAACAGAGGAATTCTTGCTTTGCTACTTCGCAGGGATAACAAGTTTCTATCAATTGATAACAAGCTTCTATCATATTGTTGCTTCTATGTATTAGAATGATTCATAGTTGGTCTAGTGTTGTTGGAATTATCGTTGATTTGTCATATGTGGTGATGATTGCACACAGTGGAGAACTGAAAATGTTCTCTTGAGAAGGCCAAAGAAATAGGTAAATCAGATTTTGTAAAATGAATCTATATGTAGCCTACTTTTCTTAGCTGTATTTGAAAGTGCACAAATAATTTCCTATGATGGAAGCAAGATATATATATGACTGACATGTTTTAGTCTCATTTGGTTATGCATTTTGCATCATGAATTGGATATTTTTACCTACCAATTAACACGTGAGTTTTGACATTGAATGCTTTGTGAATGATAAGAATGTGGCCATGAGTGTAACCTGATGTGGTAACACATCTGGTCTGAACTTAATACTCGACTGTCCACCTCATTAATGAGGGAATACCAAACCTTTATTGAGCATGAATGTGTTTTGCTTATCACATAGTAAATTGTAATAGGATAGGGGAACATTCGTATCATGTTTATCAGTTTTACGTAATGCTCTTACCTGTAAGTCTCTATTTTAGTGGGCTACAATTTTTTTTTTTTTTTTTGATGAGTTGAGCCCTAAGGCTAGAAAGTAAAACTACAACAGACTATCAAGAACTCCTTGCCATCCTCTCAAGTCCAGGACAAACAGGACTCGGAGTAGCGACAAAAACGGATGACATTATCGGCCCGACCATTACAATCTCTAGGGATGTACAAAAACAAAGTCGAAACGAACTGCAAAGCAGTAGACCAAACTTCCTTAGCCAAGTTCTTCAACTCTCGCGGCCACAATCTTGCCCCTATTAAGATCTGAATCACTTCCAAAGAGTCTGATTCAATAACAGCTGCCTCCTTGCTATGAGATAATGCCATTTTAAGTGCAAAAATCACGGCCTCCATCTCTCCCTGTAGAACATAACCATAACCAATTACCCTTCCTTCCGCCCAATCCGGACTCCTCTCATTTGTCAGACCCACAGCTCCGATCGCCGTCAAGCCAGACCCAACGTCAACGGAGGTGTCAAACTGGACGATCCGAACACCCCTCCTCCGTTCACCCTGGTTCTCCGTAGCTAGTCATTGCCGAAAAAATTCATTCGCCATCCTCCTAATCCTGCATGCTTTGGCAAAGGCATTAACTCCTTCATCAGAGAAGATAAGGCTATTCCTATCCTTCAATGCAACCCAAGCTCCAACCGTTAGGAAAGCCTCCAACCGTTTAGCATCACCTCCCCCACCTGAACTCACCATAAAACCCACCAAGTTTTCAGGTTCCCATCTTGGCAGCGACAAATCCTCCTTCTCCGCAACTACCCTGAAAGCCTCTCGAACAAATCGACAGCCAAAGATGGCATGTTTAATAGTTTCAGCCGTCTCCCCACGTCTCGGACAATTCCTATCCGAAGATAAACAGATTCTCCACAAGAATTCACGAACATGCAGCTTTCTGCACATATAGGCATCACTATTTGTTTATCACATGTATAATCCAAATAGTTATTCTGGCTTAGACTGATTGCCTCTTTCATTATTACTTTAGTTCCGATATTTGATATAAGCAATGGTGAATTTTTTAGGTCTATACTTGTATAAATTAAATGCACATAACTCACTGTAGCGCTATTTGGCACCATGTTTTGCTTTTATATTAGCTCCTATTGGAAATGGATACCAATTCGATCGATTTTCTTCATGAAACCTACAAGTTGTACTCTTGTAAATACATGGCGCTCATGTATGCACATTTACTTGCTTTCTCTCATGGCATTGCTGATGAAATTTTTTTTCTTTTTGCAAAGAAGAAAAGCAATGTTTGGATCTAGGCAGAACAGATGTTCTCTATCTGAATATTGTGCTAATTGTGTATTAGAGATGGGACGTTCAATCTTGTATTTTTTCTTTTTCCTTTTTTTTGGGAAGCAGGTCCCTTAAGCTTGGCATAAGATCTACTGCATCTTCAAATATGGAGGTTTCTCGACCCTTACCCTATTCCAGCAGAGTTTCTATGGACCCAGTATGCCTTTCATGGAATGACAAGAGATCTAGACAAGGGAGGGAGTCAGCTCTTACTAGG
The DNA here is from genome assembly GCA_963920575.1 of Narthecium ossifragum. Taxonomy (NCBI): domain Eukaryota; kingdom Viridiplantae; phylum Streptophyta; class Magnoliopsida; order Dioscoreales; family Nartheciaceae; genus Narthecium; species Narthecium ossifragum. The sequence continues at coordinate 13,950,917 of OY986974.1, read as the reverse complement.
TCCTGCCTATTGGCTTTAAGTTCTGATGGTGGTGCTGCTGGGTATCTAGCTTGACTTGAACCTGATAAATTTTTGAAACTCAAATCAGTTTTTAGATTCATCCATTTGTTGCTTATATGTTTTAAGGGCACTATTGAGGAGGTTGCACCTGTACAACATTCACAAGATGGATGGTTCTGCACTTTGTACAGCATTGGCAGCCTGTCAGTCTCTCCTTGATTTGGAGGTTATTGGCTTGTAAGTTAAAAATGCAGGATATCTCGTTTTAGTTGTATTTTAGTTGTACAATGGCTTTCTTAGGTGTTACTCCAAATGTTACAAATTCATTTAATGATCTATACAAACATAGGTACAATGGTGAAGCCTTTCTTCCTTGTAAATAAGCATAGTGATTCTGCTAAACTTCCATCTTGTCATTCTTAGCTAAGAAATTCCGCAAGTGGTTGGAAAGGAGCAAAGAAGTTTGAACAAAAGGACACTTCCGACAGTAAGGGATAGGAAATCAAAGAAATGCCATTTGGGTTATCAAGATGGCTGATCTTTGCTTTATATGTCTCTTGAGGAGATGAGGCTTTGTCTGTCACTTTTAAAAGTCAATGTCTATAATATTATGCCGTAATTCATTTTTCTCCATTATAGGAACCTTAAGGTATTGGATTAAGATAATGTGAAGCTTAATCCTCTAGCAATTGTACAGCTGTTTATCTAGGTAGTCTTTGATTCATAACCTTTCAATCGCTCATCCACGTAGCCCAGGAGGAGTTTTTTACGTCGATGTCTATGCAATTTCACTTGCCCTATCTCCTTTTTTTCTTTTTTGTATGAACTCCTAATAGCCTGAAAGGATAATGCATTGTCCTTTATGACATTCTTCTCAATTATGCTGAGTTTTTAAAGTCATGTATCTACAACTTTCTAAGATCATCCCTCCTTTAAAATGAGCTGGATTCATGAACATTTTTTAGCTCTCTACTTCAATTATTTCATAGTAATCAGATTGCACTCCATTTGATTCCATTGAGAATGATCATCTTTTGGATTTCATGATTCTTCCTATGGAGTCTATGGAATGTTACTTTATCTTTCCAAATGCAAAGAATGGGCTTTAGGTCAAGCTACCAAACAGTGTTTTTCCATGAGAATCAGTTTTTAGGATAATCATTAAATTGTCCTCTTTGAAAGCAGGGTTCCAGTGCTATATGTGAAAACCTTCTAAGAAAGGTTCATCTATGGACTGGAAGGATATAATAACCTACCAAAAAGCTATGGAAGGTTTTTGCTCCTCTTCGATTGGGAATAGGAAATGCCAGAAATCTATCCAATATGTGGAAGGTAGTATAGAATAATTTCTTGACGAATGTCAACAATAATCTGTTGTTAGTCTGGAGCAGGAAATTAATTCCAAGTATAAATGGTGGTCTATATGGGACATTAATTTTAGCAGATCCAATTGGTTTTGCAATAGAAAGATGCTCGTTTTCATCTTTATGTTTCCTAAGACCTGCATAACTTCACACAGAGATTAATTAAAGAACACCAGTGCAGCCCTCTACTGATTTATTTCTTTCTATTGATTATTACTGTCTGCAATTCTCTCATGTTTTATGGGATCATAACTGGTAAGAGCTGGCAAGAAGACTTCTATCTTATTATGTCCACAGGCACATTGAGCTGAAGCGAACCTTGGATGCAGTGAGCACAAACTGTCACTCCATACAGCGCTTATTTTTTGAGTCCTCTGAAACAGGTAGCGTATATCTAATGCTTCTTCACATAATTTTTACCATTTCATGCTTTTGTAATGATTGATATAATTCTCTTTATTAGGTAGAGATGATAGTTTGAAGTCCCCGACATGCATTGGTCTTGCAAATGGTTGTCGTAATCTGTCATCATTCGCTCTAAGAGGTTTTAAGGTTAATGACCATAAAATTCAACTTCTCATCAAGGTGCGATCTTTAACCTTTTTGTTAAACTTGGATTTCAGATCTTTCTCTTTGCCCTTTTTGTGTCAAATATTCAAGCAAGATATGTATTTCCTTGACAAGTTACTGTTGGCTTAAAAAAAATTGTGCATCAAAATGGGTGGCCTCAACACTATTAAGCCTGCTTACGAATGGAATCTGTTTGCCTCGTACCACTATTTTCCTCGTACCATCATACCAATGGTTTGGATCTGTTTGAATAAGATCCAACAGTCCACATCATTAATAACTGTTGACTAGGCTTCAGATGTAAACAGATATGGTCTGTTGGATCTGATTCAAACAGATCCAGGTCGTTGGTATGATGGTATGAGGCAAATTGAACCTCGAATGGGCTTGTTCAATTGTCAAATGAGCAGAGCTTGAACCTTAGAGTACAAAGCTAAATAGGTAAACAAGCGAAGCTCAGCCATTCTCAAGCTTGGCTTTGCCATCTTCGTAAAACAGCTCTTGGGGGCTGGATCGGTATCAGGTATATTTGGTTAGACCTGTTAAATGAGTCGTCACTTGACGTTGGAAATCAGCTTGGGATCCAGTTTGGATGACCTGAATCTTGAGTTTTAAGCTTGTAATCAAGCTCAAAATAAGTTGCCTGTCAAAAAATTGAGAACCAAGCCAAAGCTTGACTCAAGCATAAAAAAAATTCTACCAAGCCGAGAGCTCAAACAGGACTATATTTGAGCAAAGCCCAACCACCCATAATTAGCTGGGCTCATTTGTAGCCTGTTCAATATTGAAGTTGATGTTAGTACTTGAATTCTCCATTTGAAAAGAAGAGAAATGATGTAGTGTCATCAAATTAATAATTGATTTGTTAGAAGATATCTCAATTGGAGTACATTCCATTACAGATATGCGCTTATAAGTATCCAATTATTTTAGCTGATTTTCTTACCAATTAATTTGGTTTTCATGCTGAGTTGAATCTAAAATTATAAATCAAAAAGTCATTCTCTATGGTGGAGAGTTAACACTTCAATCATTCGTTGCATTGACAACCTTTTTATTTGTAGGGACTTCGTTATCTTAAGTATCTTGATTTCTCAACATCTTACTCCATTACCGGCACCTTCTTAAGGTATGTATCCTAAATTCTGAGCATTGTGCCACCCTGATGTGATGTTCCTTCTATATTTCAAATGTTCTATTTTCTGACTGTATTTCATGACTCTGGTTTAGGAACCTAGGCGGTGAAATAAATGCTCAGTTTTTGGAGGTTTTAATATTGCGGGACTGCTTGCATCTTAAAGAAGTGAGGGCTTTAGAACCCAGTGTACTTTGTACTCTCAACTTGTTGTATCAGGTAACTTGCTAATTATTTTCTTATATAGGTGGAAGTTACTCGGTTCTTGTCCGCTGTGCTTGCTGGGGAGTGCAAACATCTTAGACATCTGGTAAAGATTTGTATTGTATGCTTGATTCATTCTTTTGAAGTGTACAGCTCTCGGAAAACAGTAATCCTGTGGTCTATAACTGCTTGGTTCATGGATTTTTGACCTATACATAGGACATATCCAACAAGGACGGGCTTTCTACTGAAGAAGATTGGAATAATAGATGCTACAGGCCAAGGTAAAATAATATGGTATTATGTATCCTTCATCATGGAATTTCCTTGCTGATCAGAAGTCTGGCCTCCTGCATCAGTATTCCAACTGCACGGTTTTCAGAAGAAAGGCCTGAAATATGTCTAATCGCCAAATTTCCACCAGAATCAAGGTCTCTCTCGATGTGTATCTATTCGCTTATCAGTTGATCTGGATAAGCATGGTTTGTTGTCAGCCCAAAGACTGACTGCAATTTCATTGCACCTATGCTGCAGCTTCACCGATACTGAGCACTTTAGTGATGGTGAAATAAGCAGCAACAACAGCTTGCCTGTGGTGTCAGCTCCTATATATCCAAATTTGTATACAAGTTCATCGGAGTTTAGTTATGGCAGTGACCAGGGGAGTGGAAGCGAGGACCTTCATGATGCCAATTTTGGATTCTATGATTGGGATACCTTATGATGAGTTGGACTGTCAGTTTGCTTGATGAAAGAACAGATGGTGAGAAACAAGGCTCTGCCACTCCAAAATCTAGCAGATCTGGTATCCCCTCATCCTTAGTGGAGTTCATTTGAACTTCAAGAGAATCTATATATGGCTTTAAGTAGTTCAGTATTTCCTCAGGATGTTTTGTGCCTAAGTTCATGAGATCGAGATATCCTTTTCTAGTGCATATAGTTTCTTTATCTCTTGGATTTTCCAATCTCTTGGATTTTCCAGTATCTTCATCTAATTTATGCTGCAAATGTTAATTTGGAATGCTTCTCGAGGGCTTGAATATCCATCAGAACTATTTGTAGGATTTTGCTAATTATTTCGCAACGGTTTGGTTGCTAAATTCACCAGTACTTGGGGTTGCTTGTGACTGATTTGTCAAACCGTTGTTGTAACTTTTTCACTTGCATTAGTCTTTATAATAACTTTATCGTTTTATCTAAAATTTTCTTAGTCCTTGATAAGTCCTCCAGATAAGCATTTACTTTCACCAAATTAGTTCTTCGCTCACATTCATAACTATGATTGTATGTTGGACTGCATGTTTGACAAATTTTGCTTGATTCTTCAGTAAATCTTTAATCCCAGTAAAGAAAGCAGCTCCTGGAAATTCAGTCTTAAAATTCTGATGGTTTTGGAACTTTTACGTGACTGTTTTCCTAGACTGGATAACAACTTTGACCGGTTAGATTTCTTCTAAGACATGTTTCCCTGTTTCTGGATTTTGGGCAATATGACTAATTTTGAGCTTTTGTGGCTCTTTTAGCATTATTAGATGAGGTGATGCCAGTAGATTTAATCCTTGATGCTGCATCAGTGATGATCTAGTGTTTCCCTGCATATAATTGACTTTATAATAGTAAATATCCTCCAGGCTTCGAACTGGGTGATATGTGCTTCACACATTTTTACTGGAAGAAGTTTATCTAAGTGTTTTCATTTTCTATAAATCATGTATAGTCAGCTATTAACCTGAGTCCTTAGTTGAGATCAAGATCTAACACAATTGCCGCTATAATCAGTCATCTGTGGTAGGATCTGAAAGAATTAGGATTCCTGTTTGATAACTTCTGTTTGGCTAGCCTTCAGTTTATCTAATTAAGCAGCATAACTGTCACACGAAGAATTATACCAGTATTTTATGATTAATGAATGCAAAAAGATTATTAATATACAATCAAAATATTAACCCTCATGCCTACATTCGATGTTTCATTCACCCTGAGCTCTCTTAAGGCGATTGTAGTAGTTGGAATAATCTATGACAAAGTTTCCCTAAATCCAGAAATCATATACCACCTAGATAATACAAAATGATAAGCCATTTTGTAAAGCAGGGAATCAGAGCTATGAAATCTCTATCTGTTGACTGTCGATATTGTCTTGAGGTGCCAAGGTTGGGCCACTTACTGCTTAGGCTAAACTTGTACACGAATCTAGCATATAAGAGAAGGGCTTGAAGCAAATGGCAAGAAGTATCCACCAGAGAAAGTCTATCTTCATGGCCTGGATTTTTTTATTTTTTTAAACCTTTTAGCTCAATGTGTTACTTTGATCTTGTTTTTTGGATTTCTAAATAGCTGGTAATGAAAAGGTCGAGGAAAAGTTGTCCTCTTTCTGGAGGGCATATTTGTACTGGGGATTAGATAAGAAGGTGCCTTAAACAAGTCAGGAAGATGCATCAACCAAAGTATTTCAACCTTCATGGATATCAGTCGTACTGAAAGTCTCCTAAATTATTATCCTGCACTTTTAATTTCTTAAACTGTTGTTCTTGCAAATATTTGTTCTTCATGCATAATCTTACAATGTGCAAAACTAGCATTAAATGCACAGAATGTTTTTCTTGTAAGTGGAAAAACATTCTATAAAATGTGGCCTGTTATGCATGAAAGTTACGAATTGTGAAACGTTAATAATTTCTTGCTTGAGGATAGTAGTATCATGTTAATCTGTACATTGAGAATATTAATATGCAGCAACCTGCTGACAAATGGCTCTATGTGACAGAAAATAGCTGTGGATAAGTCTGTGGCAGCATAAAGCGAGGCTTGGTAGATTGCTATCTTGTTTTAGAGAAATCGAATGCTTTGTCAATAAGTCTGGTGTTATTTTGTAATAATTAGATGAATAAGAATGTACTCCAGCTTATAGTTACTTCACAGCAGAATGATTAGCATTTCTTTTTGCTAATACTATGATGTTAAAACCTTAGTCAATCAGCCCTGAGGTGGAAAAGTTGCTTGTTTTGCTTATTTCTTAAACTCAAAAACTCTCTTCTACTTTACGCACCTTGTGATCAGTTCAGAGTTTATTATTAGTCTATTTTTAAACTATGTTTTTTTAATTAGAGTCGTTCGATGTATGCATCAATGGTGAAAGATGATCTCACTGTCAATCACCAGTAATAAGCCGGAAAAGTTTGTACAGCCCTGAAGCTTAAGTAGATGGCATCATCCTCTTGTTTAGAACATTAAAGAGAGAGAGAGAGAGAGAGAGAGAGAGGGGGGGGGAAAAAAAGAACATTTGGAGGAATCAGGCAAGTTCTCTTATTCTATATATGGCAGAAGCGAAATGTTGTGTAAATTTGAGACCTATGTTTGAAAACCTCGTGGTGGCAGTGCTTCCTTTATTAATGACCTCATAATGGTTCTGGGCAAGTTTGCAGATTTCTTGGTTACGTATATACCCAGAGAGGCGAATGGGAAGGCCGACGGGATTTCTCGTCATCCCGCGAGGCTACGTGATGTTTGATTCCACATATCCCCCGGTACTCAGCGATGACGAGAGGGAGAAAGCGCACCAGAGCGGCCTCCTGCTCCTCAAGCAAGCGCTGCACAGCGAAGGCCCAGTCCATATGACGGAGGATAGTTACCAGGCTCCAGATGAAGATGCAGACACATCCAGGCAGGACATGGATGTAGCGGAGGACAGACCTATCTCGCCAGGCTTCACCCCGAGAAGAGAAGACATGGACCCAACCTCCTATCCAGTCGAGAACCAAGCCAAGCGCTGCAAGCACCCTGCAGGGGTCGAGCAACCCCTTAAGCCCAGAGTTTCCCAATGAAAATACTTGCATGGAACTGTCATGGGTTGGGTTCAATAAGAGCTATAAGCACCTGTCGTCGCTTGCTCAGGAAGCACAAGCTGGACTTTCTCTTTCTCCTAGAAACGGTTGTTGTGGATGACAACATGGAACTCATCTCCCGGCGTCTTGGAGCATAATGGCACACATTCCTACTTCCCTCACAAGGTAGGCATGGTGGAATATTGGCAGTCTGGAAGGCTCCTATTGGCAGCGTCTCCTTCGAGCACTACACTGATTAAGCCATTTATGGCATTGTCACCACAGCAGGCCTTGGTCAGTGGTTCGTGTCTGTAGTTTACGTTGCCCGCAAAGGTAGGGATCGCAGGGTCCTCTAGGAGACATTGAAGAAGATCAATAGCTCCGGTTGGCCTCACCTTATTATTGGAGAGTTCAACGTCCTGGCCAATTCAGAAGAGAAGAGAGGCGGAAAAGCATTCAAATACTCCACCTCTGTAACTGACTTCCTTTCCTTCATCACCCATGATGAGCTGATTGATCTAGGCTTCAGAGGACCTTCCTTCACATGGTCCAATTAGCAATTTGGTCGTGCTAGAATTTTAGAGAGGCTGGACAGAGCGCTTGTCACCCCCCTGTGGTGTGCCTGGTTCCCTCAGGCGGAAGTGGTGCATCTCTCTCGTTGCAGGTCCGACCACAGGCCGATCCTACTCGACCTGGTCCCTGAGAGAGTTTGCCATGGTCCATCTCCGTTTCGTCTTCAGCAAATCTGGAATGTGCACCCCTCCTTCAAACTGGGCGTTGCCAGAGCGTGGAAAAGGAAGCGTCGTGGCTCGGAGCAGTATGTGTGTGAGGACTTGCCCCTCTACCCCTGTGGCTCGTTGTAGACCGCCAGGGCAATTTGATAAATTACACCTTGTTGGTTTGTTTCACACCCGCGTGTGCACACACAGCCTCTGATTGAGAATTGTGTTTGACTAGATCCTTTTAGGAGGTTTTTTGACCTGTGGATCAATCCAAACTAGTGTTGGATCGATCCAGCTAGGTCTTGGATCGATCCATCTTGGTCTTGGATCGATCCAGGTACTGTAGCAGGTCGGTGGAGTTGAGAGGACGGCCGCCGTTGGTCGTCGCTCTCCCCTATCAGAGGGAGAGAGGTCTTTCTCTCCTCTCCTTCCCCTTTTCCCCTCCTTCCCCGGCTTTCCCCCTTCCTTTTCTTTCTCTTCTCCTTCTCATTCTTCTTCCTTCTTCTTCCTTCTTCTTTCTTCTTCCCGCGAGCTCTGCTTCCCCTGTTTTCCGGAAGCCTTCTTCTTCTTTGTTCTCCCTCCTTCGGCCACCGTTTTGGGCGTTTGAATGCTCGTTGGATCCGTGGAGACGTGAGGAAGATCCCTGGTGTGGTTTGGAGCTTTGTTGGTGACTGGTTTGCGGGGGATCAGCCGATGAGTGCGTTTCCGGTAGGTTTCTACCTACTTGTGTTGTTTTTGGATTTTCTCTAGATCTAGCCGTTAGATCTTGCTGTTCTTTGCGTTGTTGGATTCCTCTTGCTTACAGTAATTTCTGTTATAAGTTTCATATGCTTTGGTTGAGATTTTAGTAGGATTTAAGCATGTTTAATCTCGAATTTTTCGGTTTCTGCTGTTCTTGAAGAAGAGCCGGCTTTCGGCGTGTTTTTCGACCGATACATGCATGTTCTTGGGTTGTGATGAACATAAGAGTTGTACATATTTTACTCTACTCTCAAACCCAACTGATTTCATAATTTTCCGATTTTCCTATGATTTTCCTACAGGTGGGCTGCGTTGCAGCAAGTAATGGTAAGTTAGTTTGATTAGTGGTTTTAATTAGTGTTTTTTCGTTAATTGAACCGTTGGATGTTTATGGATTTTGGATATGTTGATCCCGGCATGTTGATCTACTGATTTCTAAGTTGAATCTCGAATCCGACGTCGTTTGGACGTCGGATTGACGGGGTCAATTAGCCTCTAAGTAGAGGATTTTGGTGTTTTATATCTATTATATAAGGAAGGGCGGTTTTTGAAATGTCTCAACTATAAGACATAAAGAACGGTCCAGATTTATCTCCAAACACATCCAATGGACCAAATCTTATCATCAACTTTGAGATTCACAACCAAATTTTAGTTCCCGCCCAATCTCATCCACCCACATATTCAGCTGACCTGTGAGAGAGAGAGAGAGAGAGAGAGAGGAGTCCCATCCCTCTCCCCAGTCCCCTCTCCCTCTCCCTCTCCCTCTCCCCCTCACCCATCCCCTCTCTACTGCACACTCCAGCCATCACATCCCTCGAGTCGTCCGCCGCCTCTCCACTCGAGCGGCCACCACTGCCTCTGCCCCCCCCTCCCCCCTGCGATGCCCTCCTCCCTCTCCACCCCTCCGTTTCCTCCCTCTTCTCCGACCTTCACTCTTCTGGGGTTCTCGTCCTACCTGGCCTCTCCCCCGTTGAGCTCGCCCGTGCTGAGGCCGAGCTCGGACTCAACCCCCCCCCCCCCCCCCCCAACCTCCGCGCCGTCCTCTCCCTCGGAGTCCCCTCATCCCCCGGCTTCCTTGACTGGCACAACCCCTCCCACCTCCGCGCCAGCCTCCAATCCCCTCTCGCGGCCGCCTCACTCCACCTCTCCCACCGCCACCACAGCACCTCCTCCAGCGAATGGTCCCTCTGAGCCGCCAGTGCCGCGCTCCGCCGCGCGCCCCCGCTGATCCCCCTCTTCGACGGCTGCTACCTCCCAGCTCACCCCCTCCTCGCTGGAAACCCTGTCTGGGATCCAATGCTGCGCTCTGGACCTCGCCGACTTCTTCCGCCGCGAGATCGCCTCCGCTGTTTCGGGCTCCTCATTCGAATCCCAATCCCCGCTTCGCCACCTCCGATCAGCCAGCGCTGCCGATGAGTTCCCCCCACCACCTCCCTCGCCTCCGTCCCGGCGCAGCATCGAATCCGTTACCGTTCACAGCCTCCAAACCCACATCCAGCGGCACGATCTACATTTTCAACAAGGTCCACGCTGGTATCGCTTGGCGTTTCCATCGACCTATCTCCCCTCGACGCTGACCTCCAAACCCACATCCGGCAGCGCGATCTAGGCCAACCACATTCCTCTGACTCCGGCGACGAAGCTCACACTCGGACGAAGCTTCCCCGGGTTCCAGCCGACGCCTCCCTTGATTCCGACGGCTTCAAATCCCGGACGGCGCTCCCCCCAGCTCGCCTCTTCGTTGTCTCGACCATCGCGGTTGTGGACACCCCAAATCGCTTGGATCGGGATCATGGAACGCCTTTTTTGGATCCGATACGGCGGAGGCGGAGTCGCCTACTGTATGGTCTCTTGATTCCTTTTTGCTGTTTGTTTCTTGAGGTTTTAGAGATTTGTTCCCGTTTGTCCCTCCGACCGCGGCGACTCCACGGAGCGCGTCGCCTTTCACTTCGCTGTTTCGTGTGTTAATTTGATGAGGATTTGTATAGTTTTGGCTTTGATTTTCTGGAAAAAGATGGAGTTCGTGTGGAACTCATAAGTTGTGCTTTGTAAGAACTAACAATGGATACAGTTGATGCTTTTCGTGAATTATAAATGCATACTATTAAAGCTAAGGGCATAGAAAGGTTGGAGAAATTTTCTCTGTATTCTGTGTCCTTACTTTTAGCATGGTTTTGGATTTAGGTAATTTCGGAAAAATTGTCTTGGTATACCGTATGTGCTTCTCTACTCTATATCGCTTAACTTCTATCTAGGGAAATCTCAACATTCATTGTGGTGTCATAAAAACTTTGATGACAATAAGTCGTGAGTAGAAACTAGAGTGTTGAAGTCCTTGATGTTGGATAAGAAGGAAATCAATGATTATAGTTAGGAGAAAGATGATGTGAGCTCATTTTCTAAATGTTTGCAAAGATGTGATGAGGAAGAGCAGTGATCTAGAAGGCTAGAAGATGAAGCATACAATAGATGGTAACGAGATGTGTTTGAAGGTCAACTGCCACTTCTATGGATTTCAGGTGCATATAAAGCTTCTCTAATACTTCTTGCATGTTATTATTGTGATTTCAGGTGCAGTTTATTTCATGATCTTTTATTGGAAATTTGTTTCCTTCTTGCAGAAAATTGATGGAAACTCTGGCCACCCGACGCCTCTTCTCTGGTTCCTCCACAACCGTGTTTTCAAGTAAGAATTATCTTTCTCGCCTAAGCATAGGATGTTTATTTTCTATTGTACAATTGAAATGTGAGAGAGCAAGTTAGATAGGAGATTGTTTGGTCTTTGAAAGATTACTTGCATGATCTTTTTGAAGCTGGTGATCGTTGACGAGAAATGTTTCCTTAAAGATTACTTGCTTTTTCTCTAAAGATTTGTGATCTTATGTACTTGATAATAGTAACTGGTGATTGGGGGGTTCAGCTTTTATGTCAGCCTATCAGGCTCTGTTTTGAGGGTGTAATAGTTGACTTGCTTTTTTTCTAAAGATTTGTGATCTATGTACTTGATAACAATATTTGGTGGATTGGGCATATGTGCACATGATAGTAGGCTCTAGCTAATTAATCTGTATGTAGAAATATAATGCACAGGAGTCACACTCAACCACGGTGAAAGATGTGAGTGCCGATTCAGATATTTATGGGAGGTGTTAGTACCAAAGCTGAAAGAACTTATGGTACATAAGATTTTATTTTGGCATATTACTTTCTGAATTGATTCTTTGTGGAAACTTGAATTTTATGTGTTTTTCTTGCTTATGAACACTAATGTTTCAAATGTATGATTTGATGGCATTAGCAAAGATATCCTCCTGCAAGCTCTCATTTCTATGGTTTGTTGTAAACTTTTTCCTTGATCTTGCAGCAGATCTATGAGATCTTCATAACTGTCTTATTTTTAGCTGTACTTCAAAGCTAATGCCTTTGTCATTGTATTTTAAGCTTTACTTCAAAGCTAGAAATAGAACACTGAACTCAAATAAAACAAATGTAATGCTTCCCACTTCATGTTAGGAGGTTCTTGCTTAGTTCTTGCTGCAAATAGAACGCTAAACTCAAATAGAACAAATGTGTACATTTTCTGCTAAGTTCTTTCATGTTAGCAGGTTCTTCACAAATGTGATGTATACATTTCTTGCTTAGTTCTTTCATGTCGCACTTACTAATTACTAAATGGGATCATTTCATATATTTTGTCCTTTGTTTTGGATTCCTATGGCGATTTCATTTGTGGGTTCTATTAGTTTACAGCTCTGTGTGGGCTTGATTGATCTAATGGATTGGACCAGTTAATTAAACTTGATTGTATAGTTAAATCATTTAAGTGTTTGAATTGATTCTTTGTGGAAACTTGAATTTTATGTGTTTTTTTTGCTTATGAACACTAATGTTTCAAATGTATGATTTGATGGCATTAGCAAAGATACAAGCAGTAAAAATTTACGTCAGTTCTATGTATGTAGATATTAATTAACGTCTTTGAGCTGTTTAACGTGTACTGATTAAGCTGCTATTAATAGTTGATTTTATTGATTCACTTTCTAACACTTAGTAGTAGCCTTTTTGCTGCCCTCTGGCAAGTATATTGATTTCTCAACATGCATCAATCACTCTTAAGTTAATATAATCCCCACACATGCCTCTCCTAAAACACATGAAATGCTTGAATGCATTTGGGTGCTTGATGAAAATTGGGGTGCTATCAGAGAGAGGAAGAATAGAGAAGGAAATTGGTGTGCTTGATGAAATGCATTTGGGTGCTTAATATTGGTGTGATATCAGAGAGAGGAGAGGGAATCTCTAATGGGATAGAGAAGGAAATGGCATGAAATATATGGTAGCTTCATGCTTCATTGAAAAAGAAGAAGTTACTGTGTCATTGCATGCATGATTCTGTCTAAAACTTGAGGCTAATTGCTTATAATTGCATGGATGAACTTATGAATGCATAGTTGAGAAAGGAATTTGCATCGCTAGAAATAGTGTTGATAGAGTGGTGGAAAAGTTGAATAAGTTTGGTGAAGTTGATTTGGATTCTGAAATCACAAGGCTAAAGGAGTGTTGATAGAGTGTTTACAGTTCTCAGATTTTGATTGTATGTGCACATCAATTATTTTATGATATGCGTTGCTTGGCCAAAGAGTATGCTTGCATTTATGTCTTTTTTTCTTTTTGCTTTTCTTATCTCTAGCATTTGGCAGTTTTCTGAATTCTGTGTTTAATTTTGGCATTTATGTGTTGCCTGATCTTAGTTCAAATCATGATCAGTTTGCTGTCTTTCTCGAGTAATTTTTTGTTTATCTTAAAATTGGATACAATTTCTGTGTTTAATTTTGGGATTTATGTGCTGCCTTGATTAGGCTCTTAGTCCAATGATATCTACTTTATTTCTTTGCTTTCTTTTGGATAGGCTAGCATGAGGAAGAAGTATCATTAATAGTCAAAATATCAGGTTCCCTTGCCACAAACTAATTAGTACTTGCGCCTGCATTCTTCTATATGACAATGGGATGCAAATTGTGATGCAAAACAAGCTGTATCGTGTTAAAAAAAAAAACAAGGACTTGGTGGATATCTTTGGCAATACACTGAATGGGATGGACTATTCACCGGCTTTTTTTAGTTGATGTTGTTTCAAGGCTTTCAAAGCCTGCACTTTCTCTCTTTTTTATTTATTCTATAGTAAACATAACAGCGGTTTATGGAGAAAATATAGCGTGTAGCCATGTTTGATATGTAAAATGCTACAAAAGCCATTTGTACTCGATAATTGTTTTGCATTTGTATGCATTGAATCTTATTCCAAGTGCTGGTCTAGGGAGTTGTTGCAGTTGTATTTGATTTTTGTATTTAAGGAATGTTGTAGAAGTTGTGATTTGTGGGGATAAGGTTTGCCCCGAGAATAATGTTCGCCTCTTTTAATTTTTGTATTTGAAGAATGTTGTAGAATTGTCTCATTTAACTCTCGGTACAGGGTAGGTTTTGCTAAAATTTTCTAAAAGAAATCCTAAATATCCATGTAATAGACAGATTATTATGCATTTCCCTTGCTTCTGGAGTTGGACATGCATACAGTTGGATTATTGTGATTTGTGTTGGATAATGTTGATTTGTGTTGGTTTGTGTGTTTTGTGGGTACAATGTTTGCCCCGGAGACAATGTTTGGCCTTTTTAATTTTTGTATTTGATGAATGTTGCACAGGTGTTTCATTTAGCCCTTGGTACAAGGGAAGTTTTGTCCAAATTTTTTTTAAAAAAATCTAAATATCCGTGTCGTAGGCACAGGCATTCGCTAGTAATATTATATGTTTGGATCTTATAATATTATATTTTACTGTTCATCATCGTTTTCGGGGTTGCTTCCCGTTGCAGGAGTCCACGGTTGACGGTCGCGGTACCGTCGTAATGCCGGGACCCGTTGCGGATTGGCTGGCAGCGGTTGGTAGTACCACTGCAGCGATTCGGTTGGACTTATATGCTACCTTTATCATACTGTTGCATGTCTAACTCTTGTATGTGTATGATCATAGTATGCATTGTTGATTATGCATTAGTTGCATGGTTAGGGCGTGGGTGGTCTGTGGGTCGCCGTCCCGAGGCTGGAAGTTCGGATTTAGCCCTAGGACCGGGGTTGGGTAGTTTGGACCCGGTTCGAATTGTGGTGTCCAGTCAAACTTGATGATGGGCTTAGATGACTGGTACACTTGTTGCTTGATGATTGTAGAGATCGTGTCCGCCTAGAGTCGGATGCTGAGGTGTAGCCGGTGTTCCACTGTGACGACTCTTGACTAGAGGAGTTACCTACTCAGCGGTGCCATTTCCCGCCAGCAGTGTTCACGTTGTCCTTCTTGTGAGTCTGCAGTGTTTGTTCCTGCTTACTGAGTGCTACCCATCATGTGACCAGCTCGGCTAGAAGACCATGATCGTGGGCCTCAGGGACACGCGGTGGGGTTATGTGACCCCTGTATACACCCAGGTCCTACTTGAGGGCGACACTATTGTGTTTCCCTCTTCCTTCTGTGTGTGGTAGCGTAGAACCCTACTGAGCTTTATGCTCACTCCTACTCGGGCTGCGTTTTGCAGGTGCAGGCGTTAGCTCCTCTTTGGTGGCCCCTACCGGGCAGTTGGTCGGTGGTGCGGCGGCCCCAGGTGGAGTTTAAGAGGTGGCGATCTTTTACTGCTTTAAACCCTTGGTTAGTTAGTCTCCTACGGGAGTATAAATGTTGTATTTGAATTTTCCCCTCTCCGAGGATATGTATATTAAATTTGGGTTTGTAAATCTGTGGTTCGAGGCTTATTAAATTATTGTCTTTTAAATTGAGGGTGCTTTTGGTGAATTGTTAGGGAGACCAATAGGTTAGAGGGAACCCTCGCCAGTATTTTTTTTCCGCGTTTCGTTAGGTTCCGGTTCGCGTCGCCCGGCTAGGTTGGGCTTTCGCGGGTCGGGACGCGACAGCTTGGTATTAGAGCATTGGTTGTAGATCCCAGGGTTAGGATCAGCAATCGGTTGAGATTGAGCGTGGAATGGGTTAGTTCTATGTCTAGAACATCCGTGCATGCTCCTTTTGATGTGTTATGTTTTTTCGCTTTATATTATGCTGTTTTGTTTTGCGGCTTCTGACGAGTGAATGCTCGTTTGTCGTTGGTGATCGCGCAGATGGCGGGAGTTTGAGACCGGCCTTTGGTTATCGGTCGGGGTGGGGCATGACCCGGTCGGCCCGTCCGACCGAGCAGGGAGGTTCCCGCTAGGGCGGTACGAGCTCGACGGACTGGGCCATCACCAGCGACGGTTTTGGTCACACGAGAGGAGACCCATCTCGTCGAGGAGGGGGTTCTCGCTCCGGTCGACGGGCGGGCCGCGGCGGCGGTCATGATGGATTTCCAGCGGCTGAATCCGCCTAGGTTCAGCGGTGAGACTGGAGATCCGACCACGACAGACGGCTTGCTCTGAGGAGTCACGCGCGTTCTCGACGCTCTCTTCGTCGAGGATGACCGGATCCGGGTCACCCTCGCGTTAGTAGTGGAGGCGCAGTTGCAAGACGAGTGGTACCGGGCAGTTCCACCTGTATCCTCTACCAGCACACCGTAGAGACCCCAGTTCAGAGGGGGATTCGGCAGAGGGCACCAGCGGCGTCAGCGATGCTTTCAGGAGCGGTCGCAGCGCGTAGCAGTTCCAGCCGCAGTTGCCGAGTCCGGCAGGCCAGTTTCTCCTAACGGTCGGGCCGTCTGGGCAGGCTCCGTCAGGGGGAGGCCAGGGTCAACAGCCTGGTGGCGCGTCAGCCACTTGTTTCCAATGCGGGCAGCCGGGACACTTCCGTAGGGACTGTCCCATGCGAGGAGCGTGGGGCGCTATGCCACAAGGCAGTCAAGGCGGGGGGGTTGGTGCCTGGCAGGGAAGCGGTGGTGGGCGCGGGTCAGGGGCTGGACCGAGCCGCTCCAGGGGTGGAGGCGGCCAGCGGGGGCGTGTGTTTGCTCTTCCGGAGCGTGAGCAGCCGGACACCATTCAGCTCTACCAGCCGCCACAGCAGTACCAGCAGTTTTAGCAGGCAGTGACAGAGCCATCCGTGCACAGAGGTATCTTTCAGCTTTCTAGTTCTTTAGTAGATGTGCTGATAGACTCTGGGGCGTTTTATTCCTATGTTGCTAGCATGTGTGTGGCATCGCTAGGATTAGAGACGAGTTGGCTAGAGGTGGCACAGTTTGTAGACTCACCGATCGGCGACACAGTCAGGATAGACCGGGTCTGCAGATCTTGTTTCTTGGAGGTTGGAGGCCTCCGTGTCTGTCTGGACCTGTAGGTGCTAGACATGACAGGCTTCGATGTGATACTCAGTATGGACTGGTTAGCAGCATACCGAGCTATCATCGACTGTGGTCGCCGGAGGGTGGTTGCTTAGACACCTGACGGGACACAGTTTGTGTTGTTAGGGGATCGGTTCTCAGCCGATTCCTTTGCTTGTGGTGTGGGGAGGAGTGCAACAGAGCAGTTTTTCCAGGATCGTGTGCGACTATACCGACGTGTTTCTCGAGGTGTTGCCAGGGCTTCCACCGCCCAGAGAGGTCGATTTTGAGATCGACCTAGTACCAGGTACCGCACCGATCTCTCTCCCAGCTTTCTGGATGGCACCAGCAGAGCAGAGTGAGTTGAGGACCCAGTTAGACGAGCTGACCAGCAGAGGCTTCATCCGTCCCAGCATGTCTCCCTGGGGAACACCAGCGTTGTTCGCAAAGAAGAAGGATGGTACCCTTCGACTTTCCATAGACTATAGGCGGCTCAACAGGGTGACGGAGAAGAACAGGTATCCGATGCTGCGGATCGACGACTTGTTTGACCAGCTGCGAGGATCTTCAGTGTTCTCGAAGATCGACCTCCGCACCGGCTACCACCAGTTGAGGGTTCGGGATTGCGACATCCCGAACACGGCATTCCGGACTCGGTACGGCTTGTACGAGTTCGTTGTGATGCCGTTTGGGGTGACGAACGCACCAGCAGCGTTCATGGATCTCATGCAGAGGATCTTCCGGCCTTTCCTAGACGAGTTCGTGGTGGTGTTCGTCGACGACATCCTTATCTACTCCCGGTCAGAGGCAGAGCACGAACGACACTTGGCGACAGTGTTGCAGCTACTTCGGGAGCATCGGCTTTATGCCAAGGCTTTCAAGTGCGAGTTCTGGCTTGCACAGGTGGGATTCCTTGGACACGTGGTGTCGGTAGCAGGGATCTCAGTTGACCTGGCCAAGGTCGAGGCAGTGGTACAGTGGCAGAGACCGAGGACAGTGTTCGAGGTCCGCAGTTTCCTAGGCCTGGCGGGTTACTACAGACGGTTCGTGCGGGACTTCTCCAGAGTTGCCGAACCGTTGACCAGATTGACACAGAAGGCCGTCCCGTTCGTGTGGGATGATGCTTGTGAGTGAGCCTTCGTGGAGCTGAGGACGTGGTTGACCAGTGCGCCGATGTTGATCGTCCCAGAGCGAAGTGTTGGTTACAGTGTCTACTGCGACGCCAGCGGTGAGGGTTTGGGGTGTGTCCTCATGCAGGAGGGCCGTAGTTTCCTATGGTTCTCGTCAGCTGAAGAACCATGAGAGGAATTACCTGACTCACGACTTGGAGCTAGCAGCGGTGGTCTTCGCCCTGAAGATCTGGCGGCACTACCTCTATGGCGAGAAGTTCTCTGTCTTCTCGGACCATAAGAGCTTGAGGCACGTTTTCACCCAACGTGACCTCAACCTGAGGTAGCGACGCTGGATGGAGCTACTGGAGGACTATGACTTTGCGTTGCATTACCATCCTGGTAAGGCAAACGTCGTAGCAGATGCGTTGAGCAGACAGGTGAGAGACACCAGAGCAGCAGTTGCAGGGTTGTCAGCGTGGCAGTGGCAGGCTCTAGAGACAGCGGGCCAGTTGGGGCTCGAGTTTGAGGATCAGGGATCCAGCAGCTTTCTCTAAACAGTGCAGAGTATACCAGCGGTTCTAGCCAGAGTGTTAGATGCACAGTGCAGTGACGTAGAGCTCGAGGAGTTGCGCACATCGGCAGGCACGGAGGGCGCAGACGGGGACTGGACAGTATCGTCAGACGGAGGGCTATGATTCAGAGGCAGAGTAGCGGTTCCAGCAGATCCAGTTCTACGAGACGACGTCCTACGAGAGTTCCACCACTCTCGTTTTGCAGTTCATCCCGGGGGTACCAAGATGTACTAGGACCTGCGGTGGCAGTTCTGGTGGTGCGGGATGAAGAGGGCAGTGACGGAGTTCGTATTGCGCTACCTTACCTGTCAGAAGGTCAAGGCAGAGCAACAGCAGACTCCGAGGTTACTTCAGCCACTTTCACTAGCTGAGTGGAAGTGGGAGCACATCACGATGGACTTCGTGACCGGGCTACCTAGGGGGAATGACGCGATTTGGGTCATCGTTGATCAGTTGACCAAATTGGCGCACTTCCTGCCTATGCGGACGACAGACTCGACGGACAGGTTGGGCAGTTTGTACGTCAGAGAGGTGGTCAGACTACACGGAGTTCCAGTTTCTATCATGTCAGACCGTGACCCCAAGTTCACCAGCAGGTTCTGGCGAGGCTTTCAGGAGGCAGTTGGCACACTCCTGACTTTCAGTACGACTTTCCATCCGCAGACCGACGGGCAGTCAAAGCGGACGATCCAGATCTTGGAGGACATGCTGAGAGCATGTGTCCTCGATGCCGGAGGCAGCTGGGAGGAGCATGTTCCCTTGGTGGAGTTCGCCTACAACAACAGCTACTAGTCCAGTCTTAGAGTAGCATCTTTCGAGGCGTTGTACGGTAGGCCGTGTCATTCCCCAGTGTGCTGGACAGAGGTTGGAGAGGCTTCACTCACCGGTCCAGACATCGTCAGGCGGTTGTCAGAGAGGTTATACAGATCAGAGGCGGCGACCGTTAGAGTTTGCAGTCGGTGACAGAGTGTTCTTGCGAGCATCGGCGTACAGAGGGTCTGTCAGGTTTGGCAGAGGTGGCAACTTGGCGCCGAGGTTTGTCGGGCCGTTTGAGATCCTAGAGAGGGTCTGAGAGGTAGCTTACCACCTGGATCTTCCTCAGCACATGTCTGCTGTGCACCCGACTTTCCATGTGTCGATGCTGAGGAAGTATCACCCAGACCCGTCTCATGTCATCAGGGTGGATGACATTGAGCTTGAGGCAGACACGAGCTTCGTTGAGCAGCCAGTTCGGGTACTTGATTGGAGGGATCAGGTCTTGCGGGGCAAGACGAGCCCCTTGTTCAAGGTACTATGGATGCACAGAGGCACCGAGGAGATGACCTGGGAGCGCGAGGGGCGCATGCGGCTGGAGTTTTCACAGCTGTTTTCTTCTCGAGGTACCTTTTGTCTTGTCTTCTAGTGTAGTTCTTTGTTGTTTCCGAGCCCTACCTTTATCGAATCTCAGGACGAGATTTCCTTTAAGGGTATTAGGATGTGAGGACCTGCCCCTCTACCCTTGTGGCTCGTTGTAGACCGCAAGGGCAATTTGGTAAATTGCGCCTTGTTGGTTTGTTTCACACCCGCGTGTGCACACACAGCCTCTGATTGAGAATTGTGTTTGACTAGATTCTTTTAGGAGGTTTTTTGACCTGTGGATCGATCCAAACTAGTGTTGGATCGATCCAGCTAGGTCGTGGATCGATCCATCTTGGTCTTGGATCGATCCAGGTACTGTAGCAGGTCGGTGGAGTTGAGAGGACGGTCGCCGTTGGCCGTCTCTCTCCCCTGTCGGAGGGAGAGAGGACTTTCTCTCCTCTCCTTCCCCTTTTCCCCTCCTTCCCCGGCTTTCCCCCTTCCTTTTCTTTCTCTTCTCCTTCTCCTTCTTCTTCCTTCTTCTTCCTTCTTCTTTCTTCTTCTCGCGAGCTCTGCTTCCCCTGTTTTCCGGCAGCCTTCTTCTTTTTCGTTCTCCCTCCTCCGGCCACCGTTTTGGGCGGTTGAAAGTTCGTTGGATCCGTGGTGACGTGAGGAAGATCCCTGGTGAGGTTTGGAGCTTTGTTGGTGACTGGTTTGCGGGGAATCAGCCGAGGAGTGCGTTTCCGGTAGGTTTCTACCTACTTGTGTTGTTTTTGGGTTTTCTCTAGATCTAGCCGTTAGATCTTGCTGTTCTTTACGTTGTTGGATTCCTCTTGCTTAGTATAATTTCTGTTATAAGTTTCATAAGCTTTGGTTGAGATTTTAGTAGGATTTAAGCATGTTTAATCTCAGATTTTCCGGTTTCAGCTGTTCTTGAAGAACAGCCGGCTTGCGGCTAGTTTTCCGACCGGTACGTGCATGTTCTTGGGTTCTAATGAACATAAGAGTTGTAGATATGTGAATCTACTCTCAAACTCAACTGATTTCATAATTTTCCGATTTTCCTACGATTTGTTATGAGTTTCCTACAGGTGGGCTGCGTTGCAGCAAGTAATGGTAAGTTAGTTTGATTAGCGGTTTTAATTAGTGTTTTTTCGTTAATTGAACCGTTGGATGTATATGAAATTTGGATAAGTTGATCCCAGCATATTGATCTACTGATTTCTAAGTTGGATCTCGAATCGGACGACGTTTAGACGTCGGATCGACGGGGTCAATTAGCCTCTAAGTAGAGGATTTTGGTGTTTTATATAATATTATATGTTCGGATCTTATAATATTATATTTTACTGTTCATCATCGTTTTCGGGGTTGCTTCCCGTTGCAGGAGTCCTCGGTTGACGGTCGCGGTACCATCGTAATGCCGGGACCCGCGGCGGAGTGGCTGGCAGCGGTTGGTAGTACCGCTGCAGCGATCCGGTTGGACTTGTATGCTACCTTTATCATACTGTTGCATGCCTAACTCTTGTATGTGTATGATCATAGCATGCATTGTTGATTGTGCATTAGTTGCATGGTTAGGGCGTGGGTGATCTGTGGGTCGCCGTCCCGAGGCTGGAAGCTCGGATTTAGCCCTAGGACCGGGGTTGGGTAGTTTGGACCTGGTTCGAATTATGGTGTCCAGTCAAATTTGATGATAGGCTTAGATGACTGGTACACTTTTTGCTTGATGATTGTAGAGGTCGTGTCGGCCTCGAGTCGGATGCTGAGGTGTAGTCGGTGTTCCACTATGACGACTCTTGAGTAGAGGAGTTACCTACTCAACGGTGCCATTTCCCGCCAGCAGTGTTCACGTTGTCCTGCTTGTGAGTCTGCAGTCTTTGTTCCTGGTTACTGAGTGCGACCCATCATGTGACCAGCTCGGCTGGAAGACCATGATCGTGGGCCTCAGGGACACACGGTGGGGTTATGGGACCCCTGTATACACCCAGGTTCTACTTGAGGGCGACAATGTTGCGTTTCCCTCTTCCTTCTGTGTGTCATAGTGTAGAACCCTACTGAGCTTTATGCTCACTCCTACCCGGGATGCGTTTTGCAGGTGCAGGCGTTAGCTCCTCTTCGGTGGCCCCTACCGGGCAGTTGGTCGGCAGTGCGGAGGCCCCAGGTGGAGTTTGAGAGGTGGCGATCTTTTACTGCTTTAAACCCTTGGTTAGTTAGTCTCCTACGGGAGTATAAATGTAGTATTTGAATTTTCCCCTCTCCGAGGATATGTATATTAAATTTGGGTTTGTAAATATGTGGTTCGAGGCTTATTAAATTATTGTCTTTTAAATTGAGGGTGCTTTTGGTGAATTGTTAGGGAGACCAATAGGTTAGAGGGAACCCTCGCCAGCATTTTTTTCCACGTTTCGTTAGGTTCCGGTTCGCGTCGTCAGGCCCGGTTGGGCTTTCACGGGTCGGGGCGCGACAATGTGTTCCATGGATGCATCAAGGAACTCCAGAAGTTGGTGAAGACTTGGATCAGGTGCGACGAGGGCGATATCACCAACTCCCAGATACATTTAGAGCACTATCTTCATAGTCTGTATCTCTTAGAGGATCAGAGCCTCCTTCCCCTGCTCCAGGAGCAACGGATAAGACAACTCGAGCGCCAGCTGCTTGCTCTAGAGGTTCAGCAGGAGACTTATGTCACCCAACATCGTCACAGGACCTGGGTTGCTGAGGGTGACTGAAACTCGCGCTCCGTCCATCAAGGTGCTCGCTCTGGGATTCATTGCTCAAAGATCCAAGAGCTCAAGCGTGTGGATGGCACGGTTGCCAGAAGCCAAGAAGACATTGCCGCTATGTTTCTGGAGCACTACCAGAAGCTATGGGTGAAGGATAGAGGTTGCAACGCGGTGGCTCTTCCACCCCTACCTGTCATCTCCTTTGAAGCTAAAGCTAACATTTTACATGCCGTCATTGAGGAAGAAGTGCTACTAACACTGCATGCTATGGGCAACGACAGATGCCCTGGCCCCGACGACCTATCTGCTGAGTTCTTCCTCGAGCACTGGAGCATTGTTGGGCTGGATTTCACGTCCCTTGCGTAGAGATTCTTCGCCAGCGACAAGATGCCTAGTGGATGGAACAACACCTACATTGCCTTCATTCCCAAATATGCTAACCCTCGTCGCATTAAAGAATTCAGACCCATTAGCCTGTGCAACGTGTGCTACAAGGTCATCTCCTCGATCCTTGCCAATCGCATGAAGCCGGCTCTCCAAGAGATCATCAGCATCGAACAGTCCGCGTACATTGCAGGGAGATCCATACAAGACAACATAGGGGCTGCTCATGAACTTCTCCACACGTTCCAGAAAGCTTCAAGAACAGAGGCTCTCATGGCAGCCAAGGTTGATATCAGAGCTGCCTACGACTCTGTTAGTTGGATCTTTATTCATAGGATCCTAACCAAGATGGGCTTCCCAGAGTTGTGGATTAGCTGGATCATGGCATGCATCACCACCACTTGCTTCTCACTGCTCATAAACGGCAGGGTGTGCGGTTTCTTCCCGGTCGCCTGCGGACTCCGGCAAGGTTATCCCTTATCAGCATACCTTTTCATCCTTGCGCAGGAGGTCCTGACAAGGCTCACCAGGATCCCCTTGTTAGCTCTCGAAGGCGTATCGTTCCCAGGTTCCTCTGTGCGCATCAGCCACCTCCTCTACGCGGATGACAGCCTCTTCGTCACCACCGCGAGACGTGAAGAGGCTAAGAAGCTCACTAATATTCTGCGTAGGTACAGGACGCTGTCCGGGCTTGAAGTCAACTATGAGAAATCCAGCATCAAGTTCTCCCCTTCCACCTCTCACCGGCGCAGGACCATCCTGTCTCAGATCCTTCAGTTTTCAAGGAAGGTCGAGCCTTGGCGATACCTCGGCATTCCCCTGGATTCGCGCAGGATTCAGGTCAAGGACTTCTCTTTCATCCTTAACGCGGTACAACGGAAGCTCACTACCTGGAGGTGCCCAATCAAGGCAGTGGCTGGAAGAGCAGTACTTGTCCAATCCGTGCTACAAGCCATGCCTGTTTTTGTCATGTCCTCCATCCCGACACCCACAACCATATTTAATAAGATCTTTGCTCTCGCCCGTGAGGTTCTCTGGCAAGGGAGGAGAGGATCACTCTCCAGAGTAGCCTAGGACGATGTGTGCCAGCACAAGATGCATAGAGGACTTGGTCTCAAAGATTTGAAGCGTTGGCAGTCTGCCTTGAGAATCAAGACGGCAGCCAAATTCCTTGACGCGCAAGATACCATCTGGATGATCATCTGTCGGGCCGAATATAAGTTTGCAGGGGCTCTTCCTCTGCACAGAGGCCGCGCACCAGTCTTGGGACTCTGGCGCTCCACATGTCACGCGGCTAGCACCCTGCGCAAGCACCTAAGATGGGAACCTGGCGTGACGTGCGGCGCGAATGTCATGCATGACTGGTGGACGGGAGACGGTCCTCTGATCTCCTACCTTTCCCTGGTGAGCACTGACGACTCGCTGCACCGCATGACGGTACAAGACCTCTTCACCGGAGATGGGAGCTGGAACGTCAACAAGCTCATGTCCCTCTTCCATCCTAGCATGACTGAGCAGCTTCTCTCCATCAGCACACCCCCTCATGTTACAGGTAACCGACCGGCATGGACATGGAGCAAGAACGGCGAGGTCACAACGGCGACTGCGTATCAAATGCTCGAGTATATGGAGGGCAAGCAGCAAGCTGGTGAGTAGTTTCAACTATGGCGAAGCATCTGGAAAGCACCAGCAGGCCCGCTGTGAGGACCCGTACCTCCAACCCGGTCCGACCATGTTAGGTCGAGGGTCTGGGTTTGTGGTTTGGTCAGTTGGCCCTAAGATGCGATCAGTTGATCGCATCGCTGTTTTTGACCCCAGTGGCATTTTGGTAAATATGCTCCCTGGTGGTCAGTTTCACACCTGCGTTGCACACATGGCCTTTGATTGATGTATGTGATTGATTAGAACCTTAAGGGCGCTTCCGATCGGAAGATCGGAGCTCGATCGGGAGAGATCGAATCGGACGGCTGTGATCGATTCCAGCTTTCTATTTAAGCCCTTCTCCTTTCTCTCTCTTTCTTTCTTTCTTCTTCTCCTGCCGTTCTCTCTTCTCTCTCTCCTGCGGCTGAGCTAGGGCTTGGAGGCGCGGCTTTCGAGAAGCGGATTCTGGCGATCGGAGTTGGGGGATGCGTGCAGGAGCTACCCTGCTTGTTCAAGTAGGTGTTTCTACCTCGATCTTGTGATCGGGTTCTCCTAGGATAGGTTTAATGTATTTTCACTGTAGGAATACTTATTAGAATGTTGTGTAACTTGTTGCACATGTGTTGTGGATGGTTTGAAGTTTTCCTACCTTGTGATTTCCGTATTTTATCGGTTGAATCTCGTATTATCGTCGTTTATCGGTTTTCGACCGTTTTGACCTAGATAGGAGATTTAACCATCAAAATCATGATTTCTTCGCACCATTGGTTTCCCCATCTTTGATTACGCATGCTTGCAAAATTTCATTGATTTCCAACAAGATTTGAGGGTTGAAATCTAAGAAATTGGATTTCCGGCACTGTTCTAATGAACAGTGCAATAGGCTGGACGGTCGACTGTTGGACCGACCGTCAAACGTTGATACGCCTTTTGCTGACCTCACGGTCGACCGTCAGATCGACCGTGGCCTCACGGTCGACCGTCAGATCGATCATGGCCTCACGGTCGACCGTCAGATCGACCGTCGGATCGACCGTCGGATCGACCGTCGGAACGACCGTCGGATCGACCGTCGGATCGACCGTCGGATCGACCGTCGGATCGACCGTCGAATCGACCGTCAAGCTCTGTCGCGTTTTTGGCTTCCCAGGGTCGATGTCCGAATCGACCATTGCTCTTGTGGTTTTCTTCGTTTTGGTCTCACGGTCGACCGTCGCATCGACCGTGACATCGACTGTGGCCTCACGGTCAACCGTCGGATCGACCGTCGCATCGACCGTGGGCCCTTGAACATGGTTTTCTGGCTTTTCTTGAATGACTTTCATTCATGATTGATATCTAAACATGTTGGGAAGGTTACACGTGGATTTTGTGGAGTTTTCAAAAGAATTCTATTGAGATTGAGGATCGATTCGTGTACTTTCCTTTTTGGGCGAATCTATGATTTTGATTGCATTTAAATACTTGGTTTGATAGTATGTAAATGCTTATTCATTACTTAGCCATTAGCTAGCTATGAGTGCTAGCTAATGTGAAATTGTGGAACCTTAGCCTGATGCCGGCGTGTGCCGAGGGCTATTGTATAATTGTTGGCCAGTTACCTGCGGGGTAACTGTGAAACCTTAGTCTGTCAGGTGCAAGAGAGCACTGAAGACTATTGTATATCTATGTTTAATGCTTTGCTCATATCTTTGTTGGTTAGCATATATTATCTGTATTTGAGGCCCTTGCTATGCTCACCCTTTTGGCTAGCTGTAGGCTATGCCTAGCCCTGTATGATTATTGTCATCTTGTTGCATGCTTATATCTCTTTATCTGTGCCTGAGCATTGCATGCATCTTGTCTACATTAGAGGCATATGAGGTTAGGCGGGCGATGGTTTGGGTCGCCGATCCGAGGCTCTCGGGTAGCTCGAATCTAGCCTTAGGACCGTAGCTGGGTAGTCAGGATTAGGGTGTGATTGTATAATGGAATCTCATGTTATCGAGGATTTTGCGATAGTTGACTCTGATCAATGTTTGAGGTTTAGAGGTCGTGTTGTCTTCCAAGGCCAAGTGCTAAGGATGGATGTCGATGCGTTCCCGACGTGGTTCCCCAAGACATGGTATTCCTGCTTGGGTAAGGGTGATCCTGCATGTTACTGTTCCTTGGCCTCCTGGTAACATATTCAGGAGAGAGGTTTCATGACAGGAGCCATTGGGACATCGATAGGGGTTGTGGGACCCCGTGGCATTCCTTAGGCTTGAGCGGGGAGACAACACTGTTGTTATTTTCCTCCCTTCAGTGTGCCGTAGAGTAGAACCCTACTGAGCTTATCGCTCACTCCTACCCGGGCTGCGTTTGCAGGTGCAGGCGCCGTTCTTCCTCAGTAGAGCCGGCGGGATCAGCTTTTGGCGGCGCGACTACGTCCAAAGGTGTTTGAGGTTGTTGCAGGACGACTGTTGTACTTTTGATGGTTTTGTATATTATAAACATCTTTGAGGACTTTTGGGATTATTGTATTATATCTTTCCTTTGGAGGAATTTGATAAGAATTTTGTATCAGATGTTTAAATAGTACAACTTGATGTATTTATGAATTAAATTACAGCTTATCTCTGAAATATAAATTGTTTAAGTTTATCTGTCTTTTCCGCATTGTATCGCGCCAATTGGAGATGAATAGTGATAGGAACCCTCACGCCTCGTCCTGGATGGGTTTTCTGGGTCGGGGTGTGACAGCCGCGTCCAAAGTTGTTCCTCTGGAAACTGCTTCATGGAAAGCTACCGACCAATTGCACACTTTGGAGCCTGCGCCTGACTGCCGATCATCTCTGCCCCCGGTGTGCTGCTGCAGAGGAGACGCTTGAACATGTGCTCTTCCAATGCATCTTCGCTTAGGAGCTTTGGCATAGAGTGTTCCAAAGTGCCATAGTGTACACCCCTCCTCTCACATTAGCAAACTACATTGAATGCTTGTGCCAACCACGGAAATCCAACGAGAGCAAGCGCATGTGCTCCCTGCTCGCATATGGCGCATGGTGGATATGGAAAGACAGAGGTAAGGTGGTAGCAGGGGAGGGAAGCCAAGGCACCCAGGTGCTAGCACACCTGATCAAGTGGCAGTCTAGAGAATTCATCGGCATATCCAGGCTTCGCATACCATGCACATCCCCAGCGGAGGAGATTGGAGTTAAATTCCAAGTTGAGCCTCCTTTAATCAGACTGCTGGCATGGCCGGCATAGGAGTTGTGTGCATTGACGAAGAGGGACTTGTTCACTGGGCTAGCATTGGCTCTCACCGAGTTGACTCCATCCTGCTCGGCGAGCTGAACGCCATCCACATCGCGGTCAACACTGCAGTGCAACGAGAC
The DNA here is from genome assembly GCA_963920575.1 of Narthecium ossifragum. Taxonomy (NCBI): domain Eukaryota; kingdom Viridiplantae; phylum Streptophyta; class Magnoliopsida; order Dioscoreales; family Nartheciaceae; genus Narthecium; species Narthecium ossifragum. The sequence goes on along the minus strand of OY986974.1, from coordinate 13,922,951 downwards.
TACAAGCAGGTCCTTGTGGAAAGCGATTCCCTTCACGCGGTCCAGATGATTAATGGAAGATTACTTTTGGTGGAGAGCTGTCGAGAGATAGTGCAAGACATATGGTGGACAACTCGCAGAACTGCTGAATTCAGAGTTGCATACATTCCCCGTGAAGACAACTCGCACGCTGATTGGCTTGCTCGAGAAGCTCTTGCGCTGTGTTCTGCTTTTGATGTAACTGAGGAGGCTAGGGACGTTATTCCCATACCTCCGATTAATCATTGTAATTAGCCCTTAATTGAGCTTCCTAGCCCTCGGGCTCAACTAATAAAAAAAAAAGCCTTCTGGCTTTGGCCTTTTGGCTTATCTTGTTTAAGAATAAAAAAAAAAAAACTCATAATGGTTATCTTACAGGGTTTTAATCCTTGTTTGTTTCATAAGAACCGAGGTATCATCTTTTATCCTAATAGAGGGATGATTCAAGCACCATGAGTCTCCAGTTGTGAGCTCTTAGCATCAATTCAAGCATTGTGTTTTGTAAGTTTCACCAGCCATTGGCTTATCTTATCAAAGAAAGCATCATTTCCAGCATAATTGATTACTAGATGTATCCATGGCTATATGTTTCCAGATCCTTCGACATAGCTGAAATGATTTGTAATCAACAAGAGTTAGGATAGCAAGATAGGTATGCGATGAAATGAAACAATCAAAATTATGTGCTTTACTGGCACTGAACATTTGAAAGAATCAAAATTTTCGGCATTCTGAATTTAATCATCAGGGCTTTAACAATTAAGCAGGCCCATACAGAACCTCAATGGACCTCAGTTGATATACTATACAAAGAACTAAAGAGCTCACTGCCCTTTTTAAGGTACACTATTGGCTCTTCCTGAGACCATATGTATCTTCAATGCCACTAGTCACATTTTTCCTCCGCTCGGCTATCATATCAGAGTATGCCTGATTACAATAAAGATACGTGCTTCAGCTACGAAGTTGTACTAATGGAAAAATTGGATGCAATGACTTCCACAAACATATGGGTAGAAATGCAAACCTTAGGATAGGCGTACAAGAAAATGTACCACCATGCAGATATTAGAAAGAAAACTCCAGCACTGATAACCGCAGAGTGAAGAAATACCCAGCTAGATGCTATCACTGTAACTCCCGTTAGCAATATTGTCCATGGCTGGCACCTGGGAGGGGGGAAAGATAGATTATCAGGTATTCACGGGTAACAATGTGGATATGGTTGCATTGCTGGGATGGCCATAGACGAGTATGCTTTAGGGGATGCCTTAACCACACATCCTGAAGAAATGTTGGATCTCTGTGAAGCAATAAAACCTATAAAACATCTGTCATACAAATAAACATCAAATTTTATCCACGGTAATAAACTTTCGGTGGAGCTATAGACCTTGCACTTGGTAGGCTTTGTAGTTTTAAGGGAGCAAAGTAAGGAAAAAAGAGAGACGTAAAAACAATAGAAGGATGAACAGAATGGACACCTTGTTGACCAATTTAGACATCATTCAACAAAGCACAATGCAACTATGGGTTCCCTTTTAATACAAATAGCGAAACCTAAATAACAAAGACCCAACAAATGAAAGATACACAATGAAGACTAACTTGAATAATGTGAGCCCCAATACAAATGGACCACAAAATGAGGACTCAGCAGTGATCGTCGAGTTATAAAGACACTGGATGGACTACTCTCCTATGGCAACTGTAAACCCTTGCGAAGAGTGATCTGGATAGGGGGTTCGCATAAACATGGCTATGGGCGCAACTTGACCCCATCCTAATCTCAAGGGTACCACAACATGGCTCTGGTACCACTCTTGCATGTCCCAGATATTACATCCTAATCTCTCCTAATGTAACAAAATGGATGCCCACTTTCTTTCAAGCTACTATTGACCAACACATCCCTGCATATCTAATATCTAAGCAAAACCTAAAAACCATACACTGAGGACAATGGTTCAAGTTTTGAAATTTACCATAGCTTTGCAACAAATACCATTAACTTCAATAACCATCACATGTAATAACAATACACTGCTTTGCCAAAAAAATTACCAGCCAAAAAATAGATAGGCACACCATAACTTATGGTCTCTCAAAGATTGAGACGCTCCTCCCGCACAATTACAACCGCTCGCACATTGTGTCACTCTTTGATCTCATGTGGTCCCTAATTTCTGAAACCTAATACAATTTTCCACACCTATCCCAGAAATTTCACACAACTCCTGAATCTTTGATCTCATGTACGACCCTAACTCCTGAATTCTAGCACTACGCCATCCATCACAGACGAAACCATTTTTCAACACTACAAAAGAAATCTTACACAACTCCTGAAGCAAGACAACCACATTAACTGAACATCAATTTCATTCATGTCATGCAAAAAGCATCACAGATCACAGATCACAGATCAAGCTAATACAAAGAAAACCAATCACAACTATAAGCATTTGAAAGCTAGAAACAGCAAAAAATCTAATTTTTTCTTTTTTCCAGCAAGGAGTAGAATTCTCACCAGGAGGGCTTGGTGTCCCACACGGAATCGTATTCGAGGGAGAGGTAGTTGAGGTAGCCATCCATGTCTTCGACCACCCCGTCTTCGTCCAGGAAAGCAGAAGCGTCATCGCTATCGGAGCTATTGCCCTTGTGGCAGCGGAGCAGCGAGGATTCCCGAGAGAGTCGCGAAGGTTTAGAGGAGAAGAGAGAGGTGGGAGTGGAGATAAGGGGTGACGGCGGGGAGGGATGCCGGCGGCCGAGCGGCGAGGATGGGAGAGTGAGCGGGAGGAGAGAGAGCGCTCCCATTCTCCTCTTCTTTTGCTCTCACTCATCCTCTCCTCCGTCGGCTCGGCTCTTAATCCGTCGCTTGTGGGACTGCAGAGTTGACCATGGGCCAGCCCAAGCCCGAAACCTTCCCAATCGAGAATGGCCTGATTAGTTATACAATACTCTGGGCTCGCGACTGAGATGGGCCGGCTTCCTGTCTCAACTCTCTCTTAATATACGTGGAAAAGAAAACACAAGGGGATAATTTGTGATTTTGTAATATAGATAGAATATTTAGTTCCATGCAATTACTTTGAATATTATCAAGACAGGTCATGGAGACATGAAACCTAGCAAAACTAATTTTCAGATTGCTGAAAACATGCGGAATCAAAGATGACTAGATATTACGATTAATTGGCGTTTAGGCCTCTAACAATGAAATATTTGCCCTCAAGGCATTTAGGCCCTAATACCTTTTTTTTATTTCTAATATGCCCTTCCAAGATTCCCAGCATATCTTCCCTTCTATGTGACTGTTCATATTCCAGTGACTGTTCGTATTTCCAGTGAAAAGTGACTACCAAAAAATCTGAAAAGTAATTGCCAAAAAAACTGAGAAGTAACTAAAAAAACTGAAAAATAACTACCAAAAATAGCAAAGTTGTGGTAGAAAGTAACTCTTCTTCGACGTCGAAAATAACAAAATTGTGACGGAAAGTTACTTTCTAGTTTTTTTTCGTAGTTAGTTTCCAGTTTTTTTTTGTAGTTACTTTCCAGATTTTTTTGGGGGAAAATCACTTTTCAATATTTTAGTAGTTACTTTCCGCCACAATTTTGGTATTTTAGGGAGTTACTTTCCATTTTTTTGGAAAATAACTTGTAACAATTATGGAAATCATGATAAGTTATGATACGAGCGGTCTACTCGTGATCCTTTCTATTGGGTCTCCTACTGCTCCAATCGATCAGAATTGGTTTGATCGGACTTGATTTGAGTCCAATTGACTGAATCTGGCTAGCTGAATCGGATTTGGCTTGAGCTGGTTCAGATCTGGCTGAGCCTGATAGGATAGGACCTGACTGGGTGAAGGGGTTGGGCTGATTGAGTCAAGTGGGCTAGTTGACTGGGTCAACCGGGTCCTGATCAGAGTGGCTGATGGATTGGGTTAGGCTGAACCAACTTGGTTTGGGTTAACTGGTTTGAACCAGGAATCCGACGACTGAGGAGTCACCGGAGTGGATCGCCCGCGTAGGGGTGACGACGGTGGTTGGGATCTTCGCAGGGAAGGTCGTAGGACGGTGGGGAAGAGATCCAACGGCTCGGATCTGGGAGATGGGTGGCGGATCGGGGATGTCGACGGCGGTAGGTTGGGTTGACCGGCGTCGGGGACGACAGGGAAGGCTCCGGGGACGTCGGGAAGGATCGTCGATGGTCGTAATGGTGTTAAGGACGGTTGGCGAGGGTTTTAGAGGGGTCTGGAGGTGAGATCGGGGTTGGACGCGGAAGGGGCGGAGGAGCTGTGAAGTTGAGCGTTGCCGGGGAAGACGCCGGGGGAGACGACGGAGGCGGAGGAGCGGCTGGACGGAATCGTGGTGCCAAGGGGACGTCGATGGAAGTCTTGGACGGGGACGAGGGTGGCCGGAGAGACGAGACGGCGGTGGTCGCCGTGAGGCTCGTGCACGGGAGACGACAGAGGGGAGGAAGGAGATGCTTACGTGGCAGGTGACTGGGCGTGAGGTCGCTGACGTGGCGATGGCGTGGAGGAGAGAGAAAGTTGCGTGGAGAAGGAAGATGAAGGTGAAGGCGATGCCGGATGCGGAGAAGATGACCGACGGGAAAGATAGTGGATCGATGGTGGATATCTGGTGGAGTCTACATTACCTCTACTCCTATGATATTCTACTCCTATGATATTCTATCAACTATTCTTAATAATTATATTCATCATTCATCTCCTGCATAATACAAGCTAATGAGGTCCCTTTTATAGAGGCCTTGACAGAGTCCTAATCCAACTAAAAAACCCCATTGCTTAATTAGCAAGTAATAAGGCTTTCAAACTCAACTCAACTTACTAACTCAAATATCAACTAGGACTCAATTAAATATAAAAGACTAATAATAAATCCTAATCAAATACTCTAGTTTGAATTAGGGAAGTCCAAGTCAAACTAGGAAAGAGGCTGAATTAGTATGGTTCCTCTTCTGGGTTCGGGTCCAGTTGGTCGAGTCGGATCAACTCGTATCATCCCCCCTTCCTTGAGAATTGGCCTTGTCCTCAAGGCCAGAGTCAAGTCAGGTAGGATGGCTCTATGTGGCTGGACCGAATCAACTTGCTTCTGTAGCTTTGGACTCGGTGGTGAGAAACCGGGTCGATCCCATGACGGGTCCAGGGGTAGCAGGGGCAGTGCTGAAGGAGCATCTGGAGGTCGATTTGACGGTTCAGGTAGCTCCAAGAATAAGATCTTCAATGGCTCTCCTGGATCATCCTCATCATGTCCCATCAGTAGTGTGGCCCATGACCATAGGATGGGATCTGATCTCCATGGTCTGATCAACTGTACAGGGACTTGGCTTGAATCTGGGTCAAGCTGGCTTTGGTCCAATCTGAAGTGAAGATGGTTGAACCATGCTTCTGCTGCACTAGTCTGGCCTTGAAGTTGGTTGAACCAAGTTGAATCTTCAGCTGTGCTGAGTCGTACTCTGGTCCAAACCTGTCTGACTTGGTTGGGTGTACCGGTGTCAATCTGGACTTGAGTCAGTTGAGCCAAACCAGTGTTACCATCATAGTCAGATCTGATCAGATTGAATATGACATCTGAATAAGGAGGGTAGCTCCATTGATGACTCATATCAAACTTCGGATGCTTGATCAACAGCTGAGGATGCATCATGATCACTCGGACATGATCTGGATGGTCATGATTGCTTGAGGCTCTTTGATCAGGTTCAGATCGAAGATCGAAAGCACTGGATCGAAGATCAGGCTGATCAAACGGCTGGATCAAGTTGCAGTCTTGATCGGACGGCTGAGAAGCTGCCGGGGCTGGGTCCATGGCGAAACGAGTTCAGACTCAACTAATGAGATCCCTTTTATAGAGGCCTTGACAGAGTCCTAATCCAACTAAAAAACCCCATTGCTTAATTAGCAAGTAATAAGGCTTTCAGACTCGACTCAACTTACTAACTCAAATATCAACTAGGACTCAATTAAATATAAAAGACTAATAATAAATCCTAATCAAATACTCTAGTTTGAATTAGGGAAGTCCAAGTCAAACTAGGAAAGAGGTTGAACTAGTATGGTTCCTCTTCTGGGTTCGGGTCCAGTTGGTCGAGTCGGATTGGCGCCAGGGAAGACCGGATCGACGAGGGGAGCCTGGATTGGCGACAGGTGAGCCTAGATCGGCGACTGGGAAGCCGGATTGGCGGCGCCGGGGGAGACCGTATCGGCGCTGAGGGAGACCGGATCGGCGACGGGGGGACCGGATTGGCGACGGGGGGCCTGGATTGGTGATAGGGGAGCGTAGATCGGTGACGGGGAGTCCGGATCGGCGACGAGGGCGACCGGTTCGGCGACGGGGGGCCTGGATCGGCGACGGGGGCCCCGGATCGGCGATGGTGGAGCCGGGATCGGCGACGGAGGAGCCTGGATCGGTGACGGGGAGCCTAGGAAGAAGAGGGAAGAAGGTGGCGACGACCGGATCCGAGGGGGCCGTGATGAGTAACTAAATATTCATACTTAAACCCCTTAATTTACATTTGTTAGTCCGAGAGTATTTGTATTTGAAAGTTTATTAGTTGATTTCAAGTTTAATGAAGATTCAAATTAGAAAATACAGAAAAAAGACTAATATGTGGAAATTACGCCGCTCCGCCGTCAGTTTGAAAAGAATTTGTCAAAATCTCCAGATAAATTCTAAATTCCTGAAATTTGGAGGACTTCTAGAATACATCAAGATGAACAACTTTCATGTTGGCCACTTTGCGAGATTCCTGACTGATTAATACCAGTTTTGAATACTATGAAGATAAACAGATGCTGGGAAACTGGTCCGTCGACGTTCAGGTCCATATTCGTCAAATATTTCGGATAAGTCCAAATAATGTCAAATCTTCATGATAGGATAGAAGACTTCCTAATCTATATCTTTCATGTTGAGCATGTTTCCCAATTCCGGCTTGATTGGACCCAGTTGCTACCGGAATACGACAGCCAGGAATTAATCCAAGGAGCCCGAGTTGTAGTAGGAATCCAACATAGCCATAACCCTAATTCTGGGAATACACCTATAAGAAGGTGTTTGCTGGCCGAAAATTGAGGTCCCCATAGAGAGAAAAGAGAGAATTAGGGTTTGGAAGATTCTCTGGAGAAGATGGAGCTGCAGCGTGGATCCCAATCGTTCTTCATCAAATCTATGGCTTCCATCTCTAAGATGAGTAGCTAATTTCTGTACTTAGAGATCTCATGAAGCTTTAGTGTAGCTTCTTTGTATTTTCTAGTTTGATATTTGTATTCTTATTCTGGACATGATCTTATAGATATGTTTTTAATGATAATAGAGTTGAGGGAACAGAGTTCCTTGACGTATATTGAGGCCTACCTGATTTCGGTGATTGATGGTAGAGATCTATAGGATAGTTTTCATGTGGTTTGTAAATAACTGATGGTATATTGTATGCTTAGTGACGATAGGTTGTGCTAAGGTTACCCCGAAGACAATTTATGCTAATCGAAGATAAAATATGTCTTTGGAAAACACTTACCTTCTTTTAGGGATTCATGTAAGCTTAAGAAGCTGTGAATCTATAATGTCTAGATAAGAAAACAAGAGGATAACTAGAGAATAAAGGAAGTGAAACTAAAATGGATTGAGTAATCCCTAGGTCTTCTCTCATTAATATATTTCAATGTTTTTACATTGCTTTCTTAACTAGTTTTAATTAATCAATTTCCAAAATCCAAATCAATCCTTTTCGCTTTAGATTTAGAGTTATGAGAGTTAATTCTGATTTCTGCTTCGTAATCAAAGTTTTCCCAGTGGTTCGATCTCGTATTTCATCACTATTCTACCCCATAGTTTAGTATTTTGAATAAGGGTTTATAAATTCTATTTTTGATTGAGTTTGCATCTGATTTAACGACGCGTTTGCAAACCATCAATTTTGGGCGCCGTTGCCCGGGAATTCTTCTGATTTACAACGGAGTATCGATTTAATTTTCTCTTAACTCTTTTTTTTAGCGTAGTTAGATTTTTATTTTTAATTACTTTATTTTACATTTTTTAGGATTTTTTTGACAATTTTATGGAATTTTTGCAGCATTGGAACGATTTTACCTTGAAGCAGACTGACGGTCGACTGCCACATCGGCTGCTGGATCGATCGTTGTGCTCTACGATAGCCACGCTCGACTGTGAGGCTCTGTCCTGTCACAGAAAAAGCTTCTCAGGGTCGATATGAGGATCGACCGTCGCGTCTTCAAGTAAGGTTGCACAGTCCCACGGTCGACCGTGAGATCAATCGTGAGATCGACTGCGAGCGCAGTTAGGTTACTTTTCTTGCTTCAAAACTTTTTGCTTCAATCGTTGTTTTCCGGATTTTCTCCTTTCCTTCGAATATTCTATTTTCTTTTTATCTTTTAGGTGTGATCTTGTATGCAAGGCAGATGATCCCTAAATAATCCGTTGGAACCTTTGGATCTAGAAATAGAGGCCACACTTCGAACAGCTAGAACCTTAGGCCTGAAGTCTTTAAGTAATTACCAAGAAGCCTTACGTAACTTGCAATCCTTAATGGCTAAAAACGAGGAATATGTCATTGACCCTAATGCTAATATGGGTGGGGGTGGAAATCATAACAATAATAGGGAAGTCCCAATTAGGAATCACTTCCTACCTGGACCTTATACCTATGCTTCTTGTATCAACCCACCTTCCATCAATGCTACACATTATGAGATTAAGCCTAACTGGATTATAGCCTTACCTTCTTTCTATTGGCATGAGAATGAGGATCCCTTTGGACATATTGCTAGCTTCCTTGAAATCCTTTTTATGTTCAAACTTCAGCATTTTAATGATGATGCCTTTAGACTCAAGCTTTTCCCTTTTTCTTTGAAAGATAAGGCTAAATATTGGCTCCAAACCATAGCTCCAAGTTCGATTTCAACATGGGATCAACTTCAGTATGCTTTCCTTAAAAAATATTTCCCTATCATTAAAACTCAAAATTATCGAACCATGATTATTTCTTTTAAGCAAAATGAAGATGAGATGTTTCATGAAGCTTGGGAAAGATTTAACGATCTTCTTAGAGAGTGTCCCCATCATGAGGTACCTGAGTGGCAGTTAGCCCATTCATTTTACAATAGTCTTAATGATCGTTATAGGACAATGGTCGAAGCCTGCTGCAGGGGGTGTTGTTCTTAGTAAGCCATGGACTGCTCTTTGGGAAATGTATGACAACCTTGCAGAAAATTCACAACACAATGTCTAAGTTTCTAGGAGTCGGTCTACCACTGTTCGTAATTCTTGGGGAATTCATGAAATTTCTGAATTCCAAAGTCTGTCCGCACAAGTAGCTCTCCTAACTAAAGATTTAAATCAGTTGAAAATAGGTCAAACTCTTACTCAACAATTGCCTCACACTTCTTCCGAAACCTGTGCCCTTTGTCTTAGCTCTAATCATCATATCACTGATTGTTACTTGGCTCCCAATTTCCCTGACTTTGTTCAGGAACAAGCTAATGTAACTTATGATTTTTTCAAACCTCAGAACAATCCTTATTCTAATATCTACAATCCAGGTTGGAGGAATCATCCAAATTTTAGTTGGAAGCCACAACAATCAAGTAACTTTTAAGGACAAAACAATACATCCAATACTTCTACTTTCAAGTACCCACCAAAACCTTCTCATAATTTTTGCCAATCCTGTATTCGATGTCAGAAAACTGAAAATATCTCTCGTAGGAATGAGATGCCTCAAACTCCGATTTTAGTTGCCGATATTTTTGATATATGGGGTATCAATTTTATGGGACCCTTTCCACCTTCCTTTGGTTTTCAGTATATCCTTTTAGCGGTTGACTGTGTTTCTAAATGGATAAATGTTATAGCAACCAAAGTTAATGATCATAAAGTTGTGATTAATTTCTTCAAAGTAATATCTTTTGTCGATTTGGTTGTTCTCGTGCGATTATTAGCGATGGTGGCTCTCATTTTAATAATCAATATTTTGCTTCCTTGCTTAAAAAGTATTCTATCACACATAAGGTGGTCACTCCCTATCATCCCCAGACTAGTGGTCAGTTAGAGCTTTCTAATAGGGAAATAAAGCGCATATTAGAGAAAACTGTTCGTATTGACCGCATAGATTGGGCTACTAAGCTAGATGATACACTGTGGGCTTATAGGACGGCTTTTAAAAAGCCTATTGGTATGTCCCCATATCGATTAGTGTTTGGGAAACCTTGTCATTTGCCCGTAGAATTAGAACATCGAGCTATGTGGGCCATTAAAAAGCTCAATACTGATACCAATGCCATCACAACACATAGGAAACTAAGTTTATGTGAACTGGAGGAAATTCGCAATGAGGCATATTTGAATTCTAAAATTTATAAAGATAAAACAAAGGCCTTCCATGATAAATACATTTCAAGAAGGACTTTTGATATCGGGCAGAAAGTTTGGCTTTTCAATGCTAAATTGCGTCTTTTCCCAGGTAAATTACATTCTAGATGGTCAGGGCCTTTTATTAGAAATAGAGTATTCACACATGGTGCTATAGAGATTCGACATCCACATACGAATGAAATTTTCACTGTTAATGGGCATAGATTAAAACACTATGTGGAGGACATCGTTCACGGCGATGTGATTGAGTCCGTTGAACTGACGGACCCAAGCTATCACTGACCTCTTGTAGAGGCGTCGAGCGAAAGACGTAAAATTTCACGCTTCCTGGGAGGCAACCCAGTTTTATGATTTTTCCTTAGCTTTTTAGAATTTTCTTTGATTTTTAGGAATTTTTCCATGTTTTTTTCCGATTTTCCATGATTTTTCCTTTATTTTCCTATAAGAATAATAAGACTAACTTGAAAATAAAAATTCTTGGCGGACGGTCGACCATCCTATCGACCGCCAGATCGTCCGTGAGGCTCTGTCAAAAATAAAGCTTCTCAGGGTCGATGTGGCGATCGACCGTCACCTTCTTCCACAAATCACGTTTTTTTGAGCTTATTTTCTCACGAACACCTACTCCCGTGGTCGACCGTCGATTCATGCTCTACACCATCAGTTTCTTCCTCCCTCGTCACCGACCGCCACCTCGACGTCGTCCTCTCCGGCCGTCCCCGTCCCTCCTAACCATCGCCAAAACCTTCATCATCGAGTTCCCGTTCTACCTAAACTATCCACGCCCCCAAGCACCCTCTCTTCCGACGCCAGTGAGTCTCCCCTGTTTCCTCCCTCGTCACTGACCGCCGCCCGTCGCCACGTCTCCGGTCTCCCCTAGCTCTCCAAAACACCACCATCACCTCCGCCATCCTTCCGCCTGCCATCTTCCGTCCTTCTCTTCCTTTGATACCCTCTCTTCCGACGCCGGTGAGCCTCCACTGTTTCCTCCGCTATCACTGATATCCTCCTCCACCATCTACCATTGCTATGTAACCCCTCCACAAGCTTTCCCAGGCCGCCACGGCTCTTCCATCACCATAAAAAACCATAATTGCCACTTGGATCTCCGGCTTCCACCTCCGACGACATCCACCTTCGCTGACTGTCACCAATGCAACCAATCCACGACCTTCCCCAGTTCCAATCCACCTCTATTAGCTTCTTCCAGCCTCCAAGATCCTTCCTCGATCCTTTCCAACCTCGATTGAAGCTCCAACCGCTGGATTCCAACTCCAGCCATCTTCGTCCGAACCGTCCCCCGCCGTTTCGCCGCCTGGAGACCACCTTTCATAGATCAGACCATATAGATGGACTCCTTGGCCTTCCACGATTCCATCTCTACTGGTCCCAACCTCCGGCGACGAAGTTTCACCGTTGATCACCGCCCGACGAGCTCTCAGTCGTCCAATGGCTGATGGATGAGATCCATATGCTCTGAAGCCATGTTTTCCGATCGGACGGTGTAGATCTTCAATCAAGACGATATTATGAATACTGATTATTTGGGTGCTATATATGGATGATTTAATGTAGTTTCTTTCTTTAATATCTATATTTTTAATTTTGTGGATGAATGCTTGTACCAGTTTCCTGGTCAATTTATACAAATGAGACTCTGCCGAAATTGTTACTGATTTTTATGCCTTTCTGTAATTTTTTTTTCTATATTTTCCATTCTATTATATATGATCTTTTGGAAAGGTATTTTTATGGCATGTGTTCCTTTGGAAATCATTAAGGGGAGTATTATGCAAATCTTATATAGACCGATTAGAGGGTTATTCTTAAATCTTTAGATAGGTCTCTCATGTTTTATGATGGTTTCTATGGCTGTATTCTTTTACTATCTTCTAGAGACATGAATTTATTCAATGGGTCGGTATTCTTCTTGTGGGCGGTGTGGTGATTACAATGCTTGAGACATCTACCTATGGCGCGATATTATGGTGATCTCTACCCTTTTTCCTTGCTTTATTTTTATACTTTAGTGTAATTGGGGACAATTACATTCAAGTTGGGGGGTAGATGCTAGGAATTTAATTCTTATTATTATACATCCCTTGAAATATGTCAAAAGGATGAAATTATGATATGATTTGACAAAGATGCATGTTTTAGAAATTTATTTTATAAATTATTCTGAGACTTGTATGTCATATAAGGGATAGTAAATTTTTGTTATGCATGACACTATTTCTATACTTTAACACTTTTACCATGATTTAAGGATGACTTGACATATCCTAATGCACATGTTCACTTTCACGTGTTAAAGGGTTGATATTAGATTCTAAGCATAATATTAGTAGAGATTTACAATTCTATGTCATGGCACAAAAAATACATGAACACCTATAATTATCTGAGTATGCGAAAAAAAATGGATTTTCAACTTATAACCGGGCAGTGTGCCTAGCCAGCGTGGTGTTCGTGTAAAACGGTTGAGATTTCTAAAGAAAAAAAAAAGAAGGGTTTCATACTTAGTAACCGGGCAAGGTGCCTAACAAGGTGTGTTGTTCATGTAAAGCGGTTGAAATTCCTAAAAAAAAGAAGAAAAAAACAAACATACATTGTTATGTGATAAGTGGAAGATATGTGCTTGGCTATAATTGTGATCTTGAATAGTTGAAGTGTTTAGATATAATTGATGCTCTGAAGCATGTGGAACTCCATTCACGCATAGGAGTGTTAAAGTTATTTTTAGTCATGATTAAATATGTTAAAGTGTTGGAAATATGTTGTGACATGTTTTGACTTACTATATTTTTATGTGATTATGAGTTGAAGGGTTTATTTATGGATATTATTTCTATTTCATGCATTAGAGTTGATGAATATTATAATTGATTTCTAATGGCATATTCAAGGGATTGTATAGATGTTTGTGGCTGTCATCCTTGAAAACCCTCAGGAGACTAAAACTCCTCCACTGGGGTAACCCAGGGGTTTAAAGGCTTGTTGTACATGCTAAATGCAATCATGATACCTACGAAAGTAGCTAGTTAGATTTATTGCTTTCTTTTATATTTTCTTTGCTCGAGGACTAGCAAAGTATAAGTTGGGTGGTGTGATGAGTCACTAAATATTTATACTTAAAAACCTTAATTTACATTTGTTAGCCCGAGAGTGTTTGTATTTGATAGTTTGTAAATTGATTTCAGGTTTAATGATGATTTAAGTTAGAAAATACAGAAAAAGACTAATATGTGAAAATTACGCCACTCTGCTGTCAGTTTGAAAAGAATTCGTCAAAATCTCCAGATAAATCCTAAATTCCTGAAATTTGGAGGACTTCTATAAGACATCAAGACGAACAACTTTCATATTGGCCACTTTACGAGATTCCTGACAGATTAATACCAGTTTTGAAGACTATGAAGATAAACATATGCTGGGAAATTGGTCCACGTTCAGGAACATATTCGCCAAATATTCCAGATAAGTCCAAATAATGTCGGGAAACTAGTTCACATTCAGGAGCATATTCACCAAATATTGTAGATAAGTCTAAATAAGGTCAAATCTTCGTGACAGGATAGAAGACTTCCTAATCTACATCTTTCATGTTGAGTATGTTTCCCAATTCCGGCTTGATTGGACCCAGTTGCGACCGGAGTAGGACAGCCAGGAATTAATCCAAGGAACCCGAGTTGTAGTAGGAATCCAACTTAGCCATAACCCTAATTCCGGGAATACATCTATAAGAAGATGTTTGCTGGCCGAAAATTGAGGTCCTCATAGAGAGAAAAGAGAGAATTAGGGTTTCGAAGATTCTCTGGAGAAGATGAAGCTGCAGCGTGGATCCCAATCATTCTTCATCACATCTATGGCTTCCATCTCTAAGATGAGTAGCTAATTTCTGTACTTAGGGATCTCATGAAGTTTTAGTGTAGCTTCTTTGTATTTTCTAGTTTGATACCTGTATTCTTTTTCTGAACATGATCTTATAGATATGTTTTTAATGATAATAGAGTTGAGAGAACAGAGTTCCTTGACATATATTGAGGCCTACCATGATTTCGGTGATTGATGGTAGAGACCTATATGATAGTTTTCATGTGGTTTGTAAATAACCGATGAGATATTTTATGCTTAATGACGATAGGTTGTGCTAAGGTTACTCCGAAGATAATCTATGCTAATTGAAGATAAAATATGCCTTTGGAAAACACTTACCTTCTTTTAGGAATTCATGTAAGCTTAAGAAGCTGTGAATCTATAATGTCTAGATAAGAAAATAAGAGGATAACTAGAGAATAAAGGAAGTGAAACTAAAGTGGATTGAGTAATCCCTAGGTCTTCTCTCATTAATATATTATAATCTTTTTACATTGCTTTCTTAACTAGTTTTAATTAATCAGTTTCGCTTTAGGTTTAGAGTTCTGAGAGTTAATTCTGATTTCTCCTTCGTAATCAAAGTTTTCTCCGTGGTTCGATCCCGTATTTCATCACTATTCTACCCCATAGTTTAGTATTTTGAATAAGGGTTTATAAATTCTATTTTTGATTGAGTTTGCATGTGATTTAATGACGCGTTTACAACACATCAGGCCGCCGGCATGGGGGGGTGAGGTGTCAGGGGCTGGAGCCCATGACACGACCATGGCATGAGGGATCTTGAAGATGGCGTGGTGAAAGTTGAAAATGACACGGTGGTCCGAGTCAAAGCAGAACTTAGCGAGTCATGAAGGGATCCTATCGAGCGGGACGCGCGACGAGCAACTAGGGAGGCGCACAAGCAATATGCATGCACCAAAGGAGTTTGGCGCGCGGCATGGCGCGGCAGGATGCGGTGGATTTCGAAGATGGCACGGTAGTCCGAGTCAAGACGAAGTACGACGCGCCATGCGACGAGGCAAGTGAGCGTGACGCGCACCAAGACAACCTAGGAAGTCGTGCGGCACGCATGATGGCACGTAAAGTGCGCGCGCGACGCGGCCAGGCGTCCAAGTCCGAGTAAGATTAGGACTCAGAATGCCCATGCGCGACGCGGTTAGCCCGTTGGAGCAAACCAACCATGCAAAAGTTCTAATTCCACTTGGATTGGGATCTTGGAAAGACTTGACATGGCAAAGGAAGGTTTTGGCACAGGAAAAGTCCTAGTTGTGCAGGAGTTCGAGCGAGAATAGGACTCGACTCACCCAGCGGAAGGCAGTTAGGCTATGGAGGCCGAACTGAGCGTGCAAGTGTCCTAATTCCACTTGGCCTAGGTCTCCAGCATGGGATGACACGACAAATATGGAATATGGCACAGGGGGAAGTTGTACTTGGCTCGCGGAAATAGGAATGAGCCCTATTTTTAGCCAAAGTGCGACGGATTTTGGCAAACAACCATCTTTGGCAAGTCTTAACTCATGTAAGAGTCCAAATAGGCTAGGAAGCTTTGTTATTGGCTGATTGCATATTTGGATAAGCATGAAGCCTATGACTTGGGGTTGGACTAGAAAACTTGACTTGTTTGGGCAAGTCATGGACTCTGTTCTATATAAAGAGGAGGCCGGCTAGATGTGGGGGCATCTGGGTTATGGGCAAGCTCACGGTTTAAGCAACTGAGAGTGGGGTTTTGGAGTCGTCGTCTACAATGGATTGTGAGGCGAGATTCTAGGGTTTTGGGTTGAGAGTTTCTTGTATTGAGAGTGATTGTACTCCAAAGGATTGGGGGCGAGAGAAAAGTGCTCTTGTAATCGCTAGTCAATAAAGGAGTTGGGATCTCATCCCTTACCCAAATTCGTGTGTGTCTTGTGTGTGTCCAACGCAAAAGGAGGGCTGGTCAAGAGGCAGTCGGGCTGCCAGGCGATGTGAGGACCTGTCCCCCGACTCCTAGGTCGACCGACTGGGTCGGGCCCGTGGCTCGTTTGCTTGTTTTGCATTGAGCGCGCGATCCGGTGGATCGGTTTGTTTCTTAGGCCGCAAGGGCAATTTGGTAAATTGCACCTTGTCGGTTTGTTTCACACCCGCGTGTGCACACACTGACCATGTTTGTGATAATGTTTGTTTAGAATGGTTAGGTGAACCCAGGATCGTAAGATCCGAGCTTGGGCTTGTGTTCTAGCCCAAGTCTAGCATTCTGCACAAAAGGATCGATCTTTCCTTGCTAAGAAGATTGATCATTTGATGCCAGAAAGTCAAGTGCATCGTCATGAAGGATCGATCTTTTCCTTGGGGAAAGATCGATCATTCATAAGTCGGTTCATCTGTCTATAAAACGGACGCAACCCCTTCTCTTTTTCTCCTTTTGAAATCCGCCGTTCTTGAGCTCAGATCTGGCTAGATTTTGGAGGAGATTGAGGACGATCCTAGGCTGAGCAGCGCTGATTGAAGCTGCTCTAGTTTAGGTAGGGATGCTTCCTACTTGTATTTTGGTTTTTGTGAGTTTTGAGCTTGCCTGTGTTTTGTTTGAGTAGATCTCCTTGCATGGTTGTTGGTTTTCGGTGCAAGTACCGGTTTTGGACTCGTGGTCCTTCGTACTACCAGATCCCAAGGTTTTGTGGGATTTGGTAGAGTTTGCCGACGGTATTTCTCGCCAGCCGGTCGCCGGAGAACCCAAAAAGATCGATCATTCTTGAGGAATAATCGATGACTCTGGGTTGGTCATGCCTAGCCCGAGCATGATCGATCATCTGGTGGAGATGATTGATCATTTCCTTGGCTGGCATGGATGAGGTCTCTGCCGCAAGGATGATCGATCCTTTCAGAGGAAAGATAGATCACCTTGGGCTTGACAGGGATGGAACCTTCCCATCACTAGGAAGATCGATGATTTCCCTTGGAAATGATCGTTCCTTTGTGTGACAGGGAGGTGTTTACTGCTTTATAACTTGTACATACCTTTCAGCATGTTAGCCCCATAATGAGGGGTAGTGGTGAATCGGGAGAGTGACGACTCCCGGGATGTGTAGATAGCATGTTGTACTATTAGCCGTGTTCGCCGCGGTTGCTTCCCGTAACATGCTGTTCTTTTATGGACTGGCTGCAGTTGGTGGGGTGGGGTTACCACTGCAGCAGTTCCTTGGACTGTATTACCTGTTCACCACCCCGGGCCGGCAGGGTGCCGAGCCTAGACCATGTTCTTTATCGTTACATATGTTGCATGTTTATTTGCTTTCCTGCGTATGTTCATAGCATGCATCTGGTTGTGTATTAGCTGCAAAAGGTTAGGGCGTGAGCGATCTGCGGTATCGCCATCCCAAGGGCTTGGAAGGTCGGATTAGCCTTAGGACCGTGGCTGGGTAGCTTGGTTTAGGTTTGAATGGTTGTGTTAAGTCGAATTCGATGATAGGCCTAGATTACTTGAACAGTTGTTGATCGATGATTTATAGGTCGTGTCGGCCTCGAGCCGGGTTCTGAGGTGTAGCCGGTGTCCGGTTTTCTTGTCTCTTGAGTAGAGGGTATGCCTAGTTAGCGGTGTTGTCTTCCCGCCTAGCAGTGCTGGTTTCCTGCCTCGTTGAGGGTGACCGCGTATGTGACCAGCTCGGCTGGAAGACCATGACTAAGGCCCTCAGGGACACGCGGTGGGGTTATGGGGCCCTTGTGTACCCCCATGCCTTGCTAGAGGGCGTCACTGTCTCGTTTCCCTCTTCCTTTTGTGAGTCATAGTGTAATTTTCCTGTTGAGCTTAGTTGCTCATTCCTACCCGGGTTGTGTTTTGCAGGTGAATGCGTTAGCTCCTCTTCGGTGGCCGCTACCGTGCAGTTGTTGGCGGCGCGGCGGCGCCTGGCGGAGTTTGAGGAGCGGTGATCTTTCTGTCTTCAGAGCCCCTGTATAGTTAGCCTCCTACGGGAGTGTATGAATGTTTGTACTTGATTTCCCCTTTTCGAGGTTTTGTAGACTTGTATCACTTTGGATTTGTAATCTTTAATCTTGAGGTTTCTGTTAATTTAGAATTGTTAATTGAGGGTGTTTAATGAATGCTTAGGGAAACCAATAGACTAGAGGGAACCCTCGCAAAAATTATCCGCAGATAGTTAGGTTCCGGTTCACGTGCCCTGGCCCAGTTGGGCTTTCGCGGGTCGGAGCGTGATAACTTGGTATCAGAGCAAGGCTGTAGGTCCCAGGGATAGGATGAGGATTCGGTGAGATTGAGCGTGGCATGGGATACTTCTATGTCTAGAACATCCGTACATGCTCCTTTGTGATGTGTTGTACTTTCGCTTCCTGTTTGTGCTGCTTTATTTTGCGGTTTCTGACGAGTAGACGCTCGTTTGTCGTTGGTGATTGCGCAGATGTTATGAACTCGAGGCTGGCCTTCGGTTGTTGGTCGGGGTGGGGCTCACCCCGGTCGACCCGCCCGCCCGAGCAGGGAGGTTCCTGTCATGGCGGTCTGAGCTAGGCGGGTTGCACCATCACCAGTGACAGTTTCGGGCACACAGGAGGGGGTCTTTCTCACCAAGGATAGGGTCCTCGCTCCTGTCGATGGGCGGATCGCTGTAGCGAGCATGATGGATTTCCAGCGGCTGAACCCGTCTAGGTTTAGTGGTGAGACTAGGGATCTGACTACAGCGGACGACTTGCTCAGGGGAGTCACGTGCATCCTGGACGCTCTCTTCATCGAGGATGACCGGATCTGGGTCACCCTCGTGGCTTTTCAGTTCGATGGGGACGCCCTTGACTGGTGGTGCACCGCCCAGTACACTGGTGACGGAGGAGAGCAGCTATGGGAGGAGTTCAGGGCGTTGTTCTTGGACGCATACTTCCTGGAGAGTACACGTGACGCTCTGTCCTGTGAGTACCAGTCCCTTCTGCAGGGTACTCACACTATTCAGCAGTATGCCACCCGATTTAGCCATCTGGTCCGTTTCGTGGGGGCAGTGGAAGGAGATCCGACAGCCAAGGCATGACAGTTTGAGTGGGGACTTCAACTAGAGATCAGACGACAGACTTGTTCCTACCACTTCCAGACATACGCAGCAGTTCTGAACTGCACCTTAGTAGTGGAGGAGCAGTTACAAGATGAGAGGTGCCGGGCAGTTCCACCGGCATTCTCTACCAGCATATCGCAGAGACCCCTGGGTGGTTACGCCCAAAACGTGCACACAACAACGGCGATCGCAGCAGTGCAGTAAAAACGGTCGGTCCACAGGGAGGCAGAAAAGCAAGAGGAACACACAAGCATACAAGGTAGCTAACTAGGGGTTATCAAGAATAGAATCACAGAACAAAGCATGTAATAAGATATGGTTGGTTTGTTGATCAAATTCAGAGGGTAAACAAGGGTTGGAAGGATCGAGGAGAGGCCTTGGGCATCACCTTCTCTAACCTGGGTATTTTCCTTACCCAGTATCTTTGTATAACACAATCAAGGGATTCACATCCCAATCCCTTGATCGGAAGGTATAGAAATATAAATCATGCAGTCACAAGGTAATGATCTAAATGAATCTATCCTCAACAGTTAAGAATGAAACCTTACTTACAAGGGTCTAAGACGACGATGTATCAACTGTCACGGCGGACACATCGCAGCAAAGGGGATCCAAGAAGCAAGTGACATATGCATACATCCATTCTAAATCGACGGAGTATCAGCTGTCACGGCGGACAAAATGCAGTAAAGAAGTGGACATGGCATATAAATCATTATCTAAACATGGATTAAATAATCATCCCCACATAGGAAGAGCATGACTGAACCTATATGTGGACTAATTAGGTAAAACATGCATCGAAAGCTTATAAAAGTAGAGAGGAATGAAACAAAATCGATCATCTATTCAATAAAAGGAATCTGATACAAAGATAAGGGATGAGAAGAAAAACCAGGAATAGAGGAGGATCAGCCTGTAGCCCAGCAGAGTACTACTCACATTTGCCCATCTTCTCTCTCTCTCTCCTATACATGTGGTATACCTCAATGAATTGATACCATAAACCTTACCTCTAGGGGTGTATTTATAGGCAAAGTTTTCTTATCCACTCAAGGGTAAAAGGGTAATTTGAGTGGATGGTCAAATGATCTTATCCATTGACTAGGAATCTTATCCACTTAGGGGTAAATGGGTAATTCTGAGTGGTCAAAGGATCTTATCCACTGGAATGTTCTAGAAAGTTACAGAGGGTTCTAGAAAGTTTCAGAAGGTTCTAGAAAGTTTCAGAAGGTTCTAGAAAGTTCCAGAAGGTTTTAGAAAGTTCCAGAAGGTTCTAGAAAGTTCCTGAAGGTTCTAGAAAGTTCTAGAAAGTTCTAGAAAGTTCTAGAATTTTAATGGTCTCTTTTCGATGCGTCCGGTGCCGACATGCTTCTCTAGTCGATGAGCCGTCCAACAGGGTGATCGTCTAGTGCAGAAATGCTTCTCCGATTGATGGTCCATCTTGTCGGGTGATCGTCCGGTAGTCTGATCAGAGCGGCAGTTTCAGCTATTTCTTTGACTCTTTATTCTGGAAATCCACAAAGACTCCAAAAACATGTGAAATACACCATTTTAACCCCATTTCAACTGCTAAGTGTATAAGACACCGATTATAACAAATCATACATATTAAACAAGATTTAACAACGTTTAATGCACAAATCGGGTATCCAAAACAAGTAATTGGATGCAATATCTGCATCCAATCACACCCCCAACTTAAATGGTTGCTAGTCCCTAGCAATGAAGAATGTGAGAAAGGAGTGAACTGAATAGAGAACTACGAATAGCACATACAAAGCATACATGATAGCCGCCAAATCTCCAACAACTGATTGAACACCATCTTTATCACATATGAGTTAAATGAAATTAAGCTATAGATACAATTAACAAGCTTCCAGCATTTACACACACTTTATAATAAGTAAGAATAACTCGAAGAGTCCGTGTAGTGTAAGTGACCCACATGTATTTGGTGTCTAATAGGCTTCAAGCATTTCTTTATTTGAGATCCAAAATTTTCTTCTCTTTTGCGCAACCTAACCCGGTTGCTATTTTTTTTTCTTTCTCCATACATGTCCTTTGAACAACTTGTGACCGTGCAATGTCAAATTCCATTAAGCAAACAACTAAACCCATATAATGATATTGAGGCCAATGGCTCCCAAGTCAGATGACTTTAGGGCATTAGGTGTAAAACACCCCTCGGGCTAAAATGATTGAGTCTAGTGGCTTCAAAAAATGACTAGTCACAAGAGTATGCAAAAACTTTCTCTTTTTTTTTATTTATTTTTTTTAAAGGATCTCATCAAAGCTTATGCAATGAAAGCGGAAAATTTGTCACTTCCTACTTGTGGACGTGCACAAGTGCGAAGATGACTAATCGAGTCAATTTAAATGAAACAAATGTGTAAATTTACGAGAATCATGCTAATAAGATCCAAGCTTGCTAACTTTTAACATAAGTGAAGATTCATTTGGCAATATATAACCAGATTTCGTGGTCGTCAAGCTAGCTAAAGTGCAAAGTCACTCAGTCACTCCTTCATACACATGCGTAATAAGGTGTAGTGGAAGTCTAGCAAGGCATTAGATAAACAACCCCCCAACTTGGATAAAACTATGAATTAACATGCAAGCTTATATATGCCCATACCCCCCAACTTAAAATATGCATTGACCTCAATGTGCAAAATGGGAAAGAGGCATTATAAGCTTAAAATAAAGAAGTAGGAGAGATGTTTCCTTGATTTTTGAGTATGTAGCCTTTGGTGTAGGAGATGATCGACCAAGCCAAAAAGTTAGTAAAAGTAAAGTAGTAAATAAAGAAAGCGGTAAACACTTATTTACAAAGTTATGAAGTACCCTAAAGACTGGTAAAGAAATGGGCAAGGTGCATATACGGGGTCGGCAAGAGGAACAACGTCCTCCACCGAGTCAAACCGTTCTGCGAAGGGTTTCAGCCTTTGACCATTTACTTTAAAAACACGACCATCCGTTGGGTCTTCGACTTCAACGACCCCATTTTCAAAGAGTCGTTTATCAAAATAAGAATTAGTAGAATTTAGAGAGTAAGAAAACTCCTCTTCTGTGAGGGAATCAATTCTGAATGTGTGCTCACATCCATCATCGTCGTCTAGGTTCCTGCCAACGTTGAATATGTTGACTTCGAGCGTCATTGCTCCAAATGTTAACTTCATCATACCATTCCTACAGTTTATTAAGGCATTTGCAGTAGCAAGGAATGGTCTACCTAAAATAATAGGAATTTTGGAAGTCAAAGTCACTAAAGTATGAGTGTCAAGAACTAGAAAGTCGACAGGATAGCAAAATGTATCAATTTGGATGAGCACATCCTCTACTACCCCCCTTGGCACTTTTGTGGATCTGTCTGCCAATTGTAGTACAACCGAAGTAGGCTTGATTTGACCTAAGCCAAGCTATACATATACTGAATATGGCATTAAATTCACGCTAGCACCTAAATCTAGTAAGGCATGCCCGACCTCACGTCCACCTATCATGCAAGATATAGTAGGACATCCTGGGTCTTTATGCTTAGGGGGAATATTTTGCGTAAGCAAGGCACTAACTTGCTCAGTCATGAATGCAGTTTTCTTAACATGGTGCCTTTTCTTAACTCTAAACAGGTCCATAAAAATTTTCTTAAATGTAGGCAGTTGTTGAATAGTTTCTATGAGAGGGAGATTTACCTTGACCTGTTTAAGAGCATCTATGATTTCACCAGTATGGTCGATGATTGGTGATGTTGACTTTAATGCCTCAGGAAAAGGCACTTTTGGTTTGAAGGCTGCTTCTGGGCGGTTGACCACCGCTTCAGCCGGTTCTTTCTTTTCTTCTTCATCTTCCTCACTTATTGATGTTGAGGGTACTTGCATGTTTTCCAATACCTTTCCGCTTCTAGTAGTGATGGCATTGACTTCCTTTATGTTTTTATTACCTGAATTGGAAGTTTTGTGCCTGCATTGGTTGAAACGGTTGGGTTGAAAATTTCCCTCGTTCGATCGATAAGTCGCTCAACGCGCTGAAGACTTTCGATAGTTGACCCTTCACCTCCTTTATTTCCTCGAATACCTGCACAAATGTGGACTCAAACTTTTGATTAGTCTTTGCTTGAGTTTCTATAAATAGTTGCAAAGAATCATGTAATGATGGTTTAAGAGGATAAGAAGGAGTGTTATAAGAGGGGTTAGAAAATTGTCAAGGAGGCTGTTGTTGCCGCGCCTCGTTGTGTTGTTGTGGTGCGTTGGGTTTCCAAACGAAGTTGGGATGGTCTCGCCATCCGGGGTTGTATGTGTTGGAGTAGGGGTTGTATGATTTGTTGATGGCGCCAAGTGCTCCACACTGCTCTTCTTGCGACCCTCGTTGTTCCCCATAACTCTGACATTCACCCATATAGTGGTCCAGCGCTCCACATACAGCGCATGATCTTTGGGGCTCGACACTTGTGGTGGCTTGTGTCGCCATCACATCCCTCGTTTTCAATAATTTCATCATGCTATCTAATCTCGCCCTTGTATCATCGTCTTCCTTTAAATGGTAAACTCTCCTGGTCCTTGTGGTGCTATCGGTAGGAGATGGCCCTGCCCAGTTTATAGCCTTTTCCACAAGTCCATCTAGGAATTCCAGAGCCTCGTTGGGATCCTTCTGCATGAAATTTCCTCCACACATAGACTCGATGAATTGACGATCAGTAGGATTAATGCCATTATAAAAATGGCCAAGTAAATGCCAATTTTCAAGTCCATGATGAGGGCAAGCAGTTATTTTTTCTTTAAAACGCTCCCATGCCTGACACAGGGTCTCATGACCCTTTTGCGCAAATTTGACGATTTCTCGCCTCAATGCATTGGTCTTGTGGATGGGGAAATATTTGTTTAAAAAGATTTGGGTCATTTGATCCCATGACCTAATCGTTCCTGGCCGCAAAGAATAGAGCCAACTCTTAGCTCTGTCTTTTAGAGAAAAAGGGAAAAAACGCAGTCTAACAATATCTAGGGCAGCAGGTGCATGATGAAAAGTGGCCACAACCTCTTCAAATTCCCTAATATGAACATATGGCAGTTCATTTTCTAAGCCATGGAAAGTAGGGAGCAGTTGGATCATACCAGGCTTAAAATCTTGATGTGGTGCATTAGGGGGGATCACAATACACGAAGGTATAGGCGATCGGGTAGGATAGAGGTAGTCGTTAAGACTCCTAGTGGGCTGGTCCGTATGCTGACTCATAGCTAATGATTTATGTGATGAAACGGAATCAGTCTCAGATGAAGTAAAGCGAGGACTAGGGTCAAGTGGTATATCAACGAGATTGTCAAAGATAACTGCTTTGTCAGGAACAAAGTTCGGCCGGTTCACAAGTCTACCAGTCCCGTCTCTATACCAAGGCATGCAATAGTAAAAATCTCTTTTTGGTCTAAAATGTAATTAAGAATAGAAGAAAACAGGGGAAAATATGCAAAAATCAAACTAAATACAAAAGGAAATAACAAGAGCAAAACGTAAGGAATAGAGTTATCTAATCTTGATGTTATTATAGAAAGCAAACCTTGCTTTCTTATGCTTTTTCTTGGCTAAACCTCCCCGACAACGGCGCCAAAATTTGGTTACGCCCAAAACGTGCACACAACAACGGCGGTCGCAGCAGTGCAGTAAAAACGGTCGGTCCACAAGGAGGCAGAAAAGCAAGAGGAACAGACAAGCATACAAGGTAGCTAACTAGGGGTTATCAAGAATAGAATAATAGAACAAAGCATGTAATAAGATATGATTGGTTTGTTGATCAAATTCAGAGGGTAAACAAGGGTTGGAAGGATCGAGGAGAGGCCTTGGGCATCACCTTCTCTAACCTGGGTATTTTCCTTACCCAGTATCCTTGTATAACACAATCAAGGGATTCACATCCCAATTCCTTGATCGGAAGGTATAGAAATATAAATCATGCAGTCACAAGGTAATGATCTAAATGAATCTATCCTCAACAGTTAAGAATGAAACCTTACTTACAAGGGTCTAAGACGACGATGTATCAACTGTCACGGCGGACACATCGCAGCAAAGGGGATCCAAGAAGCAAGTGACATATGCATACATCCATTCTAAATCGACGGAGTATCAGCTGTCACGGCGGACAAAACGCAGTAAAGAAGTGGACATGGCATATAAATCATTATCTAATCATGGATTAAATAACCATCCCCACATAGGAAGAGCATGACTGAACCTATATGTGGACTAATTAGGTAAAACATGCATTGAAAGCTTATAAAAGTAGAGAGGAATGAAACAAAATCGATCATCTATTCAATAAAAGGAATCTGATACAAAGATAAGGGATGAGAAGAAAAACCAGGAATAGAGGAGGATCAGCCTGTAGCCCAGCAGAGGACTACTCACATTTGCCCATCTTCTCTCTCTCTCTCTCCTATACATGTGGTATACCTCAATGAATTGATACCATAAACCTTACCCCTAGGGGTGTATTTATAGGCAAAGTTTTCTTATCCACTCAAGGGTAAAAGGGTAATTTGAGTGGATGGTCAAAGGATCTTATCCATTGACTAGGAATCTTATCCACTCAGGGGTAAATGGGTAATTCTGAGTGGTCAAAGGATCTTATCGACTGGAATGTTCTAAAAAGTTCCAGAAGGTTCTAGAAAGTTTCAGAAGGTTCTAGAAAATTCCAGAAGGTTGTAGAAAGTTCTAGAAGGTTCTAGAAAGTTCCAGAAGGTTCTAGAAAGTTCCAGAAGGTTCTAGAAAGTTTCAAAAAGTTCTAGAATTTTAAGGGTCTCCTTTCGGTGCCGACATGCTTCTATAGTCGATGAGCTGTCCAACAGGGTAATCGTCTAGTACAGAAATGCTTCTCCAGTTGATGGTCAATCCTGTCGGGTGATCGTCCGATGGTCTGACCCGAGCGGCAGTTTCAACTATTTCTTTGACTCTTTATTCTGGAAATCCACAAAGACTCCAAAAACATGTGAAATACACCATTTTAATCCCATTTCAACTGCTAAGGGTATAAAACACCGATTATAACAAATCATACATATTAAACAAGATTTAACAACGTTTAATGTACAAATCGGGTATCCAAAACAAGTAATTGGATGCAATATCTGCATCCAATCACTGGACAGAGGGCATCAACGGCACCCGCGACCCTTCTAGCAGCATTAACGGCGCCCACAACAGTTTCAGCCGCAGTTGTTGAGTCCAGGATGCCTGTTTCTCCTGACGGTCGGGCCGTCTGGACAGGCTTCGTTAGGGGGAGGCCAAGGTCAGCGGCCTGATGGCGCGTCAGTCACGTGCTTCCAGTGCGGGCAGCTGAGACACTTCCTGTAGAGACTGTTACCTGCGAGTAGCGCGAGAGGCTATGTCGTAGGGCAGTAGAGGCGGAGGGTCCAGTGGTTGGTAGGGGATCTGTGGTAGGCGCGGATCAGGGGTTGGACTGAGTCACTCTAAAGGTGGAGGCGGCCGGTGAGGGTGTGTGTTTGCCCTCCCAGAGCATGAGCAGCTAGACACCGTGCAGCTGTTCCAGCCGTCACAGCAGTACCAGCAGGCCGCGACAGAGGCATCAGTACTCAGAGGCATCTTCCAGCTTTCCAGTTCTTTAGTAGATGTATTGATAGATTCCGGAGTGTTTCATTCCGATATTGCTAGCATGTGTGTGTCATCGTTAGGATTAGAGATGAGTTATCTAGAGGTCGCACAGTTAGTGGACTCCCAGATCGACGGATCAGTCAGGGTAGACCGGGTCTGTCGATCTTGTTCGTTGGAGGTTGCAGGCCTCCGTGTCTGTCTAGACCTGCGGGTTGTAGACATGACCGGCTTTGATGTGATACTCGAGAGGTGGAGGCGGCCGGTGAGGGTGTGTGTTTGCCCTCCCAGAGCATGAGCAGCCAGACACCGTGCAGCTGTACCAGCCGTCACAGCAGTACCAGCAGGCCGCGACAGAGGCATCAGTACTCAGAGGTATCTTCCAGCTTTCCAGTTCTTTAGTAGATGTACTGATAGATTCCGGAGCGTTTCATTCCTATATTACTAGCATGTGTGTGGCATCGCTAGGATTAGAGACGGGTTAGCTAGAGGTGGCACAGTCAGTGGACTCCCCGATCGACGGATCAGTCAGGGTAGACCGGGTCTGTCGATCTTGTTTGTTGGAGGTTGCAGGCCTCCGTGTCTGTCTAGACCTGCGGGTGGTAGACATGACCGGCTTTGATGTGATACTCGTTATGGACTGGTTAGTAGCATACCGAGCCATCATCGACTGTGATCGCCGGAGGGTGGTCGCTTGGACACCTGACGGGACACGGTTTGTGTTGTTTGGGGATCGGTTCTCGGCCGATTCATTTGGTTGTGGTGTGGGAAGGCGTGGCGGCAAGCTTTCAGACTTGTTGGCCAGCGTGTCTCTGTTTGGTTTTGAGGGAGTGCAGCATAGTAGTTTTTCCAGGATCGTGTGCGACTTTGAAGACGTGTTGCCCGAAGTGTTGCTGGGGGGGTTCCACTGTCCAGTGAGGTCGAGTTTGAGATCGACCTAGTACCAGGTACCGCACTGATCTCTCTTCCAGCTTTCAGGATGGCACCAGCAGAGCAGAGCGAGTTGAGGACCCAGTTGGACGAGCTGACCAGCAGAGGCTTCATCTGTCCCAAGATGTCTCCCTGGGGGGCGCCAGTGTTGTTCGCAAAGAAGAAGGATGGTACTCTTCAACTTTACATAGACTACAGGCAGCTCAACTAGGTGACGGTGAGGAATAGGTATCCGATGCCGCGGATCGATGACCTGTTCGACCAGTTGCGAGGATCTTCAGTCTTTTCGAAGATCGACCTCCGCACGTGCTACCACTAGTTGGGAGTTCGGGATTGCGACATCCCGAAGATGACTTTCTAGACTCGGTATGGCCTGCACGAGTTCGTTGTGATGTTGTTTGGGCTGACGAACGCACCAGCATTGTTCATGGATATGATGCAGAGGATCTTTCGACTGTTTCTAGACCAGCTCATGGTGGTGTTCGTCGACGACATTCTGATCTACTCTCAGTCAGAGGAGGACCGCGAGCGATACTTGGCGACAATGTTGCAGATACTTCGGGAGCATCAGCTATATGCCAAGGCTTCCAAGTGCGAGTTCTAGCTTGCACAGGTGGGATTCCTTAGACACGTGGTGTCGGCAGCAGGGATCTCAGTTTACCCAGCCAAGGTTGAGGCAGTGGTACAGTGGCAGAGATCGATGATAGTGTTTGAGGTCTGCAGTTTCCTAGGCCTGGCAGGATACTACAGGTGGTTCGTGCGAGACTTCTCCAGAGTTGCCGGACCGATGACCAGACTGACACAAAAGGCCGTCCCTTTCGTGTGGGATGATGCTTGTGAGCAATCCTTTGTGGAGATGAGGATGAGATTGACCAGTGCGTCGGTGCTGATCTTCCCGAGCGAGGCGTGGGTTATAGTTTCTACTGCGACGCCAGCGGTGAGGGTTTGGGGTGTGTCCTCATGTAGGAGGGACACGTAGCTACCTATAGTTCTCGTCAGCTGAAGAACCATGAGAGAAACTGCCCAACCCATGACTTGGAGCTAGCAGCAGTGGTCATCACCCTGAAGACCTGGCGGCATTACCTTTGTGGCGAGAAGTTCTCTGTCTTCTCTGACCCTGAAGACCTGAGCAGACAGGCGAGAGACCAGAGCAGCAGTGGCAGGGTTGTCAGCGTGGTAGTGGCAGGTGATGAGTCACTAATTATTCATAATTAAACCCCTTAAATTATCTTTGTTAGACTAAGAGTAGGTGTATTTGATATCTTATTGTTTTATTTCAGGTTCGAATCTTCTGTTTTCTTTTTCTCTTTTTGTGTGATCTTGCATGCAAGACAGACGATTCGTAAATACCCCGCTGGAACCTTTGGATCTAGAACTAGAGACCACACTCCGAAAAGCTAGAGCCTTAAGTCAACAATCTTTGAGTAATTATCAGGAGGTCTTGCGTAACTTGCAATCTAGTCACGAGACCTTTGTCACCATGGCTGAAAACGAGGGACATGTCATCAACCCTAATGCTAATCTTGGAAGGGGAGGTAATAATAATAACAATGGAGGGGTACAACGTGTTCCTTTGAGAAATCACTTCTTGCCAACTGCCTATACTTACACTCCTTCCATTGATCCTCCTGCAATCACAGCCTCACACTAAGAGATTAGACCCCAAACGATTCAAATGTTACCCCACTTTCATGGTTTAAGTAATGAGGACCCATATGAGCACATTCACAGTTTTATCGATACCATCGCTAAACTAAAAATGGAAAACTTTAATGATGATGCCTTTAAGTTAAAACTTTTTCCATTCTCTTTGAAAGATAAAGCTAAACACTAGCTTCAATGCTTACCTCCACGCTCAATTACAACTTGGGACCAACTTCAAGAGGCATTTTTAAAGAAATTCTTTCCCATAATTGAAACTGAGAAATTTCGGATTGAAATCCTTACCTTTGTTCAATATGAAAATGAGTCTTTTCATGATGCCTGGGATAGATTGAAAGACCTTTTAAGAAAATGTCCTCATCACGATATTGATAAGTGGGAATTAACTCATAAGTTTTATAGAGGCCTTAATGAAAGATGTAACACTAGGGTCAGCTTGTTGTGGGGGTGTTCCTTTAGACAAAGATGATGATGAGCTCTGGAACCTTTATGAACAAATTTCTATTGATTCCAAACAACAATACACAAACCCTAGGAGTCGGCCCACAACCAAAGGAACCTTTGAACCTTCTGGATTAGAAGCCATTACTGCCCAAATAGTCCTCCTTAACAAAAGGTTTGATAAACTGGAAATGAGTCAATCTCCTGCACCTTCATCGTTTCAGGATCAACATCAAACATGTGCACTATGCTCTAGCCTTGAACATCACATTACCGACTGTCCTCTGGCTCCATCATTTTCAGAATTCGTTCAGGAGCAAGCAAACACAGCGTATGGTTTCACTAAATCTGAAAATAATCCGTATTCAAATACGTATAATCCAGGTTGGCGAAACCATCCCAACTTTAGCTGGAGACCACCCCAATAGTCTAGTACTTTCCAAGGACAGAGTAGTTCCTCTAGTGCTCCCACAAATCGGTACCCATCTAGACCTTCTGCAAATCCTAACCCAGGGTACTCTGCACCATATCAACAAATTGCACCTCAACCTTCTCCACAAGCATCCTCTGGCCTGGCCTTGAACACCATCATCAGTGCACTTACAAGCATGAAAACTGAGCTTAACAATGAAATGACTCTGATAAGAAACGATGTTAATTCTCATGTACAATCTATATCCAAAATAGAGACACAATTAGGGCAACTGGCTAACACAGTGTCTAAAAGAGAAGATGCTCGTTTACCAAGTCAACCTGTGACCAATCCGAGGGCCCTACACCATATTGATAACCAAAACTTTGAAAGTACACAAGCTGTAGTAACCCTAAGGAATGGTAAACAAGTGGAAACACGTTCTGACACTGTCCAGAGCGACGGATCGCTCTCAGAACTGACCGATCGGAATGGTTCTGACTGATCGGCTTCTAGTTCGACCGGCCGGTCTCTGTCCCCACAACCACATGATGACACTCCTGATCAAGTGGATCCAAATCCAATTGATCAGAGGCAGCCAGATCCTAGCACATATACACCTAAAGTGCTATTTCCTGAAGCTCTTATGGATCCCTCTTCCACTCATAATAAGAAGAAAGCTGTAGAGGAAATCTTAGAGACCTTTAAACAAGTTAACATCTACATACCCTTATTAGATGCCATCCGGCAGATTCCTTCTTATGCCAAATTTCTTAAGGATCTGTGTACACACAAACGTCAATCAAAAGCTAAGGTATCCAAAAAGATTTTTCTCACTGAACAAGTCAGTTCGATTCTTAGACATGACACACCGCCAAAACTCAAAGACCCTGGTACCCCAACAATACCCTGCTGCATAGGAGATTATCATATTGATGATGCTCTCCTAGATTTAGGTGCCAGTGTTAATCTTTTACCATACTCACTTTATAAGAAATTCGGTATGGGGGAGCTTAGACCTACACATGTGACTCTGCAATTAGCTGATAGATCCATCAAGACACCGAGAGGTATCTTGGAGGATGTAATAGTTAAAGTAGATAACTTTTTCTTTCCTATTGATTTTATTGTCTTGGATATGGAGCCTGTTATTCACTGCAGAAAGTCTGTGCCAATCATCTTAGGTTGACCCTTCTTAGCCACGACGAATGCTTGTATTAATTGTCGAACTGGTGTAATAGATGTGTCTTTCAGAAACATGCGTATGCGTTTGAATATTTTTAAAACTGCAAATATACCTGAGACGGATGATGACTGCTATGCTATTGATATGTTGACTGATTGGATTGATACATCTTCACATGCTATGATTGCTGATAATATAAATGACATGCTGAATGAATATTGTGATGTTGAGAATGACATTGCACAATCAATTGATGACATTGGAACACACATGCTATTTGGATCGATCCATCACTCCTCTCAGCGACCGATCACTCCAGCTCCGACCGATCAGACTCTTGTCCGACCGATTGGTCTGGTTGCAGAGGACTACAACGAGGCTGTGCCTTGGGTGGTTGAGTTGCTTCCGCCTCTCTCTTCCAGCCCTGCGCCTACTTCACTAGAATCACCACTTGAACTTGAACTTAAACCACTTCCAACAACACTAAAATATGTTTTTCTAGGATTAAACTCTACTCTTCCCGTTATCATCTCTTCAGCATTATCTTCCGATCAGGAGAGTCAACTTGTTACGATTTTAAAAGATCATAGGAAAGCCATAGGTTGGATAGTTGCTGATTTAAAAGGTATCGATCCCTCAATTTGCATGCATAGGATCCATTTAGAAAATGAGTCTAAAACCGTTAGAGAAATGCAACACCGCCTTAATCCTAACATGAAAGAGGTGATTAAGAAAGAAGTGGTGAAACTTTTAGATGTGGGTATCATTTACCCGATTTCTGACAGTAAGTGGGTCAGCCCTACACAAGTAGTTCCCAAGAAATCAGGACTCATAGTTGTGGAGAATGACAAAGGAGAGCAGGTCCCGACTCGCCAAACTACGGGATGACGAGTTTGCATTGATTATAGAAAACTCACCGCCCTCAGTAGGAAAGATCATTTCCCTTTACCATTCATTGATCAAATTCTTGAACGTCTTTCCGGTCAAAGCTTTTATTGTTTCCTCGATGGCTATTCAGGGTACAATCAAGTTGCAGTTGATCCTAAAGATCAAGAGAAGACAACTTTCACTTGCCCTTTTGGTACCTTTCCGTACCGAAGGATGCTGTTCGGCCTACGTAATGCACCTGTGACTTTTCAAAGGTGTATGATGGTCATCTTCTCTGATATACTTGATAAATTCTTATAGGTCTTTGTGGATGATTTTTCTGTGTTTGGCCCTTCTTTTGAAACTTGCCTTGCAAATCTGACAAAAGTCCTTGAACGATGCATTGAAACTAATTTGGTTTTAAGTTGGGAAAAGAGTTATTTTATGGTTCAAAAGGGAATAGTGCTTAGACAAATTGTATCTAAAAGGGGTATTGAAGTTGATAAAGCCAAAGTGGATTTAATTGAAAATTTGCCCACACCTTCTTCTATGCGTCAAATTCAGTCCTTTTTAGGCCATGCAAGATTCTATCGTTGATTCATCAAAGATTTTTCAAAAATTTCAAAACCCTTGTGTTAGCTTCTTGCCAAGGATGCTCCTTTTGTCTTCGATGATGCTTGCTTAAATGCTTTCAAAACAATCTGTGACCTTTTAGCTTTTGCTCCCATAGTTCATGCACCTGATTACTGATTGCTCGCAAACGTGTCTTTAAAACGTTACAAACTCAATCAAATGTAAATTTATAATCCTTATTCAATCACTACACTAATAGGTAGAATAACAGTGAAGTCCGGAGTCGAACCACAGGGAATTTACTACGAAATATTGAATTCAATTCTCAAACCCTAAATCTAGGCAAAAGAAGCAATGATAAGTTTGAATTAACTAAAACTATCTAATGAAAGCAAGTAAAAGTTGTTAAACTAATGAGAGAGATACTTAGTGTTTACTCAATCCACCTTAGTTTCACTTTCTGTATTCTTCAGTTATCCTCTTATCTCCTTCTCTAAATATTATGGATCATACGGCTACAAGCTCACATGAATCCCTAAAATAAGATTTATGTTCCTAACGACATAACCTATCTTTCATGACATAGATTTTCTTCGGTCCTACAATTACTTTAAGTTATACTACTCCTAATGACCTTAGCACAACCTATCCTAGCTTAGCATAGCCTATCTCACTAGCAAACTATAAATCATATGAAAACCATCCTATGAATCTCTACAATCAATCACAGAAAT
Organism: Narthecium ossifragum; assembly: GCA_963920575.1. NCBI lineage: Eukaryota > Viridiplantae > Streptophyta > Magnoliopsida > Dioscoreales > Nartheciaceae > Narthecium > Narthecium ossifragum. Next base: position 13,889,201 of record OY986974.1, on the reverse strand, counting down.
CATGTAGGACTGAAAGCACGTCAAGGGAACTCTGTTCTGTCAACTCTATTAGCAATAAAAAGCAAATTCATAGGATCATGTCTTGAGAAGAATACAAGATTCAAACCCAAGAATACAAAAAGTTACACTAGAGTTTCATGAGATCCCTAAGTTTAGAAATTAGCTACTCATCTCTTGAGAAAGATCCATAGGTGTTGGGAAGGAAGCCATCGATCCCCGCGGAAAGATCTTCGTCTTCAAACCCTAGCCTTCTCCTTTTTCTCTCTGATTTTTCTTCCCAAAAGATGAGAAATTCGGATGGAATAATCCTATTTATAGGAGAACTCTCGAAATTAGGGTTTTGGGTTGAGTTGGACCTCTAGTGCAACTCGGATTTCCTGGTTTAATTCTGACAGCCTCTTCAGGTCGTGACTGGGTTCAAGCTGTCCGGAATTTGGAAATGTGCTCAACATGAAAGATGTATATTAGGAAGTCTTCCGTCATTTTCCGAAGAGTTTACATTATTTGAACTTATCTGGAATATTTAGTGAATATTCTCCTGAGCGTCGACGGACCAGTTTCCCAGCATCAGTTTATCTTCATATTCTTGAAAACTGCTATTAATTTGTCCAGAATCTCACAAAGTGTTCAACATGAAAGTTCTTCCTCTTGAAGTCTTCTATTAGTCCTCCAAATTTCAAGAATGTAGGATTTATCTGGAGAATTTGATGAATTCTTTTCAAACTGACAGCGGAGCGGCGTAATTTCCACATATTAGTCCTTTTCTGTATTTTCTAACTTGAATCTTCATTAAACCTGAAATCAATTAACAAACTATCAAATACAAACACTCTAGGCCTAACAAAGGTAATTTAAGGGGTTTAATCATGAATATTTAGTGACTCATCAATTACTCCTTACCTTTCGAACTGATGTGCGACTCTTTTGATTCTGTGATAGGAGCTGTTCTTGGACAACGGATGAATAAAAGTCCTTATGTGATTTATTATGCTAGTAAGACCCTTTCTGAATCACAATTGAATTACACTACAACGGAAAAGAAATTGTTAGCTGTAATATTCGCATTAGAGAAGTTCAGACCCTATCTCTTAAGCTCTAAAATCCTAATTTACACTGATCACGCCGCTTTGCGGTACCTTTTAGCTAAAAAGGATGCGAAACCTAGATTAATTAGATGGATCTTGCTTTTGCAAGAGTTTGACATAGAGATAAGGGATAAGTGAAGGTCCAAGAGGAGGGTGAATTCGACTCGTTTTGAAAAACTAGAGTAATGGAAAAATCAGGTAGGAGAGAACTAACACCTTAAATACTTATAGATGAAATGAAACTAAAGTACAACATCATGCAAGAATTATATCAAAGAGAGGTTAGAGAGATGTCACCGATTTTATAGTGGTTCGACCCAACTATTGGTCTACGTCCACTTCTCTCAAGGCTCTCCTTGAGGTTCCGCTACTTGCAAATCTTTTACAAGTCTAAGCTTCCCGGTGCTTGGTGACCTCATAATCACAACCAACTGTTATTTGATAACTCTTAAAGTACTTCTTCACACTCGAAGAAGATTTACAAAGGTTGTAGCTCTAAAGAGAATAAGTAGTAACTCTTGCTGAGACTTGCTCAGATGATCTCAATAATATGAATAATAGTTATGGCAAGTTTAAAACAAAGAACTACTTATATCTAGCCTTCAATCAGCTCAAAAATGACCTCCAACAGCTCTCTGCAACTCTCCAACGGCTAGTTTTTTCCTCTGTGCATCGCTGGCGGTCGATCCATGCATCATCCGTGACATCGACCGTCATGTACAAAAACTCAGCCTTTGCGACCTACGGTCGATCCACCCATTGACTGTCGCATCGTCTGTCAGGCTCTGTTGTGAAAAATGCTTTCCAGGGTTGATGCTCCGATCGACCGTCGCTTCTTCTCTTTTCACCAACATCCTCCACGGTCGACCGTCGCATCGTCCGTCGGGTCGTCCGTGAGCCTACAATATTAAGAAACACAAGGTCCAAACCTCACGGTTGACCGGTCCATCGACCGTCGCATCGACCGTCAGGCTCTGTCAAGAAAATGGCTTCACAGGGTTGATGCAACGATCGACCACGAGCCAACATTTCATTTTGTCAAGTATGGTGCATCGTCCGTGGTCGATCCATGGATCGTCCGTCACATTCCCACGGTCGATCCATGCATCGACCGTAAGTACATAAACTCATGAAATATTGAATTTGAGACTTTGAATTAAAGGGATAATAAATATTAAACCTATATTTTATCATTTAATGTATGTTGGCATCATCAAAACAAGGTTAGGATCAACAATCTCCCCATTTTTGTTGATGACAACCCTTTTAAATGTGATGATAAAATATTTTGGCTCCCCCTTAATCTATGCATCCATTTCTTTCGAGGAATGTGTTCTAAAGTGAATTCTTAAGATGCATGATAAGTCACTAAATGAGCATGATTCAACCCCTTAACTTAGCTTTTTTATGCCAAGAGTAGTTGTATTTGATAGCTTGTTAGTTGATTTCAGGTTTAATCATGCTTTGAGAAGAAATGCAAGAAATTCAGCTAAAATGACTAAATAAATTGCTTCGTCGACTGTCAGTAATATATTTGCCAAATATTTTACAAAGGTCCAAATATTCTGAAACTTTGAAATATGGTAGAAGACTCAGAGATAAACAACTTTCATGTTGGACACTTGGCGAGATTCCATACAGATTAATACCAGTTTTGAAGATCAAGATACATAGCTGCTGGAAAACTGGTTCGTCGACGTTCAGAAGGATATTCGTCAAATATTCCCTATAAGTCTAAATATTATAAAATCTTCAGGATATGACAGAAGACTTGAAGATCTAAAACTTTCCTGTTGAAGACGTTCTCCGATTCCAGGCCAATTAGCGCCAGAATTGAGTTAAAGTCGGAATCCTGAATAGGAGTTGAAATACGAAAAGAGGAAAGTTTAAGTTTAAGTCTAGATAGGACTGTTAAGTCCAAGTTTAGGGTTTCTCTATTTAAAAGGCCTTTTCCAGCCGAATTTCTTATCTTTTTGACAATCTTTGGAGGAGGAGGAAGAAGAAGGAGAGGATGTGGATGGTGACAACTTCATACTCCAACCCGATGGCTTTCATCCAAAAGATGAGTTGCTAGTTATTGTACTTAGGATTATTCATGAAAACCTAGCATAGTTTTCTATCTTCTTTGATTTGAATCTTGTATTCTTCTCAAGACATGATCCTATGAATTTGCTTTTTATTGTTAATAGAGTTGAGGGAATAGAGTTCCTTGACGTATTTTCAGTCCTACATGATTTCTGTGATTGATTGTAGAGATTTATAGGATGGTTTTCATGTGATTTATGGTTTGCTAGTGAGATAGGCTATGCTAAGCTAGGATAGATTGTGCCAAGGTCATTAGGAGTAGTATAACTTAAAGTAATCGTAGGACCGAAGACAATCTATGCCAAGAAAGATAGGCTATGCTGTTAGAAACATAAATCTTATTTTAGGGATTCATGTGAGCTTGTAGCCATATGATCCATAATGTTGAGAGAAGAGAACAAGAGGATAACTAGAGAAGATTGAAGGCGAAACTAGGACGGATTGAGTAATTCCTAAGTAACTACTCCATTGATTCAAATTGATCAACCTTTTATCTCTTTTATTTATTAGTTAGATAACTCTATTCTATCTTTGATTCTTTTCCTTAGTTTTAGGGTTTTGAAAAATTGATTTTGATTTCCAACGTTTTCCCTGTGGATCGACTCCCGACTTCACCGCTATTCTACCTAGTAGTTTAGTGATTGAATAAGGATTATAAATTTAATATTTGATTGAGTTTGAAACGTTTTAACGATGACGTTTGTAAGTGATCAATGCACACAAGTCATATATCACTAAGAGGATAAGAAAAGTTAATTTTGAGAAGGTGAAAATTGGCTATCATGGAATAGTTCATATGGATATTGGAGTTCAAAAATTTATACTAATACAACTTAACATTATCTAGCATCGTATCATCATCAAGAAATTATCATTATCCAACAACATTGCCTTTCATTCATTCAAAAGAGTTCAACACTTGCATTACAATTCTTCCATTCAAAAACATTTCGGAAAACATTGGATTACAAGAGTATTTCAAAGACAAGGTTTTCCAAAATACAAGAGTAGAAAAATATGAAATATAAGGAATTTGTTTTCACCATTCATCACAACTTTTTCTCCCCCTTTGGCATCATCAAAAAGAAATGACATGGATGGGGATTTAGGATCAATCAACTGAAGGTGTGGAAGGTGAAAATTCAGTTTTGTTGTCGGTAAAAATGTCTTCAAGTTGCTTGGACATCTTTGCTTGATCCGCAGTGATCTGTGCTTGGGAAGTCTTGATGTCACCTTGATTTACTTCCATTCTTTCTAATCTTGCATCAAGATCATCAAGTCTTTGAGATGTGGTGCGACGAGCTCGGCTTTTGGAAGATTCACCTTGATGTTATTGAAGTCTAGGCTCTCCCCCTAAGTTTTCCTCATCGTGCTCTTCTTGATGCTCGTCTTCCTCATCACTACTAACATCAGGAACACTAAAGCCTAAGACTCGCTTGGCGGAATTCATCCTTTTGAAGGTGGATTTATTGAAGGGTTGAGAGAGGGGTTTTCTTTCATCAACAGCTAGGTGAAGGGTAAGGGCTTGGAAAATATTGGTTAGAAGTCCTCCAAAAGGTAGTCATTGCCTAGCCGTAAAGTTAAGCATTTCCTTGATAATGATATAACCTAGGTTTAGAGGCTTCTTCCTAACCATGCAAGAAAGGACATAGGCATGAAGGGGCTTCAAGTGATCATGGTGGCCAAGCTTGGGAAAAAGATTTGTTCCTAGAAAGTGGGCAAGCTCCCTATAGTTTTGGTGTAGGCTATTTAATTCTATAGGATTTTTATCAACTAGATCAGGTCTAAGAATTGCCCTTCTCCCTTGTTTATCGTGATCAATTCTTTTGAAATCTTCATATGAAGTGAAATATACACATTCTCCTCGATTTGGTGCACTTAGCATCTCATTTAGCCATTCTATGGTAATCTTGATTTCATTTCCATAGATATAGCTACTAATGACCACATATCCTTCATCATCAATATCTTCAGTCATATTGCAATAAAAATATTCAACCATTTCGGGATACATAAATTGGGGAAAATCTAAGAATTTCTTCCAACCCATATCAGTGAAAAATTTTTCAACTACATATTCCTTTCCTATGGGCAACTAAAGAACTCTACCCGAAACCACAAATTTATCCTTAAATTTTGGCCAAGAGTCGTACCTATCTTTGTCTAGGAAGAAATAGTCATCGAAAGGTGTAGAAGAAGGCATGGATGAGGACTGTCCAAGTGAACCTTTGGCTTTCTTCAGCGACCTTCTCTTTGCCACTGCCTGACTCTTCTTCTCACCTTGCGTCGGAGCAGTCGACGCCGGAGGTGGAGGTGGTCCGGCGTTCTTGGTGCGAGGCATGGTGCGAGGCTCAGTTATGATTTTGAGAGAGAGGGGAAAGGAGAGGTCGATCCTGAGGTGTGGCGGACGAAGGAGAGCTAGGGCACGGTTGAACCAGGGAGCACGATCGATGGAGAGGGCTAGGGCACGGTCGAACCAATGAAGATGGCGGACGTTGGAGAGGGGCTAGGGCACGGTCGAACCAATGAAGCTTTGATCGGGGGTTATAAGGGGAGATTAAGTGTAAATGACTGAAAAGCCCTCACTTATTGTCACATGATCTGTGGCGGTCGACCTTAAGAGGTTGGTGGTCGACCGTGGCACACGATAGGTGTAAAAATGAAAGCCTACGATCGATCCAAGGAGTTGGCGGTCGACCGTCCAGTGCGAATGTACGCATGGTCGACCGTCAGGAAGTCTGGATCGACCGTCAGTTCTAGAAAGTGAATTTTAAAGTTCAATTTAAAATCATTTTTAAATCATTTTTAAATCATTTTTAAATCATTTTTAAATCAAAACATTACAAAACTTTGCATACACGTGTAACTAAATATTATGAGCTAAACACAAATCATAAATCATAAAAATTACTCAATTTATCAAAATTTAGCACTCAAGTAGGATATTGTATAAAAAGCAGATAAAAAGGTGACCATACCTTTTCCTTTTAGCTCCTTTATTTTGGACATCCATTAGACATCCCGAGCTCCCTTAGTAAATATAGAAATCTGTCTTCACTCAAGGGTTTGGTTAGAATATCTGCAATTTGATACTCGGTGCAAACAAATTCAAGTGCAATATCTCCTTTTTGTGTGTGATCATGAAGGAAATGGTGTCGAATTTCTATGTGCTTTGTTCTAGAATGTAGGATGGGATTCTTAGATAAACTTATGGCACTAGTGTTGTTACATCTAATAGGCATTTTGCCTATATGTATGTTGTAATCTACCAATTACATTTTCATCCAAAGTAATTGTGCACAACAACTACCCGCCGCAATGTATTCCGCTTCGACGGTGGATAAAGCAACTGAATTTTGCTTCTTGGAGAACCAAGAAACAAGTGCATGACCAAGAAAGTGACATGTACCACTTGTGCTTTTTCTATCAAGCCTACATCCGGCAAAATCCGCATCAGAGTAGCCAATTAGATGAAAAGATGATCTTCTAGGATACCACAAACCATAATTTTGGGTTCCTATTAGATATCTAAAGATCCTCTTGACCCCAACCAAGTGAGATTCCTTAGAACAAGATTGATATCTAGCACAAAGGCAAACACTAAACATGATGCCCGGTCTACTAGCAATCAAATAAAGTAAAGAACTAATCATCCCTCTATAAAGTGTTTGTTCAATGTGTTTCCCATCTTCATCCTTGTCTAATTTGAGTGTTGTACACATGGGGGTTCTATAAATTTTGGATTCGACAAAATCATATTTCTTGAGTAGGTCTCTAGTGTATTTGGCTTGATTTACAAAGATCCCTTCTCGAGTTTGCATGATTTGTAAACCAAGAAAATAAATGAGTTCACCCATCAAACGCATCTCAAACTCACTTTGCATACATGTGGCAAATTCTTCACAAAGTTTATCATTTGTAGAACCAAAAATAATATCATCAACATAAATTTGAACCAAGAGCAAATCTTTTCCTTTTGATTTGGTAAATAATATAGTATCAATTTTTCCTCTACAAAAATCATTATCCATCAAGAATTTGCTAAGCCTTTCATACCAAGCTCTAGGAGCTTGTTTTAATCCATACAAGGATTTAGCGAGCTTGAATACATGATCTCTTAATTTGTAGTTCTCAAATCCGGGGGGTTTTCAACATAGACTTCTTCCTTTAGGAAACCATTCAAGAAGGCACTCTTAACATCCATTTGATATAATTTTAAATCTTTGTAAGATCCAAAAGCTCGAAGTAGTTTTATTGCCTCAAGTCTAGCTACCGGTGCAAAAGTCTCATCAAAATCAATTCCTTCTTGTTGATTGAACCCTTTTGCAACAAGTCTAGCTTTGTTCCTTGTAATTGTCCCCGATTTATCCATTTTGTTTCTAAAAACCCATTTAGTACCAATAACGGGATGATCATAAGGTCTAGGTACCAAATTCCAAACTTCATTTCTTTCAAATTGATTCAACTCTTCTTGCATTGCTAAGGTGAGGACCTGTCCCTCTACCCCTGTGGCTCGTTGTAGACCGCAAGGGCAATTTGGTAAATTGCGCCTTGTTGGTTTGTTTCACACCCGCGTGTGCACACACTGGCCTTGTATGTGTTAGTGTTTGTTTAGAATGGTTAGGTGGACCCGGGATCGGAAGATCCCAGCTCCGGCGCGCGGAAGCTTGCCTTTGGGCAGCTGACGACCCTTGAGCGATCGACGCTCCTTGGAACGATCGATCGGACTCGTGAGCAAGTCGGTGGGTTTTGACCTGCTCGGATCGATCCGACTTGGTGTTGGGATCGATCCGACTTGCTCGGATCGGTCCGACTTGTCGTTGGGATCGATCCGAGTCGCGAGCGACCGATCGCTCCTTGGAGCGATCGATCGGAATCGCGTCGGTGGCTTTTCTGCTTCGCGAGGACGGCCGCCGTTGGTCGTCGCTCTCTCCTGTCAGAAGGGGAGGACTTTCCCTCCCCTCCTTCGCCTTTTTACCCCTTCCCCCGGCTGTCCCCTCCCCCCTTTCCTCCTTTTCTCCTTCCCCTTCCTCCTTCTTCTTCTTCCTTCCTCTTTTCGCACTGCCTTACCTGTCATAAGGTCAAGGTAGAGCACCAGCGGACTCCGGGGTTACTTCAGCCGCTTTCACTAGCTGAGTGGAAGTGGGAGCACATCACGATGGATTTCGTGACTGGACTACCGAGATCTCCTAGGGGGAATGACGCGATTTGGGTCATCATTGATCAATTGACCAAATCGGCGCACTTCCTGCCTATGCGGGTGACAGACTCGACGGACAGGTTGGGTACCTTGTACGTCAGAGAGGTGGTCAGACTACACGGAGTTCCAGTCTCTATTGTGTCAGACCGTGACCCCAGGTTCACCAGCAGGTTCTGACGAGACTTTCAGGAGGCAGTTGGCACACTCCTGACCTTCAGTACAGCGTTCAATCCGCAGACAGACGGACAGTCAGAGCAGACTATCCAGATCTTGGAGGACATGCTGAGAGCATGTGTCCTCGACGCAGGAGGCAGCTGCGAGGAGCACGTTCCCTTGGTGGAGTTCGCCTACAACAACAGCTACCAGTCCAGTCTTGGAGTAGCACCATTCGAGGCGTTGTACGGTAGGCCGTGTCGTTCCCCAGTATGCTGGACAGAGGTTCGAGAGGCTTCACTCACCGGTCCAGACATCGTCAGGCGGTCGTCAGAGAGGTTAGTGCAGATCAGGCAGAGGCTTCTGACGACTCAGAGCCGACAGAAGAGTTATGCAGATCAGAGGCGACAACCGTTGGAGTTTGTAGTCGGCGACCGAGTGTTCTTGCGAGCATCGCCGTACAGAGGCTCTGTCAGGTTTGGCAGAGGTGGCAAGTTGGCGCCGAGGTTTGTCAGGCCGTTCGAGATCTTAGAGAGGGTCGGCGAGGTAGCTTACCGCCTGGATCTTCCTCAGCACATGTGTGCTGTGCATCCAACTTTCCATGTGTCGATGCTGAGGAAGTATCACCCAGACCCGTCTCATGTCATCAGGGTGGATGACATTGAGCTTGAGGCAGACGTGAGCTTTGTTGAGCAGCCGGTTCAGGTACTTGACCGGAGGGATCAGGTCTTGCGGGGCAAGATGATTCCCTTGGTCAAGGTACTGTGGAGGCACAGAGACACTGAGGAGGTGACTTGGGAGTACGAGGCGCGCATGCGGCAGGAGTTTCCGCAGTTGTTTTATCCTCGAGGTACTTCTTGTCCTGTCCTCTAGTGTAGTTGTTTTGTTGTTCCGAGCCCTACCCTTATCGAATCTCGGGACGAGATTTCCTTTAAGGGTATTAGGATGTGAGGACTTGTCCCTCTACCCCTGTGGCTTGTTGTAGACCGCAAGGGCAATTTGGTAAATTGTGCCTTGTTGGTTTGTTTCACACCCGCGTGTGCACACACTGGCCTTGTATGTGTTAGTGTTTGTTTAGAATAGCTAGGTGGACCCGGGATCGGAAGATCCCAGCTTGGGCGCGCGGAAGCTTGCCTTTGGGCAGCTGACGACCCTTGAGCGATCGATCGCTCCTTGGAACGATCGATCGGACTCGTGAGCGAGTCGGTGGGTTTTGACCCGCTCGGATCGATCCGACTTGGTGTTGGGATCGATCCGACTTGGTCGGATCGATCCGACTTGTCGTTGGGATCGATCCGACTTGTCGTTGGGATCGATCCGACTTGTCGTTGGGATCGATCCGGGGCGCGAGCGACCGATCGCTCCTTGGAGCGATCGATCGGAATCGCGTCGGTGGCTTTTCTGCTTCGCGAGGACGGCCGCCTTTGGCCGTCGCTCTCTTCTGTCAGAAGGGGAGGACTTTCCCTCCCCTCCTTCGCCTTTTTCCCCCTTCCCCCGGCTGTTCCCTCCCCCCTTTCCTCCTTTTCTCCTTCCCCTTCCTCCTTCTTCTTCTTCCTTCCTCTTTTCTTCTCTCTCGACGTTGCTCTTCCCCTGTTTTTCCGGCAGCCACCTTCCCCTCTTCCGTTCTCCCTCCTCCGACCATCAAATTGGGTGTTCTAAGGCTCGTTGGATCCGTGGCAACGAGAGAAAGGCTCCTGGTGTGGTTTGGAGGCTTGTTGGTGACTGGTTGCGAGGGATCAGCCGGGATTAGCGTTCTTCAGTAGGTTCTTCTACCTACTGTGTTCTTCTTTGGGTTTCTTTAGATCTAACCGTTGGATCTTGTTGATCTTTGTCTTGTTGGATTCCTCATGCCAATTCGAATTTCTGATACGAGTTTTATGATCTTTGATGAGATCTCAGTAGGTTTTATGCATGATTAAGCTCGGTTTCTCTGTTTTCTACTGTTCTTGAAGAACAGCCGGCGTGCGGCGTGTTTTCCGGCCGGCACGTACATGATCTTGGGTTGTGATGAGCATGAGAGTTGTAGATCTTTGAATCTACTCTCAAACCCAACTGATTTCATATTTGTCCGATTTTCCTACGATTTGTTATGAATTGTTTGCTAGAGGGCTGCGTTACAGCAATTAATCGATAAGTTAGTTTGATTAACGGTTTTGATTAGTGTTTTTCCGTTAATCCAACCGTTGGATGATTATGGATTTTGGATATGTTGATCATGGTATATACACCTACTAATGGCGAAGTTGGATCTTGAATCCGACGTCGTTTAGATGTCGGATCGATGGGATCAATTAGCCCCTAAGTAGAGGCTTTGAGTGTTTTTGATTATAATATTATATCTCGGAATATAATATTATATTGTTTACTGTTCATCATCGTTTTCGGGGTTGCTTCCCGTTGCAGGAGTCCCCGGTCGACGGCTGTGGAACCGTCGTAATGCCGGGACCCGCTGCGGATCGGCTGGCAGCGGTTGGTAGTACCGCTCCAGCGATCCGGTTGAGTTGTATGCTACCCTTGACATACTGTTGCATGCCTATCTCCTGATTGTGTATGTCATAGCATGCATTGTTGTTTTGTGCATTAGTTGCATTGGTTAGGGCGTGGGTGATCTTTGGGTCGCCGTCCCGAGGCTGGAAGCTCGGACTTAGCCTTAGGACCGGGGTTGGGTTGTTTGGACCCGGTTTGAATTGTGGTGTCTAGTCAGACTTGATGATAGACTTAGATGACAGGTACACTTATGGCTTGATGATTGTAGAGGTCGTGTCGGCCTCGAGTAGGATCTAAGGTGTAGCCGTTGTCCGGTACTTTTCTTAAACTCTTGAATAGAGGAGTTGCCTACTCAGTGGTGTCTCTTCCCACCAAAAAGTGTTCAGTGTCCTATTGAGAGTCAGCAGTGTTGTTTCCTGTTACTGAGCGTGACCTGACATGTGACCAGCCCGGCTGGGAGACTATGATCGTGGGCCTCAGGGACACGCGGTGGGGTTATGGGACCTCTGTATACACCCAGGTTCTACTTGAGGGCGGCACTGTTGCGTTTCCCTCTTCCTTCTGTGTGTCGTACTGTAGATCCCTACTGAGCTTAGTGCTCACACCTACCCGGGCTGCGTGTTGCAGGTGCACGCGTCAGTTCTTCCTCTGTGGCCCCTACCGGGCAGTTGGTCGGCGGTGCGGCGGCGCCTGGTGGACTTTGAGAGGTGGCGATATTTACTGCATTTACCTTATGTTAGTTAGCCTCCTACGGGAGTGATGTTGTATTTTGAATCTTCCCCACTCCAAGGATTTGTATATTAACACTTTGAGTTTTAATCGTGGTTCGATGTTGTTCAATTGTTGTTTTTAATTGAGGGTGCTTTTGGTGAATTGCTAGGGAGACCAATAGGTTAGAGGGAACCCTCGCCGTCTTTTTTCGCGTTTGTTAGGTTCCGGTTCGCGTCGCCCAGCCCGGTTGGGCTTTCGCTGGTCGGGGCGCGACAGCTAAGATCCAATGATCATCCTCTAGTGCTTCCTCAATCGTTTTGGGCTCAATTTGAGATAGGAAGGCTAGATTTGCACATGCATGTAATGAAGATTTAGTTTGTATTCCTCTTGATGGTTCACCAATTATCAATTCCTTTGGGTATGAAGATGCATATTTCCAATCTTTGGGCAAATCATGATGTTGATCACTAGGTGTAATTTCAAAGGATTCCTCAAATCTATCATTCAATTCTTCAACATTATTTTGGGTTTCATCTTCTACATTTTTTGAATTGACATTAGGAATATCTTCATCTTTATCATCAATTTTACTAGGAACTATAATCATTTCATCAAAAGTAACATGCATTGATTTTTCAACCACTAAGGTTCTTTTATTGAAGATTCTATAGCTTTTGCTTCTCTCCGAGTATTCAAGAAAAACCCCTTCATCGGATCTAATATCAAATTTTCCAAGATTATCCTTGCCATTGTTTAAGATAAAACATTTGCAACCAAAAGCTCTAAAGTACCCAATATTTGGAATTCTTCCTTTCCAAAGCTCATAGGGGGTTTTCTTCAAAATAGGTCTCAAAGTTACTCTATTAATCACATGGCAAGAAGCATTAATTGCTTCGGCTCAAAAATACTTAGGAAGATTATTCTCACACAATAGAGTTCTAGTCATGTCTTGTAAGGTCTGATTTTTCCTTTCAATAACACGATTTTGTTGAAGGGTTCTAGGTGATGAGAAGTTATGGGAAATCCCGTTGTCATTGCAAAACTTTTCTAGATGAGAATTCTTGAATTCTCCTCCATGATCACTTCTAATGCATGTAATGAGAATAGCTTTCTCATTTTGGACTCTTCTACAAAAGTTGGTGAATTCCTCAAAGACTTCATCTTTGTGTGCAAGGAAAATCACCCAAGTGTATCTAGTGTAATCATCTACTAGTACAAAGCCATATGAGCTACCACCACCTAAGCTTGTAGGTTTAGTTGGTCCAAAAAGGACCATGTGAATGAGTTCTAATGCTCTTGTGGTGGAAACTACGTCTTTAGGCTTGAAAGAGGATTTTACTTGTTTTCCACTTTGACATGCATCACAAATCTTATCTTTCTCAAATTTGATCTTGGGAAGTCTAAGAATAAGGTCTTTTCGAGAAAGTTTGGATATTAAATCCATGTGTATATGTCCAAGCCTTCTATGCCATAACCATGAATTATCATTTAAGACACTAAAGCATACAGATGATGGCAAATAAGATCATCAAGATAAAATGTGTATACATTATCATCACGATGACCTACTAGCAAGATTTTATCACTAAGAGCATTCTTAACATAGCATTTTGAATCTTCAAAAATAACTTTATTACCTCTATCACATAATTGACTAATGCTAAGCAAATATGTTTCAAACCTTCAACTAAGAGAACATTTTCAATAATAATGGAAGAGGTTTTACCAATATTGCCAATGCCAATTATTTTTTCTTTTCCATTGTCTCCAAAGGTCACCATTCCTCCATCTTTAGATTGAAAGGTTGAGAACATGCTCCCTTCTCCCGTCATGTGTCTTGAGCATCCACTATCAAGGTACCATCTTTTAGCCTTGGTGTTGGTCTTGATCTTAGATCTCATACACTCCTACAAATAAGAGATCAAACCTTAAATTTTGGTACCCAAATCTTTTTGGGTCCATTTGCATTAGTACTATGCATAAGAGAAGAAGATGAATGTCTAGGTGCCCAAATTCTCTTAGCATTAGCATGCCTCATTAGATAGCAACTAGGTGCAATGTGACCTACTTTGCAACAATAATGATATATAGATGCTTGTGCTACCTTAGGAGGATGAGTAGAAGCTTTAACAAAGTTAGTCTTCTTTTGGTTGTTCACCTTCCTAGGGTTGTAGCCAATTCCTTCCTTGTTTAAGGAGCTCCTTTGGCTATCAAGGATCTCATCTAGCTTGTCTCTACTCTTCATGAATTTAGCTATAGTGATTTTTAAGTCATTAACCTCAAGAGTGAGATCTCTCTTGGATTTCCTTAAGTAGATAAGTTCCCTTTGCATATCATAGTTAGTGTTCTTCAATATGGTGAGCTCATATTGAGTGTCCTTGAGTTCCTCCTCAAGTGTGTCATTAGTGTCACAAGAGTTGTTGTCTAGTATGCATTTGTTTTCCTTTTCTAAGGTTCCAATCCTATGCATGACATCTAATTTTTCTTCTTCTACTTTCTTCAAGTCCTTACAAGTAGCATAGTATTTCTTTTTAAGGGATTTGAAATCATTAGCTAAAGCATGATAAGCATCAAAAAGTTCTTCAAATGCAAGCTCATCCTCTACCTCATTTTCCTCTTCTTCTTCATCTCCATGTGCCATTAAGCATATCTTGGCTACCTCTTATTCTTCTTCATCGGATGAGGTCTCCACATCACTTTCTCCCCAAGTAGCCATCATTGCTTTCTTTTTCTTGAACTCCTTCTTTGAAGGCTTCTTGAGTTGAGGACAATCAAACATGATGTGTCCGGGCTTCCTACACTCATAACATATGATTTCATTTGAGTTAGAAGAAATAGGATTGTATTTTTCACCTTTGGGGAATTTCTTCTTGAAGAATTTCTTTCCTCCTTGGCGTTTGAAGATCTTTTGAATTCTTCTTGATATCATCGCCAATTCTTCATCGTCATCTCCTTCACTTGAATCGGATGAGTCTTTGCTAGATGACTTGAAAGCAACCGTCTTCTTCTTTTTATCTCCTTCTTCATTGCTTCTCTTCAAGTTCATCTCATAGGTCATGAGAGAACCCATGAGCTCATCTAGTGACAACATGGATAGATCCTTGGTTTTTTCGATCGCTGTCACTTTAGGATCCCAAGACTTAGGTAGACACCTAAGAATCTTTCTCACAACCTCATCATTAGCATAAGTTCTTCCAAGTGATTCAAGAACATTCATGATATTAGTAAAACGAGTAAACATCTCACTAATAGTTTCATTATCTTTCATGTAAAAAAGTTCATATTCATGCACAAACATACTAATTCTGGATTCCTTAACTGGGCTAGTTCCCTCATATGTAACCTCAAGTTTTTCCCATATTTCTTTAGCCGATTTGCACAAAATAAGTAGTTTTTGGCCTTGGCATTGATTTGGAGGCTCCTTAAGTCAGCTGGGGTATACTCACTTTTAGTTTTTGGAACTTCCTTTCCCTCAATGATCTTCATGGGAATAATGGGTCCATCCTCTATAATCATCCAAGCCTCATAGTCCATAGATTGGATGAATATGTCCATCTTGGTTTTCCAATATGTGTAGTTCGATCCATTGAAGTATGGTGGCCTATTGGTAGCTTGTCTCTCTATGTTTTCCATCTCTAGATAGGATCCTCTAAGGGTTGTTACACCACTAAAAATAGAGACCTAGCTCTGATACCAATTGAAGGTCCAAGAGGGGGGTGAATTGGACTCTTTTTGAAAAACTAGAGTAATGGAAAAATCAGGTAGGAGAGAACTAGCACCTTAAATACTTATAGATGAAATGAACCTAAAGTAAAACATCATGTAAGAATTATATCAAAGAGAGGTTAGAGAGATGGCACCGATTTTATAGTGGTTCGACCCAACTCTTGGTCTACGTCCACTTCTCTCAAGGCTCTCCTTGAAGTTCCACTACTTGCAAATCTTTTACAAGCTTTTCCTCCAAGCTTCCCGGTGCTTGGTGACCTTACAATCACAACCAACTGATGTTTGATAACTCTTAAAGTACTTCTTCACACTCGAAGAAGATTTACAAAGGTTGTAGCTCTGAAGAGAATAAGTAGTAACTCTTGCTGAGACTTGCTTAGATGATCTCAATAATATGAATAATAGTTATGGCAAGTTTACAATAAAGAACTACTTATATCTATCCTTCAACCAGCTCAAAAATGACCTCCAACGGCTCTCTTCAACTCTCCAAGGGCTAGTTTTTTGCTCTGCGCGTTGTTGGCGGTCAACCCATGCATCGTTCGTGACATCGACCATCATGTACAAAAACTCAGCCTTTGCGACTCACGGTCGATCCACCCATCGACCGTCACATCGTCCGTTAGGCTCTGTTGTGAAAAATACTTCCCAGGGTCAATGCTCCGATCGACCGTCGCTTCTTCACTTTTCACCAACATCCTCCACGGTCGACCGTCGCATCGTCCGTGAGCCTACAACATTAAGAAACACAAGGTTCAAACCTCACGGTCGACCGGTCCATCGACCTTCAGGCCCTGTCAAGAAAATGGCTTCACAGGGTCGATGCAACGATCGACCGCGAGCTAATATTTCATTTTGTCAAGTATGGTGCATCGTTCGTGGTCGATCCATGGATCGACCGTCACATTCCCACGGTCGATCCATGCATCGACCGTAAGTACATAAACTCATTAAATATTGAATTTGAGACTTTGAATTAAAGGGATAATAAATATTAAATATATATTTTATCATTTAATGTATGTTGGCATCATCAAAACAATGTTAGGATCAACAAGGATAAGAAGGGTTCTGAGAATGTTGTTGCTGATTACCTTTCACGCCTTTCTTTGGAACACATCACTGATAGGATCCATGTTAGTGCTTATTTTACAGACGAGGATCATTTTCAGATAACTGGCATCTCATAGCCCTGGTACGCACACATTATCAATTATCTTGTTTCTGGTAAAATTCCACACTCTTGGTCTAAACACAATAAAGATCGATTCTTTTCTCAGATTCGATACTATATTTGGGAAGACCCTGAGCTCTTTAAATATTGTTCGGATCAGATTTTTAGATGATGCGTGCCAGAATTCAAAATCCATGACATTTTAACGTTTTGTCACACACTCGTGTGTGGTGGTCACTTCTCTGCAAGGAAAACTGCTACAAAAGTTTTACAATGCGGCTTTTATTGGCCTTCTATATTCAAAGATTCATATGCCTTCTATAAATCCTGTCTTCGATGTCAACAATCTAGAAACCTATCACGCCATGATGAAATGCCACAAACACCGATTTTAGTTGCGAAATTTTTTGATGTCTGGGGTATTGATTTCATGAGTCCCTTTTCACCTTGCTTTGGTTTTCAATACATTTTAGTTGATGTTGACTATGTTTCAAAATGGGTTGAAGCCATAGCAACCAAATCAAATGATCATAAGGTTGTGATTCAATTCCTTCAATGTAACATTTTTTCTCGATTTGGTTTTCCTCGTGCGATCATAAGTGATGGCGGCTCTCATTTCTTAAATCAACACTTTAAGCCCCTTTCTAAAAAGTACTCTATCACTCATAAGGTAGCCACCCCATTTCATCCTCAAACTAGTGGCTAGGTAGAACTTTCTAATTGGAAAATTAAGTGTATTCTGGAAAAGACTGTCCATCTAGACTGAAAGGATTGGGCAAACAAGCTTGATGATGCACTCTAGGCATATAGAACGGCTTATAAAACACCGATTGGTATGTCACCGTATCGATTAGTGTTTGGTAAAGCTTGCCATCTACCGGTGGAGTGGGAACATCATGCTTTGGGCAATCAAGAAATTGAACTTTGATACAAATGAGATAACCGCACACAGAAAGTTGAGCATAATTGAGCTCGAGGAAATTCACAATGATACTTATATAAACTCCAAAATTTACAAAGATAAAGACTTTTTATGATAAGCATATTTCAATGAAAACCCTTATCGTCGGACAGAAAGTTTGGTTGTTTAATGCAAAATTGTGTCTTTTCCTGGGTAAATTATGGTCAAGGTGGACTGGACCCTATATTATCACGCAAGTATTCTCACATGGTGCCGTAGAAATTCAGGACCCAAGCACAAATGAGATCACTAAAGTTAATGGGCCTATATTGAAACCTTATGTGGAGGACATTCAACACGGAGACATTATTGAGTCCGTTATTTTGACAGATCCAGGCGATAACTGAGTTTTAGGGACGTCTAGCGAAAGACGTAAAATTGCGCGCTTGCTGGGAGGCAACCCAGTAGTTTTAGATTCTTCCTTAGTTTTTAGGATTTTCCTTAAGTTTTAGGATTTTTCCATGATTTGTTGTCCTTTTTTTCATTTTTTCCGGAATTTCCTTCTTTTTCTCCAATTTTACTATCTCCTTCTCGTCGCGGCTCAATAGCGAGCCACGGACTCATCGTCCCGGCTCCATCGCCTCGTCCCCGAGTCGTTAACATTCACCGCCCATTGTACCCTCTCCGATCACCGTCACCCCTCCAATCCACCACCAAAACATTCACCATCATTCCAGCTGTTCGTCCACAGTCTCCTTTTCTCTCGAAACTATCTCCTCCGACGCCGGTGAGCCCCTCGACCGTCGTCGATACCCTCATCCACGGCCACCCACTGCCCCGAACCACCTGCAAAACGCTCCTCATGCCACCACGAACCTTCCGCCACCATCAAAATACTTCCTTGTTGGCTGGATCATTGGACCACACTTCCGACAGTCTCAACATATCCGACCACCTTCAATCCGCCACCTAGAGCCCTAAATCCTTTGATCATACACCATAGGATAGTTCTCCGAGCTTCCAAGATACTTTATGTCCTTTCCCCGTCCTTCGACGAAGCCGTTTCGCCGTTGATCACCTCCGGGGAGCTCTCAGCCGTCCGACTGCTACAGAATCCGATTTAGCTGCTACAGTGCTTCAATTTTCGATCGGATAGTCTCGATCTTCAATCAGGACGATATTAAGGATGTTGAATATTTTGGATGTTGTGCATGGATGATTCGATGTATTTTCATGTTTGTACAGATCAATATAGTATGAAAATACAAAGAAGACTTTGCCGAAATTTTCTCTTATTCTACTACATTTTTGAACTTTTATGTGTTATATTTGATCTTTTTGGAAAGGTATATTTTTTTTTGACAGGTTATGGCGAGGAAGGACATATTTATTCAATGATGACGGTGGCTAAACTTTAATTGGAAGAGAGAGAAATCTATTTTTGGGGCCTTCATTATGGTTATCTTTACTCTTTATTCTTTGCTTTATTTTTTTGACTTAGTGTAATTGGGGACAATTACATTTAAGTTGGGGGGTGGCATTCATAAATTTCATGCTCATATATATATATATACTAGTGAATGCCCGTGCCTACGACACGGATATTTAGAGTTTCTTTCAAAAATTTTTGACAAAACCTCCCCTGTATCGAGGACTAAATTAGACAGTTATATAAAATTCCTTAAATACAAAAATTAAAGCTATAAAAGGGACGAACATTGTCCCCGGGGCAAACCTTGTCCTCACAAACCCCACAGACCATAACTGCATCAATTCATATAGCTATCATGAAGAAGACAAATAAAAAACTATTACATTCAATTACATTCATCAAGCTACTTATAACAATGGATAAATCACCATTCAATTACATTAGGATCACAAAATTCAGGGTGCCATGCAACCACCAGTAGCTTCAATAGTTGTGACTACTTAGCTAACTATAGACCTTTTATAGCCTTCACCTCCTAAAACTCTATTTAAGAGTTAAAAAAATCATTCTCTATGACTGTTCTGCATACCTTCTGACAAAGAACTGCAAGATTTCTGTCATTGAATGGTAGATATCCTATAAGAACAACATATAGGATGACACCGCAAGACCATATATCTGACCTGGCACCATCGTATCCTCTGTTGGAAAGAACCTACAGATATTTCAAAGATAATCACTACTTACATAGTTGCTTGAAACACAGCTCAATCCAAAGACGATAAAAAGAAAAGATGATAACTAATAAATCATAGCTATACACAAATTGAACGAATCAAGACGACTGAAACGAAATCTACTCATAGAGAACCAATTGAAGAAGAACAAACACAAAAACATCAAAAAATAGGTCAAAAGATCAACGAAAACAGAGAAAAATGTGAAGAGAGAGACAACTTACTAGAGAGATGAAAGAACCTAGCAAGAAAATCACCAATTTGAACTTTAAATAACTTATTAGGTCAACTCCCCACTTCTAGGTTTTGGGAGTTAATGTGACATAAAATTAATCAAACTAAATGAATCAATGAACACTAAACCTAGCATATACAATCAGATAACTTACTATGCCAACGATAAGTTGATCATTATTATGATCAACCATCAGGGTGGATCTACAAAACGACTTACTATTATATTTTATCACAAATTTTTGTTCACTTCTTCACCTAGTTGCATTAGTCTAACCTTTACACTTTAGTCAAACAAATTTCACATAATAAACATTTGGCATGAAGCAAAACTAAGGGCTATACAGCATACCAAATGAGGAAACAGGATGCAAGTTTAGAACAAAGGTAGTAATATTGTATTCATTAATTCCTTTATTTTTCAAAAAAAAATCGGCAAAACCTCCCTTGTATCAAGAGCTAAATGAGACAATCCTACAACATTCATTAAATACAAAACTTAATACACAATATGAAAGGGGCGAACATTGTCCCCGGGACGAGCATTGTCCCCACAAACCACACAAACATAAAGGCATTTGGAGTCTCAAAGTGAATTAATAACTTTCAGCAAGTTTTACTTAATTAATGTAATAACACGTAAGCTTGTTCGACCAACAAACCCTTTGCCCTCCACAACAGTTAATTGATAGACCACGCAAACAAACCCTTTGCACGTAAGCTTGTTCGACCAACAAAACTATACACACCAAGCTTAAAATGCCAGATTCTATTCTGCTGAAGGTATTGGCAAATTTGGTAAGAAAGAATCATCCAAAGAGAAAGAAATCATTAAATCATATATATCTTTAGCTCATGTTGGAACTTCCAAACACAAAAGACACATCCAATAAAAGAGAGCAAAGAATGACATAAAGACATTCCCAGCAAGCTTCCAATTAGGTAGTGATCAATCTATTGCTCTTCTTTGTATTGTCTTCAGCAACTCCAATTTTGAGATCGGATTCCAAAGAAAATTGCTCCTTTGGAACTATTTTGGTCTGTTAAAGGTTTCGCATCAACCTTTTCTAACATATGACAATTTACTCTATAAGCGAAATAAATCCATGGCAAATGCAGTCATGAAGCTAAAATAAAAGATTGATCAATTTCAACTATTTGCAATGCTCAATCATTAAGATTGTCTTCAACAGTCTCTCAGAAAGAATGAATCTATACAGGCTAAAATCACTCAGTAAAATGTGATCTCAAAACCAAGAACCCAAAATTGGAAGCTGGACTAAAATGAAGTTGGACTGAAATGAGGTAGGACTAAAATCATCCAAAGCTGGACTAAAATCATTTCAGTAAAATGTATAGATTCATTTCAGTAGGACTAAAAGCATTTCAGTAAAAGTGATCTTGTCAAAAAGCTCTAAAGCTGATCCAACTCTCTGATCATTTGCTATTTCAACACTAATGCATGCTTGCTTGAAATCACTTCATAACAGAACAACAGGCAAGTGTATCCAGTGAAAAGAGGCCAAATTTTCATAAATTTAAAAGGTTTCAAAATTTTAGGTGCAAATCAACCGATTTTTTGGCACAAATCAGTGATAATTGTTTCTGCATTTATTTATGTACTCCTGGCATTAAAATGTTATAGTTCTTGGATAGATTCATGACTAATGCAACTTTTGATTGACTGGAAGTCTTCTGAAGTTGAGAAAACAACAGTTTAACCCTATCAAAAAAGAATTCTTTTTTTTTTTTGAAAAAACAACAGTTCAACTCTTCTTGGAATAAGAACCTTAATGAAAACCAATGAAGCATGCATTTAGAATTCCAGCAAGATATAAAAACGCATCATAAAAATTGATGAATAAATTTTATATCTCGTAAGTATACGAATCGGTGCAATCAGTATAGTAGCAAGACGAGTATCGTACCCACAGATATTTGTAAAGATTATTAGAGTGAAAAGCTAAAAAACATAAAAGAAAGAAAATAAGGAAGGTAAAATAAGAAATATGAAGCATCGAAAATAGATGATCTAATAAGGAAATAAGAAAGCGATGGAAATAGGATGGATGAATACTAAGGTTCCGATTTCACCATAACATCCTCATTCTATGCATTGAATCAATCAAGATTTCAGTTTAATTCCAAGGGCTCGCTCTTCCGGTATGATGATCTGCTCGATCGCGGTCTTCACCAAGTACCCCCAATTAACCCTAACTAATGAACTCATAACTAAGTGTTAACGAAGAATCCATTAAGCTCTGAAGAACAATTATGAACCAAGAAGTGTCTTAGCTTGAACCCGGCTTCGACTAAATCTCATTCATTCATAGATCCTGCAAGATTAGAGAATGAACCCTCGCCCAATCTCACATAACACAATCTATAATACTTCTATTGGCCAGATAAAGGTATTTAAGATCTCAGTTATAATAATGAATGAAACAAGAAATATAAACTGATTAAATAAATATGATCCAATAACATAGAATGATTCAGTTAGGCTACATCGGTTCCTTAGCAAAGGTATTAGCCACTCATGTTCATAAAAACAACCAAGATATTCATGAGAAAGATAAGAAAGAAAAACCCCAGATCCTCGGGCGGTCTTCTCGACTGGTAGGAAAATATTCGTAACATATTCTCTAGAAGTCCAAATATTCTGAAATCTGAATAAATGAGAGAAGGCTCAGATATCTACAACTTTAATGTTGGACATTTGGTGAGATTCTAAACGGTGTGATAGCAGATTGGAAGAATAGATGAAGTTAGACAGCTGGAAAACTGTTCTGTCGTAGCTGAGGAGAATATTCGTAAAAGAGAAGACCGCCCGAGGATTGGTTCCTGAGCTTTCTATCATGTATTCAAATTTCAGAATATTTGGACTTCTAGAGAATATGTTACGAATATTTTCCAACCAGTCGACGAACTTCTTCCGTAACTGCTTTGTTTGCACCTCTCATACTCAAAATAGTATATCTTCCTCTAGGAAACTCCAAATCACGAACTGTAAAAACTTCTGGAAACTAGACTTCCAGAGCTTTCCAACCATATATGACATATCAACTGGTTTCTTCCGAGAAGGTACAGTTTTGGCATTAAAGACCCATCTTTGCTTCAATTTTCTGCATAATACAAATAACTTTGTGAAGCTACGTATATGATATAAAAATACTAATAAAAATGTTGATTAAGGATAATAATCTAGCAATTGAGATGATTATAAGGCTGTTCAGAGTGTACTTTCATGCACTCATCAAAAACGATCCAAGATAGTTCAACTATAACCTTCTAGATAGTGCAACCAAGTAATAAACCAAGCTATTGCACCAATTCACAGTAGCAAGTGCACACATATCCTTAAATTACAAAATATAAAGGCCAAGCATTATACCTCAGAAGTAGTATGAACATGTTCAGCTATTGCACTAATAGTAGTTCTTGCATGCAAGATATAAAATAACAAAATGAAGTTTAGGTTTGATAAAGCATTTTATTACGATCACCCTGTCATGGCATAAAAATACAGCAACATAGCAATTCAAATACTCCAAAATAGTTGAACTATAACCAAGTTATTGCACCCTGTCATGATGCCAACTTAACTCATGATAAGTGTGCATCCTATACCTTGGATCCCACAAACAATCCAATCTTTGCTCTCCAACAATGTGATAGTTATTGACTGTATCAAGCTCCGGATAAGTGCGCATCATATACCATCAGGATTCGCCAAAACTAAAGAAAGAGTAAACTAACTATATCCATGACCTATAAGTTCTATTCAAGTTTGAAGAAGTTGAGAGGTCTCCATATTCTAAGAAAGAAGAGAAATGGCTCATTGGTGTGTCGTTAGGTCATGGATATAGGTAGATCTGCTTAAGCATGAAGGTAGATCTTGTTAAGCATTGCACCATTTAAACATAAAAACTTAACTAGATTCTTTCTTGAAGGCAAATTCTAAGCAAAGATTGCCCACCGTGAGTTCTGCAGGAAACATATGCTTAATCTGAGTAAGCAGATCCATGGATAACATGCACAGATTAAGAGATCCATGCATAGAATGGATAACAATTGTTGTATGCCCGTTCTTTGATGGATGACATGCACAGATTAAGAGATTGATGACATGAAGGCAAAGAATTAGCTTAAGCATGTTATAACATGCACAGATTAAGAGATCCACGGATATTTTTCATAAGAAGAATTATAACATGCACAGCTAAAAAAAATTAAGCAGATTTGAATCTCTTAATTTGCAAAGAATCTGCTTGATCTATGCATGTTATATAAAAAAAAACATCGAGTCGAGTCGAGTATTTATTCATGTTATAACATGCACAGATTCAAAAAAGTTGATTCATGCATGACAAATCTGTCCTAACAAATAAGTGCATGTTATAACATGAATAAATAAACATCCAAAAACTATATTGTAGTGTCGACTATGCAAGGAAAAATATATGTGCAAAGAATAGCTAATTAAGATATCCAAATCCAAATCTGTCCTAGGCACAGATTTAGCATATTCTTTGCAAATACAGAATTAAGTTAAGCATGTTATAACATGCACAGATTAAGAGATCCATGGATATTTTTCATAAGAAGAATTATAACATGCACAGCTAAAAAAAATTAAGCAGATTTGAATCTCTTAATTTGCAAAGAATCTGCTTGATCTGTGCATGTTATATAAAAAAAATATCGAGTCGAGTCGAGTATTTTTTCTTGTTATAACATGCACAGATTCAAGAAAGTTGATTCATGGATAACAAATCTGTCCTAACAAATATGTGCATGTTATAACATGAATAAATAAACAACCAAAAACTATATTGTAGTGTCGACTATGCAAGGAAAAATATATGTGCAAAAAATAGCTAATTAAGAGATCCAAATCCAAATCTGTCCTAGGCACAGATTTAGCATATTCTTTGCAAATACAGAGATCGAAATCCATGCAATTCCAAAGAACAACAGAAATTGATTGAAAAACAACAACTTTAATCAAAGTTATATAAATTTCATGCCTATGAACAAAGAGTCAGCGTCAACAAAAGGTGATTTACCTGGGAAGCTCTCAAAGAAGCAGTCTCCCTGGAGTCAAATGCCTACGCCTTCCCGGAAGCCATCCTCAAGACCATGAACACTCCTCCAATGCCACCGGCCATATGACCCCCGGAAGACCAGCCGCACATCAATGATGATCTCCTTCTGCTGGTCGCCGTAGACGATGAGGTGGGGCAGCCCGTCGGACCCGCAGAGGAGCCTGAACTTGCCGTAGTTCTCGAACCGGCGCTTGGTCTTCTCCATGGTGGCCTTGATGGCGGCGAGGGTCGGGGTCGAGTCTGGGGAACAGAGAGCGTGGGGAACAAAGAGGGAGAGAGCGGGATGGGGGAGAAGAGAGGGGATGGGGGAGAGGGATGGGATGGCTAGCTCCTCCTTACCCACCCGATTTACCCGGCGATGTAGAGGAACAGGATCCCCGGCGTGATGAACTCGCCCCAGTGCCGCTAGTCGCCGCTGACGATGAGGTTGGGCAGCCCGTCGGACCCAAAGAGGAGCCCGAACTTGCCGTAGTTCTCGAACTGGCGCTTGGTCTTCTCCATGGTGGCCTTGATGGCGAGGGTCGGGGCCGGGGCCGAGTCGGGGGCGTAGAGCTTCAGGGAGGACTCCAACTTCTTAGCGAAAGCGTTGGGGCGTGGTCGTTGGACGACGGAGCCGGTAGAGAGGGCGACGACGGAGGACGGAGCCGGTAGAGGGGGCGTTGCGGCGTGGCCGACGGATGACGGAGCTGGTTGAGGAGGCGTGGCCGATGGAGTCGGTAGAGGGGGATGAGAGAAGGCTGAAGGGGACGTGGTGGAGGCGGGGGAGGCCGCGGCTGACAGGGGGCGGAGAAACGGCGTAGGAGAGCGTCGAAGAGAGATCGGCAAGAGGGAGAGAGAGATGAGGGTCTGTGAGAGAGATTGGCGAGAGGGAGAGACGGGGAGAGAGATCAGAGATCGGCGAGAGGGAGATGAGGGTCGGGGAGAGAGAGATGAAGGAGAGGTGGCTGAAGGGGAGATGGCGGAGGCGGGGGAGGAAGGGGAGGCCGCGGGTGACTGAGGGCGGAGGAGGCGGCGCAGGCGAGTGTCGGAGAGAGATTGGCGAGAGGGAGAGAGAGATGAGGGTCGGGGAGAGAGATCAGCGAGAGGGATAGAGAGATGAGGGAGAGGCGGCTGAAGGGGAGGTGGCGGAGACGGGGGAGGAGGGGGAGGCCGAGGGTGACTGGGGGCGGAGGAGGCGGCGCAGGCGAGCGTCGGACGACGGAGCCGATGGACGACGGACGTCGGAGCGGAGCTAGTACAGGGGGCGTGGGGCCATGGCCGATGGACAACGGAGCCGGTACAGGGGGCGACGACGGAGCCAGTAGAGCTGGTGGAGGGGGCGTGGTCGATGGACGACGGAGCCGGTAAAGGGGGTGTGGGGGCGTGGCCGACGGACGGTTGAGGCGTGGGAGAGGAGAGGGGATGGGTGAGGGGGAGAGTGGAGGGGGGAGAGGGATGGGATAGCTTCAGCCATCCTCTCTCTCTCTCTCTCTCTCTCTCAATGATGAATTAAAGTTGATCGTGTGTGTGTTGTGGGGTTTGAGAATCTTGAGCGGGAATCAAATTTTGGATGAGAATCTTGAGATTTTAGATGGAATCTGGATCGTTGGATGTGTTTGGAGATAAATCTGGACCGTTCTTTATGTCTTATAGTTGAGACATTTCAAAAACCGCCCTTCCTTATATAATAGATATATATATATATTTTTCTGGTAACCAAATATTATACATCCCTTGAATTATGTCAAAAGAATGAAATTATGATATGATTTGACAAAGGTGCATGTTTTAGAAATTTATTTTATGAACTATTCTGAGACTTGTATGTCATATAAGAATACTAAATTTTTGCTATGCATGATATTATTTCTATACTTTAACACTTTATCATGATTTAAGGATAGCTTGACATATCCTAATGCACATGTTTACTTCCACATGTTAAACAATTGAGATTAGATTCTAAACATGATATTATGATAGATTTATAGTTTTATATCAAGTCACAAAAAATACATGAATAGATCCAGTTATCTAAATATAAAAATGTGGATTTTCAACTTAGTAATCGGGCAGTGTGCCTAACCAGCGTGGTATTCACGTAAAACAGTTAAAATTCCTACAGAAAGCAAAAATAAGGGTTTCATACTTAGTAACCAGGCAAAGTGCTTAATAAAGTGTGTTGTTCGCGTAAAATAGTTGAAATTCCTGCAAAAAAAAAAAGAAAAAGAAAAATGAATAAAACAGAGATTGCTATGTGATAAGTGGAAAATATTTACTTAAATAGGATTGTGATCTTGAATAGTTGAAGTGTTTAGATATGATTGATACTCTGAAACATGTGGAACCCCATTCACACACAAGAGTGTTAAAGTTATTTTTAATCATGATTAAATATGTTAAAGTGTTGGAAATATGTTATGACATGTTTTGATTTACTATATTTCTATGTGACTATGAGTTGAAAGGTTTCTTCATGGATATTATTTCTATTTCATGCATTAGAGTTGATGAATATTGTGACTGATTTCTAACGGTATATTCAAGGGAATGTATAGATGTTTGTGGGTGTCACCCTGAAAACCCTCAGGAGACTATAACTCTTCTACTGGAATAACCCAGGGGTTTAAAGGCTTGTTGCACATGCTAAGTACAATCGTGAGACCTACGAAAGTGGCTAATTATATTTATTGCTTTCTTTTTATCTTTTCTTTGCTAGATGACTAGCAAAGTGTAAGTTGGGGGTGTGATAAGTCACTAATTATTCATAATTAAACCCCTTAAATTACCTTTGTTAGACTAAGAGTAGGTGTATTTGATAGTTTATTGTTTGATTTCAGGTTTAAGTAGGATTTGAGAAGACAGAAATTCGGCCAAAAATCACTAAATTCTGCAAAAAGACTGCTTCGTCGACTGTTTGGAAATAACTCATCAGAAATCCTATAGAATTCTAAATATTCTTAAATTCTGGGATATGAAAGAAGACTTCAAGTTCTACAACTTTCATGTTGAATACTATATGTGAGATTCTCTATACATTGGCGCCAATTTTGAAGCAAAGTTGGATCTATGAAAGCTGAAATTTGAGAAAGGCTACAATTAATTAATGACGTGGCAGTAAAGACCCAGTCAAACCAACTGGAGCAATGGATCGGTTTTGAGTCCGATGGATCGCTCCGATGACGTCATCAGTATGAAATTTAGGGAAATTAGAGTGTAACCTCAGTTATGACTCATAATTCCGGGATTAAGGGTTTCTAATACATAAAGGGGTTATTCAAGCCGAAAATTATGATGTTTTGGACCACTTTTGGAGGAAAAGGCTAGGGTTTTGAAGACGGCGATCTTTCCGCGGGGATCAATGGCTTCATCTTCTACACCGATTGATGATTTCCAAGAGATGAGTGGCTAGATTTATTGTTCTTAGGAATACCATGAAACCCTAGTGTAACTTTTGGTCTTTCGTAGTTGAATTTTTGTGAATTTCTCTATGTATAATCTCATGAGTATGATTCTAATGATTGTAGAGTTGAAGGAACAGAGTTCCGTTGACGTATTCTTAGTCCTACATGATGGTTGTACTTGATTGTAGAGATTCATAAGATAGTTTTAATGTGGTTTATCATTTGCCTTTGAGATAGTCTATGCTACGTGAAGATAAGTCATACTAAAGTCATTAGGAGTAGAATAACTTAAGGTAATTGTAGGACCGAAGATGATTTATGTCAAACAAAAATAGATTATGTCATAGGAAACATAAAACCTTCTTTTAGGGATTCATGTCGATCCATAATGCTTAGAGAAGTGATCAAGATGATAACTAGAGAAGATTAAGGGTGAAACTAGGGTGAATTGTGTATTTCCTAAGACATTTTTTTCCATTTGATTAAAACCTTAATATTTTCTTTTGATTTCTTAGATAGTTTTAGTTAAATCAATCTATCATTGAATTTGTTAGCTTAGATGTAGAGTTTTTAGAACTGATTTTGATTTTTCCTGGTAATTCCCTATGGTTCGACTCCTGACTTCACCACTAGTCTACTTAGTAGTATTAGTGATTGAATAAGGATATAAATTTAAGATTTGATTGAGGTTAGAAATGTTTAACGATGACATTTGCGAGCAATCAATTTTTGGCGTCATTGTCGGAGAGTTCGACGGTTAACTAATTGATTTTCTCTCAACTCGTTTTCTTTGCTTAGTTAGGTTTTTATCTTTGTTATTTTTTTTTCTTTCTTTATTTTACAGTTTTTAGGAATTTTCTGACAATTTTATGGAATTTGTCCAGCATTGGAACGGATTTTTCTTGAAGAAAAACAACTCGCCAGCCGCCTGGAGCGACCGGTCGGGCTTTAATCCGAGCGGTCGAACTGCGCCATCTACACTGAACTGGACTTCGAGTGAACGAGCCTGCAGCCTTGAGCGACCGATCGAAACTGAAACTGACCAATCAGGACTGCGCAGTCAGGTAAGTCTTTTTGCTTCGAAACTTTTCGTTTCAATTGTTGTTTTCCGGGCTTTGTCCTCTCCTCCGAATCTTCTGTTTTTTTTTTCTCTTTTTGTGTGATCTTGCATGCAAGGCAAACGATTTAAATACCCCGTTAGAACCTTTGGATCTAGAACTAGAGGCCACACTCTGAAAAGCTAGAGCCTTAGGTCAACAATCTTTGAGTAATTATAAGGAGGCCTTGAGTAACTTGCAATCTATTCACGAGACCTTTGTTACCATGGCTGAAAATGAGGGACATGTCATCAACCGTAATGGTAATCTTGGAAGGGGAGGTAATAATAATAACAATGGGGGTGGGGGGGGGTACAACGTGTTCCATTGATCCTCCTGCAATCACAGCCTCACACTATGAGAATAGACGCCAAATGATTCAAATGTTACCCCACTTTCATGGTTAAAGTAATGAGGACCCATATGAGCACATTCACAATTTTATCGATACCATCGCTATACTAAAAATGGAAAACTTTAATGGTC
This sequence comes from Narthecium ossifragum, assembly GCA_963920575.1. Classification (NCBI taxonomy): domain Eukaryota; kingdom Viridiplantae; phylum Streptophyta; class Magnoliopsida; order Dioscoreales; family Nartheciaceae; genus Narthecium; species Narthecium ossifragum. The sequence continues at coordinate 13,859,202 of OY986974.1, read as the reverse complement.
GATCCTCTGTGTGAAAGGGAGGTGTTTGCAATGGTTTTTGCTCGCGGGGCTTCATATGTACTGGTTTTATTTACCGCTTTATAACTTGTACATACCTTTGAGTATGTTAGCCCCATAATGAGGGGTAGTGGTGAACCGGGAGAGTGAGGACTACCGGGATGTGTAGATAGCATGTTGTACTATTAGCCATGTTTGTCGAGGTTGCTTCTTGTAACATGCTGTTCTTTTGTGGACTGGCTGCAGTTGGTGGGGTTACCACTGCAGCAATTCCTTAGCATGTATTACCTGTTCACCACGCCGGGTCGGCAGGGTGCCAAGCCCAGACCATGTTCTTTATCGTCATATATGTTATATGCTTATCTGCTTTCCTACGTATGTTCATAGCATGCATCTTGTTATGCATTAGCTGCATAAGGTTAGGGCATGGACGATCTGCGTATCGCCGCCCCGAGGGCTTGGAAGCTCGGATTAGCCTTAGGACCGTGGCTAGGTAGCTTGGTCCAGGTTTGAATTGTTGTATTCAGTCGAATTCGATGATAGGGTTAGATGACTTGAACACTTATTGATCGATGATTTAGAGGTCGTGTCGGCCTCGAGCCGGGTTCTGAGGTGTAGCCAATGTCCGGTTTTCTTGTCTCTTGAGTAGAGGGTGTACCTACTTAGCAGTGTTGTCTTCCCACCTAGCAGTGTTGCTTTCCAGCTTGTGAGATTGCAGTGTTGGTTTCCTGCCTCGCTGAGGGTGACCCAATATATGACCAGCTTGGCTGGAAGACCATGACTGAGGCCCCTCAGGGACACGCGGTGGGGTTATAGGGCCCCTGTGTACACCCAGGCCTTGTTAGGGGATGACACTATTGTGTTTCCCTCTTCCTTCTGTGAGTCATAGTATAGTTTCCCTGCTGAGCTTAGTTGTTAATTCCTATCCGGAATGCGTTTTGCAGGTGTAGGCGTTAGCTCTACTTCGGTGGCCTCTATCGGGCAGTTGATTGACGGTGCGGTGGTGCCTGGCAGAGTTTGAGGAGCGGTGATCTTTTTGTCTTCGGAACCCCTGTATAGTTAGCCTCCTACGGGAGTGTATGATTTTTTGTACTTGATTTCACCTCTTCAAGGTTTTGTAGACTTGTATCACTTTGGATTTGTAATCTTTAATCTTGAGGTTTCTCTTAATTTAGAATTGTTAATTGAGGGTGTTTAATGAATGCTTAGGGAAACCAATAGACATGAGGGAACCCTCGCCAAAAATTTTCACAGATAGTTAGGTTCCGGTTTGCGTCCCCCGGCCCGGTTGGGCTTTCGCGGGTGCACAAGTGGTGCACAGACGGCGCGCAGACGACGCACGAGCGGAGCACCAGCGGCGTGCAGGGCGCGTGGTGGTGATGTGCGGGCTCGACGAGTGGGTCTCTTGGCGCCATCATCGGACAAGTAAGCGAGAAAATTTTGTTGCCTTATTTTCCCGGTGACAATTGACATCAGAGCCAAGTTGGAGCTAGGTTTGGCATGAGTTTTAGAAAGGTTGTGCCATGGCAAGCAGCGAAGGATCGCAGAGCGAAGGAGGTGCTGATCGCTTGACGTCATTGATCGCGTTGGTGGGATAGCCAGCGGATGGGGCGTCGACTTCAGTCTTCGCTCGCTTGGAGGAGATGAAGGCAACACTTGCAACTCACTTGCAACTCACGAGGAGGAGCGGTCTACACGTAATCCTCTCGTATCGGGTCTCTACTGCTCCAATCAATCAGAATTGGCCTGATCGGACTCGATTTGAGTCCAATTGGCTGAATCTGGTTAGCTGGATCGGATCTGGCTTGAGCTGGTTCAGATCTGGCTGAGCCTGATTGGATAGGACTTGGCTGGGTCAAGTCCGAATGGTTGATTGGCTCAATGAATTGAATCTGGCTCGGATTGGGCTAAGTGGCTTGGCTGAACCGGCAAGAATTGGGTTAAGTGGCTGAGTCAATTTGGGCAATCAAGGTCTAGGGAGATCCGAAGGCTGAGGGGTTGCCGGAGTGGATCGCCGGCGTAGAGGCGGCGGCGGCGATCGGGATATTGGCAGGAAGGGTCGCGGGTCGATGGGGAAGAGATCCACCGGAGTGGATTGGCCTGAAGGATGCCGGAGCGACGGGATTTGGAGGTTGACGGCGGCGGGTTTGGGTTGACCGGCATCGGGGACGACGGCGAGGGCTCTGGGGACGTCGGGAAGGGTCATGAATGGTCGGAAGGGAGTTAGGGACGATCGGCGAGGTACTTAGGAGGGATCTAGGGTGAGATCGGGATAGGTGGTGGGATTGCCGACGATGGGGACGGAGGTCGGGTTGTCGAGGATGGCGCCGGGGGTGATGGAGCAGGCGTAAAAGGAGATGGCCAGAGTCGTGGGAGATAGGGGAAGACGTTGGCGGTCTTGGATGGCGACAGGGACGGCCGGAGAGGAGAGAACGGCGGTGATGCTAGGGTTCTGGTCACGGGAGAGAGGAAGAAGATGGGGATGACGTGGCAGGGAAGTTGACGTGGCGGAGAGAGAAAGTCCGTGGAGGCGGTGCCGGCTGTAAAGAAGATGACCGACGGGGAAGAAGGTGAATCAATGATGGATTATCTGGTGGAAACTACATTACCTGTAGTCCTATGATATTCTACTCCTATGATATTCTACTCTTATAATATTCTATCAACTATTCTTAACTCATCATTCATCATTCATCATAACCTAATACAAACTAATGAGGTCCCTTTTATAGAGGCCTTGACAGACTCCTAATCCAACTAAAAAACCCCCTTACTTAATTAGCAAGTAATAAGGCTTTCAGACTCAACTCAACTTACTAACTCAAATGTCAACTATGACTCAATTAAATATAAAAGACTAATGACAAATCCTAATTAAATACTCTAGTTTGAACTAGGGAAGTTCAAGTCAAACTTGGAAAGAGGCTGAACCAGTTTAGTTCCTCTTCTGGGTTCGGGTCCAGTTGGTCGAGTCAGATCGACTTGTATCAGCGCGTGACAGAGAGTTTGACAGAAGGACCCGAGAAGCTACGGAGACTTCAAGGACTCTGGGCACTCTTGTCGAGCAAATCACAGATCGACTTGAGGACGAGCTGATGGTCCTCAAGCGTGTGATTCGCAACCGAGGGGCCGCTGATCAACCAAAGCGCAGGAAGGTTCCTGATCCGAAACCTTTCGATGGTGTTCGAAACGAGGAGTTGGAGAACTTCTTATGGGACCTGGACCAGTACTTCGCAGCCGCGAGGATGACTTCAGAGGAGAAGTTGACGGTGGCAGCGATGTACTTGGTTGGGGACACTAAGTTATGGTGGTGGACTAGGCTGGAGGATGACAGAGTCATAGGTCGGCCTGGCATCAAGAAGTGGGAGGAGCTATGCAAGGAAATACGAGGGCAGTTCTTGCCTTGCAACACGGCCTGGGTTGCAAGAGAAGCTCCCCTTTCATTGAAGCAAACGGGACTAGTTCGAGACTATGTGAAGGAGTTCAGTTCGTTGATGTTGAGCATCAAGAACATGTCAGAGGAGGACCGGCTCTTTTACTTTCTTGCCTGGCTTCAAGGATGGGCGCAGTCGGAGTTGCGAATACAGGGTGTTGCGGATCTTTCGACAACAATGGCGGCTGTAGAGGCCTTGGTGAATTTCCACGCAAATGGGCCAACAGAAGGAGTCAGTCGGCAACCCAAGTCGGCGGAGAAGGGCAAGGCGAAGGTGCAGGAACACGCAAGGGAGGATGAAGCACGGGCTGCAGGGAGACCTCAAGGCAAAGGTGTCAAGTCATCATCGGGCTGCTTCATATGCGACGGACCGCATCGGGCAAGGGAATGCCCAAGGAGGGAGAAGCTGAATGCAATTGTGGCGAGGGTCGGGCGAGGGTCAGGCTTATGTTAGCCCAATCCAACTTCTACATTCCGACGAGGATGTCGGATTCTTTTCGTGGGGGAGGTTTGTCAGGGGCTGGAGCCCATGACACCACCACGGCACGAGGGATCTTGAAGATGGCACGGTGAAAGTTGAAAATGGCACAGTGGTCTGAGCCAAAGCAGAACTTGGCGAGCCATGAAGGGATCCTATCGAGCGGGACGCGCGGCGAGACAACCAGGGAGGCGCACAAGCAATATGCAGGCTCCAAAGGAGTTTGGCGAGCAACATTGAGCGGCAGGACGTGGCGGATTTCGAAGATGGCACGATAGCCTGAGCCAAGATGAAGTACGACGTGCCATGCAACGAGGCAGGCGAGTGTGATGCGCACCAAGGCAACCCAAGAAGGCACGCGGGGCATGCCATATCAAGATGTTTAGTATTCTCAAAAACATATAAAAAACCTTCGCATAAGCAACCATGCCATAAATCATGCCACGCCCCGACCCAGAAAACCCATCCAGATCGAGGCGTGAGCCACCTAAACCAGTTTACATCATCAATAGGCTCAAAATATATAACTGTTATGAATTTAAACCAACTAGTCCTCCAGTTCATAAAAAATTTGGCAAAATCTCCTTTATAATTATAGCACAAGAAACTTGTACATTTTACAATTTTTCAACTTCAACATCATTACATTCCTCAACATCTACATTTAAGAATATTACAACATCTCTGAATTAAAAATGAATTAATAATCATACACTTCTGTTCTTGGATACATCAGATTATACGTCAATTAATTAAAACTGTAAATTAATTGTATAAGAACTCCTTGAAGCTCCAAGTCCCTGATCACCTCGAAATATCACACAATATTCTAGAAGAACACCAGAAAGAAGGAACTGCATCGACCTGCATCACCGATGCAGCCCAAGTTGGGTGAGCAGCAATGCCCAGTAGGGTTCTACTTTACGTCGCACAGAATTAATAATCATACACTTCTGTTCTTGGATACATCAGATTATACGTCAATTAATTAAAACTGTAAATTAATTGTAGAAGAACTCCTTGAAGCTCCAAGTCCCTGATCACCGATACACCTCCGGGCCATTTAATTATCTAAACATCCCAAGGGGCATGACCTCTTTGGTTCAATCAAAAGCCTCAGGTAGGGCTGGGCCACACATAGGGCCTATATATATATATATTCATATAGATAACATGCTATAATTTGAAGTAAGCTTCTAAGCACGTGAAATAGGCGAAGGAATACACGTGGTATAATAATAAATAAAACCCAATCCATTAGCAGGAGACTTGGCATTTAAATATACTAGCATGATCCAAATTACAAATACATATATCTATAACATGATAAGAAATGCTAAAATAACATTGATAAGAGGAATCGAGGAAATTAATCTAAGATAGCATTTTCATAAATAGAAAACCCAAGCCTATTTCCTCGAGAAATCCGCGTTAAATTCAAAGGAAATCAATCTGAAAGTCACCTACTAGCATACTAGTATTCATCACATAAAATATATCAATTTGTATAAAAGGATAAAACCTCCATGAACATGACATAGAACTAAGGATGCACAAATCCATCAAAATCCCACTGGAATTAATATACATGTTATCTAGCATTCTTATTAATCTACCGCGAAAACATCAAAGCAAAGAAATCAAGATAAAACCCAGAATTCGGCCAAAAACCCAAATTCATCATAAATCAGAGGAAAATCCTAAAATTATGAAATCAGCGGCAATTAAAAATAGATCCGAAGATCTACAGCTTTCACACGGAAGTCTTTGTGAGATTCCTCACAGAAAAACACCAGAACTCCACAAAACATGGCTGGTTGCACAGAACAGGGGCCGAAAACCAAATCTGGGAAGAACAGATGGATTAAATCTAATTAAAACCCATCAACACATGATTGAACCTAGGTCAGATGAAATCCAAGTTCAGTGAAGCAAAGCAGGAGGAAGAAATCCACAAAGAATCCAATCAAAACCCTCTGATCAAATCCGAAATCCATACAACCAAAACCAGTCAACATCTAGCATGAATAGCATGAAAAAGATGAAGGATACAACCCACAATCACAAGAAGATCCTAACCTAAGACTGAATCAAAGATTCAGGTAGGAAACCCTACTTGAGAGCTCGGAGAAGATGGGATCTAAGCTTCCCGACGCTATCCCGGGCGCTGGAACTTGGTAGCGGTGAAGGAACAACGCGAGGTGGCCGGTGGAGCTCATCAATCGAAGAGGAAGAGGGCTTCCGGCGAGCTCGGGAGAAAGGGAAGGATGAGAGACGATCAGATCTGAGGGTAGAGGAGGATGGGGAACTCGAGAGAGGTGAGGGGGAGCTCTGGGAGGAGCGGCGGCCGGCGACGGTGGCGAAGGACCTCCGGAGAAGAGGGAGATACCGGCGCGATCGCAGGTAATGGAGAGGAAAGGGGAGAGGCTGCCGTACGTGGAAGAAAGAAAGGGAGAGAGAAAGAAGAGAGGCTTTTATACTATTGTTGAGATTCAATCTTGGCCGTCCATCTCGATCTTTGCCGATCTAGTTCCAATCTTCCGATCGGGAATTCCTGTAAGGATCTTATCATCCACATGCATCAATCTAGGGCCGTGTGTGCACCACGTGGGTGTGAAACTCAACTCCACAAGGGCAGATTACCAAAATACCATTGGAGTTGCAACGATCGAAGTGATCGATGAACAAGGGCAACCGGGCCAAAACCAACCAAGCCAGACCCTCGACCTAATGCGGTCGGAGCCGGTTGGAGATACGGGTCCTCACAAATCATCACTACACCCAAGGTGTTTGTGATGACTCCTAATGCCGAAGAATCACACTAACTAAACAATTCTACAATCTGCAGCAAATCAGAGGAAGTCTCAAAACATTTGTAACAACATTAGAATAGGGAACATGAGACATTTTCACAATTCAAGGTCTTTTCTATGCTAGCAAGGGATGAGAAGTCCTTTCTAGCAATAGGCTCTCCATCATCATGCGGAGCAATTATGGAAGTCTTCCCCTTAATCTTAAAAAAGAAATGACAATGAATAATTCAATATTTGCTTCTACGCAACTATGTGTTCTCTGAATCATATGCCAATGACCTAAGCCATCAATAGTTAAAGCCGCTCCAACTATTTCTAGGAGATAGAGGAGCTTATCCTCATTCTCAAGTAGACTAATTGGTGCGCAGGTAAAGTCGCTCCTACTCTCCCTAGGAGGTGAAGGAGTTTCCTCCTCATTCTCAACTAGCCTAGTTGGTGCGCCTCCCATTAGATCCTCTATCTCATAGAGTCTTTGATACCCAAAACAGGCTCTTCGCCGATCCTCAGAATAAGTGGAGTGAATTCTGATATCGGAAACGCTTGGCTAAGGATATAAGCAGCAATCATCAACACATCCCCAAAAATAGGAACATGTGCATGCACCATCATCCACCTGACCATGTCTAACAAGATGCAATATCATATCTTCACTACACCATTTTGTTGCATAGTAAGAAACGACCAATTATTTGACTATCATTTTCTTCATGCAACACCTCCAATTGCTCAAATAGATACTCGTGATATTGATCGCCAAGAGCCAAAATGCTCTTGCCTAATTGATTCTCAACCTCAAAGATAGGAAATATGAAGCAAACCAAATGCTTCGTACTCATGGGAGATCAGGTAGATATGATCAAAATACGTTAGTCATCTATAAACATGATAGAAATTAAATGCATCATGTTAGGTCTCCATATATAATAGTCACATATGTTAGAATAGGCATATTTGCAATTTTATTATATGTCCTATTGGCTTCGCCAAACGATTTTCTAGTTGTCTTTCCTGGAAAACAACTTCACAAATGGGTAGGATGACTTGCGAGTGGGTTAAAAAAAAACTTCACTCCAACAGACAGTCGATCTCTCGAACCCAACATGACTTGATCTAGCACAACCAACTGTAGAATCAGTTTGAGCATCACCTAGGATGCATCATAGGCTCATTCTTTGGCAAAACATGGCTAGAGTAGTCAATATGTGAAATCATCTGCGGTTGAGCCAAAAGAAACAACTTATATTGGGTCTAATGGAATCGACAAGCAAAAAGCACGTCATAAAGGTCAAACTACGCCTATGCTGTAAATCTAGTCTATATGCCCCTAAATGCAGCACAACATTACTAGACTAACCATTGTGCATACTTTTTAGCTACTAATTTAATTCCAATCGTACTCCAAACAATCTAAACTTGTATCATAATCTGATTTCTTGCTTCTAAATCTACCATCCACGACTAGGGAGATGGGCAACTGATGCTTGGCTGAACAAGCATTTAATGCAAGAGACAGTTAGAGAGTACTACATTTGACTCAGTGCATTCACGAGCAAAGTGACCCATCGTATTATAGTTTTAGCCAATTGTCTTAACTTTATCTTTTGCCAATACTTATGTCTCAAAACTAAACTAGGTCGTATAATAGTTCAATTATACCCTCTAACAACTTCTCATGATATATGCGCTGAAATCTCGAAATTTCACGTAAAGCAGCAACAATAGCAAAAAGTTATTCTAAGCTCTAACAGCCTAGCGGGCGCTTAGCTTAATCTACACTCATAAATCATGGAAGAATACAAGGTACAAAGTGAACTTGTTTTTCATGTCGCAGGTTCCGATCTGCGATAATTAGTTTGCAAACTATCAATAAATTAACTCGCAAATGCTCTATCATCGAGAGATGCGGCTTCACCCATTCAAACGCAAAATCGATCCGCACAACACAACAAGTAAAATGACCACTAGTTGTATGAGACAATCCTACATCTAGTAGGAAGTAAGGTAAAACTCAAAGCCATCAATAAGGTTGTCAAGTATGCTGCTTGCCTTTAAAGCGCAAACTATGCCGCTTAGCTGTAAAGCGCAAACTATGCCGCTTAGCTGTAAAGCGCAATACACAAACCTTATTATCACATAGGTAGACATCTAGGTCATACGCATAGCAATTTACCCCAACTCAGCTTTGGCTTGAGAGCACCATGGGTCTCCAAGACCTCTTGTTCTTTTGGAGAAAATAGATATGTTAACGCCACATGTATGTCGCTCAATTTCTATTTAACTCCTTAAATCAAACCATAATGCTCCATGCTGCTATTTCTAAAATTAGAGACAATGCACCTAAGTCACTGGCACTACACATTCTAATTTTGCCACAAAAACCTAAATTCAGACAATGATATCTCTTACAAGTGCAGGGTCGAAAGTTCGCTACGCTCCTAATCATCACCCGCAACAAATAATTACTGTCAATGTCTAATTTAATTAATGCACAAAATTGTAGTTATATCGAGGGTAGAAAACCAATTATTTCCCTTCCACCGATAAAACCTCCCACTTGATCAAGCATTTCTAGATCAAGCATCTCTAGGCATGCTACTGAAAACTTTACCATAATCGAATATGTTTCATTATCTGATAGCAATAAACACACTGCCAGATTATGGGGTGTAGCTCTTGTCTACTCTAACCTACAACCATGCATATTAAAGTCCATGTTTACTAATGCATGTCCATGGACTAGAAAGATTTGAAACATTCATGAAGTCCTTGCTAACTAAAAGCATGTTGGTATAAGCAAAAAATTGCTTAAAAAGAGAGCTACAAACATATTTATAAACATGCTGGAACAAGAATTTACGCATTCACACCATAAGCAAGGGCTGAATTGTAATGCAAAACTTAACCATAAGCAAGATGCATATATATTACTCAAAAAATGTATCCCAAAATCTGCAAAAGAACATCTTATTATCTGCTAGAAAAATCACCATCTATTAACTACTGTTACCTGAAAAAATAACAAAAATAGAATGCGCTAACGATGGGCACGTGGTCACCAGGCACTTGAGGTGTGCCAACTGTGGAGAAGATCAAAAGGATGATGGGTTCTACCGCGCCTCAATTAAGAGGACTTTTGAAAGTTCTAAATCTAAGTCTATGATATTGATGTGGCTACTCCTATGGAAGGTTGGTGTCGCGCCCCGACCCGCGAAGGCCCAACCGGGCCGGGCGACGCGAACCGGAACCTAACTGAATGCGGAATAATTTTGGCGAGGGTTCCCTCTAGCTTACTGGTTTCCCTAAACATTCCATAAGCACCCTTATTTAACAATAATCAATAACCTCAAAAGATATAATATAATATAGATTCAGATCCTCAAAAGGGTTAACATTTATATGCATCACACTCCCGTAGGATGCTAACTAACAAAAAGGTAAACAGACGATCACCGCTCCTCAAGCACCACCAGACGCCGCCGCCGCACCAAACACCTGCCCGGTAGGGGCCACTGAAGAAGAGCTCACACCTGCACCTGCAAAACGCAGCCCGGGTAGTAGTGAGCACTAAGCTCAGTAGGGTTCTTATGAGGACCTGTACCTCCAACCCGGTCTGACCGTGTCGCGCCCCGACCTGCGAAAGCCCAACCGGGTCTGGCGACGCGAACCGGAACCTAACCTACTGCGGAAATTTTGGTGAGGTTTCCCTCTAATCATAGTGGTCTCTCTAGCAAATCATAATCATCCTGTATTAAACATGCATTCGCAAACCTCAAAACTGAACTGAATATTATATTTAAATCTTTAAACAGGGAAATTATACATTTAATACTCCCGTAGGAGACTATCTATAACAAAAAGGTAGAACTAATGATCGCCGCTCCTCAAGCACCGCCAGACGCCGCCACGTCACCAAACACCTGCCCGGTAGGGGCGACCGAAGAAGAGCTAGCGCCAGCACCTGCAAAACACAGCCCGGGTAGGAGTGAGCATAAAGCTCAGTAGGGTTCTACACTACGACACACAGAAGGAAGAGGGAAACGCGACAGTGTCGCCCTCAAATAAGACCTAGGTGTATACAGGGGTCCCATAACCCCACCGTGTATCCCTGAGACCCAGGAACGGCACTCAGTAAGCAGAAACAAACACTGCTGACTCACATGTAGGAACCCAACACTGCAGGCGGGAAAAGGCACCGCTGAGTAGGCAACTCCTCTACTCAAGAGTCAACACAGTGGAACACCGGCTACACCTCAGCATCCGACTCGAGGCCGACGCGACCTCTATAATCATCAAGCAACAAGTGTACCAGTCCTCTAGGCTTATCATCGAATCGACTGGACACCACAATTCGAACCGGGTCCAAACTACCCAACCCCGGTCCTAGGGCTAAGTCCGAGCTTCCAGCCTCGAGACGGTGACCCACAGATCACCCACGCCCTAACCATGCAACTAATGCATAACAAAGAATGCATGCTATGAACATGCACATACAAGAGATAGGCATGCAACAGTATGATACACATAGCATACAGGTCTACTGGATCGCTGCAGCGATACTACCAACCGATGCCCGTCAATCCGCAGCAGTTCCCAGCATTACGACGGTACCGTGACCGTCAACCGCGGACTCCTGCAATGGGAAGCAACCCCGAAAACGATGATGAACAGTAAAAATATAATATTATAATCCGACTTATAATATTATATTTAAAAACACCAAAAAGTTCTCTACTAGAGGCTAATTGACCCCATCGATCCGACACCCAAACGACGTCGTATTCAATATCCAACTTAGACATCAGTAGACCAATATGCCGGGATCAACATATCCAAAATCCATAAACATCGAATGGCTAGATTAACGGAAAAACACTAATCAAAACTGCTAATCAAAACTAACTTACCATTGCTTGCTGCAACGCAGTCCACCAGTACGAAATCCATAACAAATCATAGGAAACTCAGAAAATTATGAAATTAGTTGGGTTTGAGAGTAGATTCAAAAATCTAGAACTCTTATGTTCATCACAACCCAAGAACATGCACGTACAAGCCGGAAAACTCGCCGCAAGCCGGCTGTTCTTCAAAAATAGCAGAAAGCGGAAAATCCGAGATTAAACGTGCTTAAATCCTACTAAAATCTCAACCAAAGCTTATGAAACTTATATAAAAAACTCTACTAGGCACGATGCATCCAACAACACAAGAACAGCAAGATCTAACGGCTAGATTAAGAGAAACCCATTAAACAACTCTCGTAGGTAAAAAACCTACCGGAAACGCTAAACCTCGGCTGATTCCCCGCTAATCAGTCACCAACAAGGTTCCAAACCACTCCAGGGATGTTCCTCACGCCGCCACGGTTCCAACGAGCCTTCAAACGCTCAAAACGGTGGCCGGAGGGGGAGAACGGTGGAGAAGAAGAAGCTGTCGGAAAACAGGAGAAAGAAACAGAGTTGCGGAAGAAGAAAGAAGAAGGAAGAAGAAGGAGAAGAAGAGGAAGAAAAGGCAGGGGAAATCCGGGAAAGCCGGGAAAAAGGGATAGGAGGGGAGGGAAAGTCCTCCCCTTCTGACAAAGGAGAGCGACGGCCAACGGCGGCCGTCCACGCAAAGAAAAACCCACCAACCTGCTACACGATAGCGATCGATCGCTCCAAGGAGCGATCGGTCGCTCACGGGCCGCCAGCTGCCCAAAAGCAGGCTTCTACACGCCCGAGCTGAGATCTTCCGATCTCGAGTTCACCTAACCATTCTAATCAAGCACTAACACAAATAAGGTCAGTGTGTGCACACGCGGGTGTGAAACAAACCAACAAGGCATAATTTACCAAATTGCCCTTGTGGTCTACAACGAGCCACAGGAGTAGAGGGACAGGTCCTCACAGACCGCTTGGGTCGAGGGTCTGGTTCTGTTGGTTTTGGGCTTGGTTGGCCTTGGTTCGTGATCTTCGTTGATCGTTGCGGCTCCGGGGGTAATCTGGTAAATTACCCTTGGCGGAGCTGGTTTCACACATGCGTAGCGCACACACGGCCATGTGATGATGTATGTGTTTGAATAGATCTTTAGGTGTGCCTCAGATCGAAGGATCTGAGTTCGATCGCGAAGATCGAGGCTTGAACGGTCAGGATCTAGTCTAACTAATCGGACGGCCAAGATCTATTATTAACCCTTCATATAAATAGGTTAATAAAACCCGTTTAAAACCCTTAAGGGAACTGTAGCCTCTAAACAATCACATGGAGAGAGAAAGAATAAGAGAGGGGCGGCCCGATCTCGCGGAGAGAGAGAGCAAGAGAGGAGTCCGGCGTCGGTGTCCAGTGGTCGGAGGAGAGGAAGCGGGCGCGCATCTCATCCGATGACGGCGACCGCGGCAGGAAGAACGACAACAACGGCAACGGTGCTCGACGGCCGAGGAGAGGAACCAGCGGAGGTGATCAACCACGACCAGAGGAGTCTGAGGCGTGCGTCGGCGGTGCTTGCAGTCGGAGAAGAAAAAGAAGAAGAGGGAGAAGCGATCCAGAGGTAGGGCTCCTTCCCTAAACTTGGTTTAGACTCTACTAGCTTAGAGTAGGATCAGTTTGATGTTTGCAAAGTTAGGATCTTTGCTTCCTCTGTTGATTCATGGTCTTCGATGTGTGCTTCTCCTCTCTTCTTTGCTGTTCTTGCATAGAGCTGTGGGCGTGATGGATTTTCTGGAGCTTTGGTTTTGTTTTACCCCTTTTCCTCTGTTTTCCGGCATCCCCTTTCTTCCTTGTTCCCGGCAAGACTGGCCCTAATAATTCCGGCCATGCCATGTTTCTCCTCTCTCCGGTAGTGCTCTATTCCACGTCTACTATTCCTCTTCTCCCTTGCCACCTGCTTTCCCTTCCCCTTCTGGCTGCTCGTGGATTTCAAAGATTAGTTTGATTCCTAGAAATTGTGAGATCTTGTTTGGTTGATCTATTGCCATCGTCGGATTTATGAAGTTGGATTTCTATTGGTTTAAATTTCTTTAGCTCCTACCTTGATTGGTTTGCCAAGAGGTGATGGATTCTTAGTGGCCAAAACAGGGGCTGTTGTTAGCTAGTTCTTTGTTTATCTTTAGGAAATCCTTCCTTGTTAGCTTGATCGATGAGTTCCTTGCTGCGATTCTTTGTTGTGCTCTGGTTGTTTCCTCTGGTTAGTTTTGATTCACAACAATGGAAATGAGCTCATGCAAGGTGCCTGATGCTATGCATCGTGTGAATTCTAATGGGATTGATCTACTTTGCTCTGCTTGCATCTAGTCCTTGATTAATCCGTTGATTATTCTCTGTCATTTATCTGGATCTTCTATTTTTAGACTCCTTCTCATGCGACTGCTACGCTCTTATCATGATTCGTCTCTCTATTCATGCCATGCGTTGCTTCCGGTAACGATGTTGTATTCATGTCTATGCCATACCTACGTTCTTTTTTGCCATGCTTGCCTGCTATAAGTGAGCTAAGACTGCTATGCTTCATCCTATTTATTCCATGATGGGTGGATTAGCTTTGCATTTAAATTTGAAGTGAATGGTGTTTGAGGCTCATGAATAAATCCTTTATAGTGCTCTATGTCTTTTCCCTCAATTAATTCCTATAATCTCATATCTATTATCTCAATTATACTTGCTTATATCATGTATAAGCCTAGAGCCGGCGGTGTGCCCGTTTATATTTCTTTGTGGGAATGTTTATATTTTGCGGGCCAGTGGTGCCCTGTGAATTGGTTAACTGGGGGTGTGCCCCATTGTACAATTTCGGGCTAACAGTGGTACATGTCGTCATAATGTCGAAATTTGGATTGAAACGTGATAATATTGAAATAGCTTAGCTCTCTTTTATGTCTTATATGCTAAATTGGACATGCTTGATGAGATGTCATGTAGAGACACCTACGCCTAGTTGATTGTGTAGGCTCATGCATGTTGTAATGCATTAGAAGCATTAAGGCTAGGTGGTAGGCGATGGTTTCGATCGCCGATCCGGGGTTCTCGGGTAGCCCGGATCTAGCCCTAGGACCGGGGTTTGGGTAGTCAAGGATTAGGACGTGATTGTCATCAATGATTATGTTTGATATCATTTGAGAATTATTAGCTAGTCGGACTGGAATATTATATTGTTATTGAGGAATAAAGGTCGTATTGTCTGTTTGTCCCAAGGGCCTAAGTGTGGATGTCGATGTCCATGACGTATGTCCCCGTACAAGGGGTGGTGTACGGTGAGAGCTCCGGCGTTGAGTGCAGCGGCGATGCACCGACCATGGGTCCGGGCTCGTGTTGGCCATCCTCCTTGTTTCGCCGCTTGGGTGAGGGTGACCCTATTTAGGGGCCCATTCTGGATCGACGAGGTGTGATGCTTCCAGTGGCACCTTAGACTTGGGATGAAGGACAATACTGTTGTGGTTTCCAATTCCTTGAGTGTAGAGTAGAACCCTACTGGGCATTGTTGCTCACCCTACCTGGGTTGCATCGGCGATGCAGGTCGATGCAGTTCCTTCTTTCAGGTGTTCCTCTAGAAGATGGCGTGGTATTTCGAGGTGATCGAGGACTTCGAGCTTCGAGGAGTTCTTCTATAGATAATTTACAGTTTTAATCAATGATGTATAAATTGATGTATCCAAGAACAGATTTGTATGATTATTAATTCAGTTGTATTTGAGAAATATTGTAATGTTCTTTAATATAGATGTTGAGGAATGTGACGATGTTCAAATTGTAAAATTATACATTGTACAGGTTTCTTGGGTTATAATTATAAAGAGGATTCTGCCAAAATTTTTATGAACTTGATGAGTAAATTGTTTAAATTCGTAGCAGTTATATACTTGTGCGCCAATTGATGATGTAAATAGGTTTAGGTGGCTCACGCTTTGATCTGGATGGGTTTTCTGGGTCGGTGCGTGACAGTTCTACACTACGACACACAGAAAGGAGGGAACACAACAGTGTCGCCCCCAAGTAAGGTCTAAGTGTACACATAGGTCCCATAACCCCACCGCATGTCCCTGAAGTCTACAATCATGATCTTCTAGCCGAGCTGGTCTCACGACGGGTAACGCTCAGTAAGCAGGAAACCGACACTGCTGACTCACAAGCAGGAAACCAGCACTGCTAGCAGGAAATGGCACCGGTGAGTAGGCACACCCTCTACCCAAGAGTCGTTATAACCGGACACCGGCTACACCTCAGAACCCGACTCGAGGCCGACACGACCTCTAAACCATCAATCAACATGTATCCAAGTCATCTAAGCCTATCATCAAGATTGACATAATACTACCATCCAACCTGGACGACACTACCCACCACGGTCCTAGAGCTAAATCCGAGCTACCAGAAAGTCTCTGATCGGCGATCAACCCATCGCCCACGCCCTATCCTTATGCATCTAATGCACAATCAAAAATGCATGCTATGTACACACGCAGAGGAAAACATATAAAATATGTGATGATAATAAAACAGGTCTAGACTCGGCACACAGCCGGACCGGGGTGGTGAACAGGTAAATAAGCCAAGGAACTGCTGTAGTGGTAACACCACCCGCTGCCAGCCAGTTCGTAGAGAAAACCTGCAACGGGAAGCAACCCCGACAAAAATCCACTGATAATAGCATGCATGATTCCTAATATCATTGGATGTCTATCATGAAGGAAATTCGATCAAAGAATTACGAAAAAAACACTATTCAAGGCTGGCGGTCGATGTCACGGCTGACCGTGGAGAAGTGAAGATTGACGGTAGATCAACGGATCGACTGTGAGGTGTTATTATGGTGATTTTAAGGCTCATGGTCGACCGTGGAGTCTGGCGGTTGATCCGTGGATCGACGGCAAGGTACTGTTCGGGAAAACTCTGTTCTGACATAGTTTGAAATAAAATTCACCAAAAGGCATAGCAAAGTTGGAAAAATGTGAAATCAATTGGGTTGGAAAGTAGACTAAGAGATCTACAACGTTCATGTTGAAGACCAACTGAGATCGTGCATGGAAAGTACCGCGAAAATGGCTCGAACATGCAGCTTCAATGAAGAACAGAAATCCTGAAATGAACCATGGAAAACTAACTCAAATTCGAATCAAAACCAAACTAAATCACTCCAAACTTAGATCAGATACTTGGCAAGTCTACAAGCAACATCTAAAACAAAGAAACAAGCAATTCAACCATCTAACCATCCTAGAACACTTAAATAAATGATGAAGTGTAGAAACCTACTATTCTACGCTAAACCACTAGAAAGATGGCTTCCTCCTCGTCGTGGAGCACCTCCAAGCTCGCCGGAAAGCTGCTGGAGCTCTCTCTCTCTCTCTCAAGGTCTCACTCATGATGGGAAGAAAGAAGGAGAAGAAGGAGAAGAAAGGCCGCGGGAAACAGGGGAAGGAAAAAGAAAAGAAAGGAGGAGGGGAGGGGGTCTTTATAGCGGGTTGTGAACCAACCTGCTACAGTGATAGTGACTGGGTCAGGGCGACTCAGCAAGCTACGAGATCTAATCTCGACCGTCCGATTCGATCTTCCCCTATCGAGCTCCGATCTCTCGATCGAGAATGCCTACAAGGATCTAATCAAACACACATATCAATCCAAGGCCGTGTGTGCACAACGCGGGTGTGAAACAAACCAACAAGGCATAATTTACCAAATTGCCCTTGTGGTCCACAACGAGCCACGGGCCCGACCTAGACGGTCGACCCAGGAGTAGAGGGACAGGTCCTCATAGTTGGAGACTAATCCTACTCCTAGGTAAATTGATGGCTACTCCTACTCCTATGTAGAGTAAGGCTATGCTACTCCTAGGTAGAAAGAGTGATGGTTATGCTACTCCTAGGTAGAAGGAACAGTACACTACGCCTAGGTAGAAGGAACAGTACACTACGCCTAGGTAGAAGAAGAAGCAAATAAAAGATAATTCATTGATAGAGTTGTGTTCGGTTCATGTTACAATGCTCTTCTTCCATAAGACATTTATACAACCTCTCAATGAAATCACTCCCCATGATCCCATAACCTCTGACGGTTGCCCCCCCCCCATGTTGCCTCCCATGATCTCCTATGATTGCCCCATGATCTCTGGCGGTTGTCATCCATGATCAGTGGTGGTTGAGTCCCACTATGTCCCAATTTTGACCCACATTTTGACCATCAAAATATGCCAATTTTTGGCGGTAACACAATGCCCCCCTTTTTCCGTGTGAGTTGAAAAACTCACATGGAAAAATAATCTCATTGAGCTTAGTGCCATGAGGGAAGCGTTCGAGACTTGGATGACGCATATCAACTGTTGGCCGTTAGATCTAGACCAATCCAAGGCTTGATCACGTGATCTAATAGAGGAGGTGTGACTAATAGAGGCAGGGTTTGTAAGCTTTGATGATGAGCTCGAGCCAAGACTCGGAGCCTCTGGGGAGTGATCGGGATGTCCTCGCGGCCATGTGGCGATCTTCCAATCTCCCTGAACCCCCAAAAGGATTTCGAGGAGCACCAGAGGTCGTCCGCGAAGCCTTCTTAGCCGGCTCCAATCTCAATTAGGGCTTGTTTCACCATGATCCACCTCCAGCGAACGCCACCGTTTCAGCTCCTCTGCTTCGCTACCATTCCAGATCTCCTCTACTTCACCGAGGTCACCGAGGGCACCGAGGATTCCAAGGTAGGCCTCCGCAGAGGCTGGGCTTTTTCGAGATCGTCGAGTTCACCGAGGGCTCCTCCGAGGTCGCAGAGGTCGGGCTTCTCCGAGGCAGTCGAGTACGCCGAGGTCGGGCTCTCCGAGGTTGCCGAGGTCGGGCTTCTCCGAGGTCGCCGAGTACGCCAAGGGTCGGAGCTTCACCTTGGATGTCGAAGCCGAGGTTGTCGGTGTCCCACCCCGACCCAGAAAACCCATCCAGGACGGGGCGTGAGGGTTCCTTTCACTATTCATCTTCAATCGGCGCGATACAAAGCGGAAAAGACGGATAAATTAAACAAATGTATTCCAGAGGCGAACAGATGTTGAATTTATATAACTTCAAGTTGTAAAGTTACAAAATTCCATTCTAATACTTCCAAGGTAAAGATATAATACATGATCCCAAAAATCCTTGAAATGTTTACAACATATATATATCAAAAAGTACAACAGAAACTCCTCCAGCAACCTCAATCGCCTCTGGATGTACTCGCGCCGCCAAAGGCCGATCATGCCGGCTCCACTGAAGAAGAACTGCCGCCTACACCTGCAAACGCAGCCCGGGTAGGAGTGAGCGATAAGCTCAGTAGGGTTCTACTCTACGGCACACTGAAAGGAGGAAAACATCAACAGTGTTGTCTCCCAGCTCAAGTCTAACGGATGCCACGGGGTCCCACAACCCCTGTCGATTCCCCACAGGATCCTACTCTTCTCAACCGACCACACTGGGAACATCAACCAACACGCTGGGAGGAAAAGGACCAGAATCAGTAGGATCACCATTACCCAGCAGGAAACCACTGCCTGGGGACCATGTCAGGGACATCGACACCCATCCTTAGCACTTGGTCTTGGAAGACAACACGACCTCTAAACCTCAAACATTGATCAAAGTCAACTATCGCCAATCCTCAAATAACCAGAGATTCAGATGATACAAGATCACACCCTACTCCTGACTACCCATCCACGCCCCTAAGGCTAGATCTGAGCTACCCGAGAGCCTCGGATCGGCGACCCAAACCATCGCCAGCCTAACCTCAAATGCCTCTAATGCACACAATGCATGGGCCTAGGCAAACATCTATCCTAGATGTCTCTACATGTCACATCAGCAGTTATAAGTTCCACAGATATACAATAGACCTCGGCACTCGCCGGCAAGAGGCTAAGGTTCCACTATTCCACATTAGCTAGCACTCATAGCTAGCTAATGGCTAAGCAAACCATTAAGCAATTAACTAATACAAACATGTATTCCTACAGCGAAAGTACATAAAACCTATCCTAGGAGAACCGGATCCTAAGATCGAGGTAGAAACACCTACTTGAGCAAGTAGGGTAGCTCCTCCACGCGTCCCGCTGGTCAAGCCGTCAAGATCCGCGCTCCGAAGCCCAAGTCTCCAACCCTAGCTCAGCCGAAGGAGAGAGAGAGAGGAGAGAAAATGACAGGAGAAGAGAAGGAAAGCGAGAGAAAGGGACAGGGCTTATATAGAAAATCCAGATCTATCTCAGCCGTCCGATTCGATCTTTCCCGATCGAGCTCCGATCCTTCGATCGGACGCACCCTAGGGACTCTAATCAAACACATACATCAATCCATGGCAGTGTGTGGAACGCGGGTGTGAAACCGACCACCAGAGGGCATATTTACCAAAATGCCCCCGGGGTCCAAACCGCCACACGATCGCCCGATCGTGCCCGACGCGGAACCAAACCAACAGGAAACCGGCTCTCGACCCACGCGGTCGAGCCAGGTCAGAGGGGCGGGCCCTCACAGTCGAAGTTTCACTTCTGATGTTGAGGCTGAGGACTCCGAGGTTACCAAGGTCAGGCTTCTCCGAGGTTGCTGAGTACGCCAAGGGTCGGAGCTTCACCTCATATGTTGAGGCCGAGGTCGCCGAGGACTCCGAGGTCACCAAGGTCGGGCTTCTCCGAGGTTGACGAGGCCGTCAAGGACTTCGAGCTTCCCCAAGGTCGCTGGGGTCGAGCTTCTCCGAGGTCGTCGGAGCTTCACTTCTGATGTTGAGGCCGAGGTCACCGAGGACTCCGAGGTCACCAAGATCGGGCTTCTCCGAGGTTGCCGAGTACGCCAATGGTCGGAGCTTCACCTCGGATGTCGAGGCCAAGGTCGCTAAGGACTCCAAGGTCACCAAGGTCGAGCTTCTCCGAGGTCGCTGAGTACGCCAAGGACGACGCTTCACCTTGGATGTCGAGGCTGAGGTCGCCGAGGTCACCAAGGTCGGGCTCTGTTCGGATGCCGGCAGGTCCCGCTCCGCCTAGATCTCGCGATTTGCAACGCCTTCGGCATTCCTTTCTTCTCCTTCGCCATGGCCTCTACACCTTCTCTTTTGTTTTCATAGTAGAGCTCCACCAACGTCGTTGTCATTCTCGCTATCGACCTCACCATTGCCTCTACTGCTGCAGTGTATGATGGAGATGGAGGCTCTGCAGTGTTGGCATCGGCGTCCTCCCGAGTCATCCGAGGGTGATCGAGGTTGTCGCGCCCCGACCCGCGAAAGCCCAACCGGGCCCGGCGACGCGAACCAAAACCTAACCAACACGGAAGAAAAGCTGGCGAGGGTTCCCTCTAACCTATTGGTCTTTAACAGTTCACCAAAAGCATCCCCAATTAAAACAACAATATAATAATGAAGCCTCGAACCATAGATTTAAAACTCAAAAAAGGTTTAATATACATATCCTCGGAGAGGGGGAGTTCAAATACAACATTACTCCCGTAGGAGACTATCTAGCATAAGGTATAAAAGCTGTATAGGATCACCACCTCTCAAAGCCCGTCTGGCGCCGCCGCACCGCCAACCAACTGCCCGGTAGGGGCCACAGAAGAGGAACTGACGCCTGCACCTGCAAAACGCAGCCCGGGTAGGAGTGAGCACTAAGCTCAGTAGGGATCTACACTACGACACACAGAAGGAAGAGGGAAACGCAAAAGTGTCACCCTCGAGTAGGATCCGGGTGTATACAGGGGTCCCATAACCCCACCGCGTGTCCCTGGTGCCCAGGAGCAGCACTCAGTAGCAGGAACAACACTGGCGACAGCGACTGCAGGAACTCGACACCGCAGGGTCAGCACAGTGGGACACCGGCTACACCTCAACATCCGACTCAAGGTCGACACGACCTCTGCAATCATCAAGTAACCAGTGAACCAGTCATCTAAGTCTATCATGAAATCGACTGGACACCACAATTCCAACCGGGTCCAAACTACCCAACCCCGGTCCTAGGGCTAAGTCCGAGCTTCCAGCCTCGGGACGGCGATCCAAAGATCACCCACGCCCTAACCAATGCAACTAATGCACAATACAACAATGCATGCTATGACATACACAGATAAGAAGCAAAGCATGCAACAGTATGTCAAGCATCATATAAGTCTACTGGATCGCTGCAACGGTGCTACCAACAGCGGCCAGCCGATCCGCAGCGGGTCCCGGCATTACGACGGTACCACGACCGTCAACCGCGGACTCCTGCAACGGGAAGCAACCCCGAAAACCACTGATGAACAGTAGAAATATAATATTATAATTCGACATATAATATTATACTTAAAACACCAAATGTTCTCTACTAGAGGCTTCCGACATCCAACCGACGTCAGATTTAAGATCCAACTTAGCCGCCAGTAGAGCTACATGTGTGGACCAACATATCAAAAATCCAGAATCATCCAACGGTTGGATTAATGGGAAAACGCTAATGAAAACCACTAATCAAAACTAACTTTCAATTTAATTGCTGCAACGCAGCCCTCCAGCAAACAATTCATAAGAAATCGTAGAAAATTTGAAAAATTACGAAACAAGATGGGATGGAAAGATAACGAATAGATCTACAACTCTTACGTTTATCAAAAGCCAAGATCACGTACAGGCCGGCCGGAAAACTCGCCGAAAGCCGGCTGTTTCTCAAGAACAGCAGAAAAACAGAGAAACCGAGTTTAATCATGTATAAAACCTACTCAAATCTCAACCGATTAACATGAAACTCAAATCAGTTATTCTACTAGGCAAGATACATCTAATAACATGAAGATCAACAGATCCAACGGTTGGATCACGCGAAACCCACTTAAGAACACACGTAGGTAGAAGAACCTACCCAACTGCGCGTTCCTCGGTTGATCCCTCGCAAACCAGTCACTAACACGACTCCAAACCACCTCAGCAATGTTCCTCTCGTCTCCACGAATCCAACAAGCTTTGGAACGCCAAAATCGATGGCCGGAGGAGGGAGAACGGAAGAAAACAAGGTCGCCGGCGGAGAAGAGAAGAAACAGAGCACCGCGGGAAGAAGACAAAGAAAAGAAGAAGAAGAGAAGAGAAGAGAGGGAAGAAGAAGAAGGGAAAGTTCGGGGGAAAGCCAGGAAAGCCGGAGGAAAGCCTGGGGGAGGGGAGGGAAAGTCCTCCCTCCCCTGACAGGGGAAAACGATGGTCGGCTGCCGTCATCGCGGAAGACAAAAACCCACCGACTGGTTGCTCACGAGCCCGATCGGTCGCTCCTTCGAGCGATCGATCGCTCAAGGGCCGTAAGCTGCCCAAAAGCAAGCCTCCACGCGCCCGAGCTGGGATCTTCCGATCCCGGGTCCACCTAACCATTCTAAACAAACACAAACACATACAAGGCCTGTGTGTGCACACGCGGGTGTGAAACAAACCAACAAGGCGCAATTTTACCAAATTGCCCTTGCGGTCTACAACGAGCCACAGGGGTAGAGGGGCAGGTCCTCACAGAGGTGATCTCATATGAGGGCGCTACCTTCAACTCCTATGAAATATTCGAGGCTGCATATCGCTCGAAGCCTTGAGAAGTCTTATCCCAGGCAATTCACTCGGCGCCGACATCCTCCTCGAAGCCTTGAGAAGTCTTATCCCAGGCAATTCACTCGGCGCCGACATCCTCCTGGCCTTATCTGAAGGCTCCCACCATCAGCAACTCTACGACATATCGAGAAGAAGGTCATCAAGTCCAATGATTTTGAACCAAATTTTTAATGACTGACTATGGGTTGGAGCCAACATGCATGCTACGTTCCTGCATGTACATAGCATGCTCGAGTCCTATTCGCATACTACCTCCTCAGGATGAAGGCCTCGTAGAGCATGATTAGTCGAGGGGTTTGACGTACGTGATCTGAGGCTCAAGAGCTCGATGGCGTGATCGAGTCGAGGCCTTCGAGGCTGCTTATCACTTGATGCTGAAATAGAGCATGATTAAGAACACGGGGGGCTATAGGATGGTGAGGCGTGATCTTGCTAGCCGCCGGAGTGGTGTGGTACGATGACCACAGTTTGCCCCCCGAGTTGAACGGAAACTTCTCTGTGACCATTGGGTTAGCCATCGAGTCGATGCAGGTATATTTGGAGCTGAATTAGTCGTCAGTGTTGTCGATGTAGTCATCGTCTTCGTCGATGCCGCCATCGTCCTCATCGATGCCGTCATTGTCTACGTTGATGATGCCGCTTTCATCAAAGTTATCTATGCCACCATTGTCATCGTCGACGCCACTGTCGTTGAAGTTGTCGATGCCGCCATCATCGATGCCACCATCATTGAAATTGTTGATGTCGTCATCATCATCGTTGACGTCACTGTCGTCAAAGCTGTCTATGCCAGCATTATGATTGATGTCGTTGATTGTATTGCCATCTCCGACGTCGTCGATGCCGCCATCATCAACACCGTCGATGCTTTCACCCTTGGTATGCTGCCCCCCGAACTCGAGCCGATCCTCCATCACAAGTTTTGGATCTACTTCCATGATGATGACATGCCCAAGCTCAGAAATCAACCTTTGCTTGTTGTCATTGTGCTCTTCTAGGAGGGGCTCAACAACTATCTCCTCTGTAGACTGTTGCGGTTCCTCTGGAACGAGCGACTATGTTATGGTCCCTGCTTGAGAGATTTGGTTGGAGGGATGTTTCTGCATAGTTGTGGCCTCTCGTACGCCTTGTGACACCAATCTCGATCGTTCGAGCGGGTTGCTTGAGATTTTGTTGTCATGGTTGCCATGTAGGCGTCGACTACCAATTTTAGCTGTTCTTTGATCAAATCTCCTATTCTACCTATGGCTTTCCATATGTCGTCGTTGGTTTCTTGACTTTGGCTTTGCCGAGAGTCATCACCTGGTATTGTCGCGCCCCGACCCGTGAAAGCCCAACCGGGCCGGGTGACGCGAACCGGAACCTAACAAACTGCGGAAAAAATTTGGCGAGGGTTCCCTCTAACCTAATGGTCTCTCTAAGTAATTCATCAAAACACCCTCAATTAAAAGACTATAAATTTCAGAAACCTCAAGCTTCAGATTACAAAACCCAAAGTGTTTAATATACAAAACCTCGAAGAGGGAAGGATTCAAATACAACATTATATACTCACGTAGGAGACTAACTAACAAAGGGTTCAAGCTGTAAAGGATCGCCACTCCTCAGACTCCGCCTGGCGCCGCTAACGCCTGCACCTGCAAAACGCAGTCCGGGTAGGAGTGAGCACTAAGCTCAGCAGGGAAACTACACTACGGCACACAGAAGGAAGAGGGAAACGCAACAGTGTCGCCCCCGAGCAAGGCCTAGGTGTACACAGGGGTCCCATAACCCCACCGAGTGTCCCTGAGGTCCACAGTCGTGATCTTCCAGGCTAGCTGGTCACACGAGGAGTCACGCTCAATAAGCAAGAAACCAATGCTGCTAACTCACATACAGGAAAATGACACTGCTGGCGGGAAATGACACCGCTGAGTAGGCACACCCTCTACTCAAGAGTCATTACAACTAGACACCGGCTACACCACAGAAACCGACACGAGGCCGACACAACCTCTACAATCATCAAACAACAGGTATACGAGTCATCTAGGCCTATCATCGAATCCAACTGTACACCACAATTCAAACCAGGATCAAGCTACCCAACCTCGGGACAGCGACCCACAGATCGCCCACGCCCTAACCTTATGCAACAAATGCACAACCATATGCATGCCATGAACATACGCATATAAAACATTTAAGCATGCAGCAATATGTGATGATAACACAAACAAGGTCTGGGCTCGGCACTCTGCCGGCTCGGGGTGGTCAGCAGGTAATTAAGGTCAAGAACTGCTGCAATGGTACCACCACCAACTGCCAGCCAGTTCACCAGCAACCTACATCGGGAAACAACCCCGCAATCAACAGATAACATACCACGCAGATAAAGCCCTCGGTGCACGCCACCATGCAAGGCTAGGGAAAGCAGTAGGGCCACTCGCCCACTTATTCTAAACATCTCAGGAGTCATCACTCTCCTGGTTCACCACTACCCCTAATATGGGGCTAGTATGCTTAAGGGTATGTACAAACTATAAAGCTATAAGAAAACTGTACATAGAAAGCTCCGCGGGCAAAAACCATTGAAAACCCTTCCCTGTCACACGAGGGATCGATCCTTCCTCTGGGAAGGATAAATCTCCCTCGTAAATGGGAAGATTCAGCCCCTGTCACACTACAAAGGATCGATCCTCCCTCCAGGAAGATCGATCACCAAACCAAAGGATCGATCTTCCCTCCAGGAAGATCGATCACCTTCATGAACAACGACTCGCCAAGCCAGCCAAGGCACATGATCGATCATCTCCAACCAGATGATCGATCCTTCTCGGGCTCGGCATGACCAACCCAGGTGATCGATCCCGATGGGTTCTCCGGCCACCGGACGGCGAGAAATACCGCCGAAAAACTCCACCAAATCCCGCAAAACCTTGGGATCTGGTAGTGTGAAGGACCACGAGTCCAAAACCGGTAAGCATGCTAAAAACCATCAAGCATGCAGCGAGATCTAAGCAAAACAAATCACAAACAACTCAAAACTTACAAAACCGGAAAAACAAGTAGATAGGAATTCCTACCTAGGCAAGAGCTGCTTCAATCCCAGCTGCTAAGCCTTGGATCGTCCTCAATCGCTCCAAAATCCGGCCCGATCTGAGCTCAAGAACGGCGGATTTCAAAAGAATTCAAGGAAGAAGGTCACGTCCGCTTTATAGGCAAACGAACTGACTTATGAATGATCGATCTTTCCCGTCGGAAAGATCGATGCTTCATGACGATCACGGCTTGACTTTCTGGCACTAAATGATCGATCTTCTAGCAAGGAAAGTTCTGTCACGCCCCGACCCAGAAAACCCATCCAGATCGAGGCGTGAGCCACCTAAACCTGTTTACATCATCAATAGACGCACAAGTATAGAACTGTTACGAATTTAAAACAATTCAGTTCTCAAGTTCGTAAAAATTTCAGCAGAATCTCCTTTATAATTATAGCACAAGAAACCTGTACATTGTACAATTTTACAATTTGAACATCGTCACATTTCTCAACATCCACATTAAAGAACATTACAATATTCCTCAAATACAACGGAATTAATAATCATACAATTCTGTTCTTGGATACATCAAATTATACATCAATTTATACATCATTGATTAAAACTGTAAATTAACAATAGAAGAACTCCTTGAAGCATCAAGTCCTCGATCACCTCGAAATATCACGCCATCTTATGGAAGATCACCTGAAAGAAGGAACTGCATCGACCTGCATCGCCGATGCAGCCCAGGTAGGGTGAGCAACAATGCCCAGTAGGGTTCTACTCTACGTCGTACAGAAAGGAAGGGAAACTGCAACTATGTCGTTCTCCGTCTAAGCCTAAGGTATGTCACGAGCCCCATGACCCCGTTGATTTCCGAGGGCTCCTGTTGTGAGGACCTGTCACTCCATTCCTGGATCGACCGCCTGGGTCGGGCCCGTGGCTCGTTGTGGACCGCAAGGGCAATTTGGTAAATTACGCCTTGTTGGTTTGCTTCACACCCGCGTGTGCACATACTGACCTTATTTGTGTTAGTGCTTGATTAGAATGGTTAGGTGGACCCGGGATCGGAAGATCCCAGCTCGGACGCGCTGAAGCTTGCTTTTGGGCAGCTTACGGCCCTTGAGCGATCGATCGGACTCGTGAGCGAGTCGGTGGGTTTTTGACCCGTTCGGATCGATCCAAACATTTTGGATCGATCCAGCCTATCTTGGATCGATCCATTTTAGCCTTGGATCGATCCGGGTACTGCGCAGGGCAGTTGAGCTTGCAGCAGAGCAGTTGAGCTTCTGTCGTCCTCCATTGTCAGGAGAAGAGAGGACCTCTCCTCCCCTTTTCCCCACCTTCCCCGACCTTCCCCTTCTTTCTCCTTCCCTTCTTCCTTCTCTTCTTCTTCCTTCTTTCTTTCTTCTTCCCGCAAGCTCTGCTTGCTCTGTTTCCTTCCGGGGCAGCCACCTTGCTCTTCGTCGTTCTCCCTCCTCCGACCACCATTTTGGGAGCTTGAAGGCTCGTTGGAATCGTGGCGATGTGAGAACGATCACTGACGTGGGTTGGAGCATGGTTAGCAGCTGGTTAGCGGGGAATCAGCCGAGGATTAGCGCAGTTCGGTAGGTGTTCTACCTACGAGAGTGTTTAATGGGTTTCGTTAAATCTAGCCGTTAGATCTTGATGAAATTGTGTTGTTGGATGCATCTTGTCTATTAGAATTACTGATATAAGTTTCATGATCTTTGGTTGAGATTTGAGTAGGATTTATGCATGATTAATCTCAGATTTTCCGATTTTCTGCTGTTCTTGAAGAACAGCCGGCTTGCGGCGAGTTTTTCGGCTTGTACGTGTATGATCTTGGCTTTTGATAAACATACGAGTTGTAGATCCCTCAGTTAGCTTTCCATTCCAACTTATTTCGTATTTTTCCGATTTTCTTACGAATTTTTATGAATTGATTGCTGGGGGGCTGCGTTGCAGCAAGCATTGGTAAGTTAGTTTTGATTAGCGGTTTTGATTAGTGTTTTTCCGTTAATCCAACCGTTGGATGTTTATGAATTTTGGATATGTTGATCCTGGAATATAGATCTACTGGATTCTAAGTTGGATCTTGAATCCGACGTCGTTTGGACGTTGGATCGATGGGGTCAACTAGCTGCTTGTAGAGAATGTTTTCTGAAGCTGGTATGAATGGATCGATCCAATTGTTCCGGATCGATCCCAAGCTGACTGATGGTGTTTTTTGGAGTTTTGATTAGCTGTTTTGATTAATGTTTTTCCATTAATCCAACCGTTGGATGATCATGGATTTTGGAAATGTTGATCCCGGCATGTAGATCTACTGGTGGCTAAGTTGGATCTCGAATCCGACGTCGTTTGGACGTCAGATCGACGGGGTCAATTAGCCTCTAGTAGAGAACTTTTGATATTTTAAATATAATATTATATGTCGGATTATAATATTATATTTTACTGTTCATCGAAGTTTTCGGGTTTGCTTCCCGTTGAAGGAGTCCGCGGTTGACGGTCATGGTACCGTCGTAATACCAGGACCCGCTGCGGATCGGCTGGCAGTGGTGGGTAGTACCGCTGCAGCGATCCTGTTGGACTTGTATGCTGCCTTGACATACTGTTGCATGCCTTTTTCCTCTTGCTTGTGTATGTTCATAGCATGCATTCTCTGTTGTGCATTAGTTGCATGGTTAGGGCGTGGGTGATTTGTGGATCACCGTCCCGAGGCTGGAAGCTCGGATTTAGCCTTAGGATCAGGGTTGGGTAGCTTGGTCCAGGTTCGAATTGTGGTGTCCAATCAAACTTGATAATAGGCTTAAATGACTTGTACACATGTTGCTTGGTGATTATAGAGGTCGGGTCGGCCTTGAGTCAGATGCTGAGGTGTAGCCGGTGTACCACTGTGCTGACCCTGGGGTAGAGGTGTGGTCTACTCAGCGGTGCTTTTTCCCGCCTGCAGTGTCGGGTTCCTGCGGTTGTGTGTTGCCAGTGCTATTCCTGCTACTGAGTGCTGCCCCTGGGCCTCAGGGACACGCGGTGGGGTTATGGGGCCCCTGTATACACCCAGGTCTCACTTGAGGGCGACACTCTTGCGTTCCCCTTCCTTCTGTGTGACGTAGTGTAGAACCCTACTGAGCTTTATGCTCACTCCTACCCGGGCTGCATTTGCAGGTACATGCGCCAGCTCTTCTTCAGTAGCCCCTACCGGGCAGGTGTTTGGTGGCGCGGCGGCGTCTGGCGGGGTTTGAGGACCGGTGATCCCTTTCTACACTTTTGTTATAGTTAGTCTCCTATGGGAGTATGATGTATAAACTGTTGTAACCCCTTTGAGGTTTTTGAATATTATATTATATCTTTTGAGGTTTGAAATTATTGTATTATTCAGGGGTGTTTATGAACTGTTTAATGAAATCAGTAAGTTGGGGGGAACCCCTCGCCATTATTTTTCGCATTTAGTTAGGTTCCGGTTCGCGTCGCCCGACCCGGTTGGGCTTTCGCGGGTCGGGGTGCGACACATGTCCAGGTCCCACCCTCACCCAAGAACAAACGAGATGAATCAAAGACTGCGGGCTCCTGTCCAGGTACCACCCTGCCCAGTCATACCATCTCTCGCGGGGACACAAAAGTCAGGGACATCAACAACCATCATTAGCGCTTGGCCTTGGAGACCCGACACGACCTCTACACCTTAATTACAAGAATGATGCATAGTTGACTATAACAATAACCTCAAATGTTAGCAATTATGATCATTCGGTGACAATCACATCCTAATCCTCAACTAACCAAACCCCGGCCCTAGGGCTAGATCCGGGCTACCCAAGAACCCCGGATCGGCGATCGAACCCATCGCCTACCACCTAGCCTGAATGCCTCTAATGCAAGCATCATGCATGACCTTATTCAAACAACTAGGCCTAGGTGTCTCTACATGCCAAATCATCAATCGATTGTTCATCAGGTTATAACATGGCTATAGAGTAGATTTAGCATTAAAGAACTAACATAAGGCATACATGGCATTCACGTATCCAAACCAAGCACACTCAACACACAGCGCACACCTTCGACCCACTCAAATCTAAACATTCCCAAGGGGCATCACTCCCTTGGTTAACCCACAAATAAAATACAAACGAGCGCACAACCGGCCCTAGGCTTAGACATAATACAGGCATACATGATTTAGATAATTTTCATGCGATTCCATAATTGAATAGGGAAGGATAGATGACACTATAGAATAGCATTGCACGTAGTAGAAGAAGGCAAGTACAGTACTATCTAGAATCAGGATCATGTTCAATTTATGTGAGGAAATGCTATTCCATAGTTTCAATTGAAGTTCCTCACTTTGCTACCTAACTTGAATCAATAGAAACAAATATCATCTAAACCATAGTCACAATCAACCAAGAATATTCAAAATATATGTGGATCATTTCTTCCCTAGCTTATAGTTGCGAGAAGGAGAAACCAACCACCAATAAGAAGTCGTAACCCATTTCCCTCTTGGATTCATCAAAAATCTTAGGAAAATGAAGAATACCATA
The DNA here is from genome assembly GCA_963920575.1 of Narthecium ossifragum. NCBI lineage: Eukaryota > Viridiplantae > Streptophyta > Magnoliopsida > Dioscoreales > Nartheciaceae > Narthecium > Narthecium ossifragum. Next base: position 13,828,387 of record OY986974.1, on the reverse strand, counting down.
ACCAGTAATAGTAATTGACTAATTAATCTCAACGGATTGATAGGGAGAATAAAGTGCCTTTCTCAAAGCAGTTATTAGGGAGAAAGATGAGATATTAACCATTATGTAAGTCACCATAGGAAATGGTTTAAAATAGCAGGAATGCGATGGAAGAGATGGATGATAATTTCCAGCGAGACACATGATGTGCTTTTAGAGTATCGACTAAACAGGAAGTCATCTTCAGAGTTGGGTTGCTTAAGATGTTTCAGTAGGATACATTCTCATAACCAGAGTTATTCATTCCTCAAGCAGTTCATACATCTAATGAAGACTAATCGCTATCAATGCATCGGTATTTGAATGCTACTCACTTCGGTTTCTAAATATTGAAGCTAATCAACATTCATGCTAGACAGACAACAGCTAAAGGGTCTTCACTACACTGATCAAGGCATGCCTCATTTGGCAAGAACCAGCAGCTAGCATCAATACACCAAGGCAGGGGAAAAGAGGAAAGGAACATAGCTACAAAGACAGAGCATGGCAGCAAGGGGAAAACAGAGTAATCCGACAGGTATAACAATCCCAGAGGAAAAATCCAAAACTCAGTCGGAGCAATCCAAGAAAAATCCCAGCCATAATCACTTGAACCAAAAGGAAAACCGATAGCAGATTAGGAGGGAATCAAAGAAAGGCTTTCAAGCAGTTCCCCGAGCAGAATAGGGAGAAACGTCCAAGAGAAATCCAAAGATCAAACCTCAGCAACAAGAGAGAATGGAAAGCATCCAGCTCCTAGGCCAAAATGCATCTCGTCGGACAGTATAGGGGAGAGAAGAACACCCACAGGATCCCAGCCACGGCAGCAAGACAAAGAAGAAGCAAGCATCCACAAAACTGGTGAAACCCAACGATCCAAACAATGGCAGAAGTAGAGAGGAGGATAGCACCAAGGAATCATGCATCAAGCCAACCCTATTCTACTCTGGGCGTCGAGATCTTCTCCTCTCCAGTCGATCGTCGAGCTCTCTGTCGTCGCCGTCGACCTCTCCGTCTCCACCGCAGTCGCCAGGCTTGTCGCTGCCTAGCTCCCCGCTGTCGACGTCACCAAGTCCTCTCCTCTCCAATCGCGGTTGCCAGTGGAGAGCCTAGACTCTTGGAAGTGGATGTACGCGCCGCCGCACGGGATCTTCTCACGACCCGCTCTCTCTATCTTCTCTCAATCGCGGCTGAAGCCCTCACGGGTAAGGGGTTTAACAAGAGGGGGGTTTTATACGGCTAGCTCAAGATTTGATCTTGGCCGTCCGATCAGCCAGATCTAATCCTAACCGCTCGAATATCGATCCTTGCGATCGAACTCAGATCCTCCGATCTGGGGTACTCCTAATGGTCTAACCAAGCACATACATCATTACAAGGCCGTGTGTGCGCAACGCGTGTGTGATCCCAACTCCGCTAAGGGTAATTTACCAAATTACCGCCGGAGCTGCCACGATCAAAAGAGATCGTGAGGTAAGGTCAACCGAGCCAAACCAACCCGTGTCAGACCCTCGACCGACGCGGTCAGACCAAGTTGGAGGTACAGCTCCTCACAAGATCGATCCTCTAAGTGCAGAAAGCTAGACTTGGGCTAAAATACAAGCCCAAGCCCGGATCTTTCGATCCCGAGTCCACCTAAGCATTCTAATCAAACACCAACACAAACATGGTCAGTGTATGCACACGCGGGTGTGAAACAAACCGACAAGACGCAATTTACCAAATTGTCCTTGTAGTCTACAACGAGCCACAAGGGAAGAGGGACAGGTCCTCACATCCTAATACCATTAAAGGAAATCTCATCCCGAAATTCGATAAAGGCAGGGCTCGAAAACAGAAAGATCCGGAAACAATTGCGAAGACAGGACAAAAGGTACCTCGAGAAGGAAAAAATTGCGAAAACTCCTGCCACATGCGCGTCTCTCTCTCCCAGGTCATCTCCTTGGTGCCTCTATACCTCCACAGTACCTTGACCAAGGGAATCGTCTTGCCCCGCAAGACCTGATCCCTTTGGTCAAGAACTCAAACCAGCGGCTCGATGAACGTCGCGTCTGCCTCAAGCTCAATGTCGAACACCCTGATGACATGAGACAGGTCTGGGAGATACTTCCTCAACATCGACACCTGAAAAGTCGGGTGCACAGCTGACATGTGCTGAGGAAGATCCAAGCGGTAAGCTACCTCGTCAATCCTCTCTAGGATCTCGAACGGCCCGACGAACCTCGGCGCCAACTTACCACCCCTGCCAAACCTGACGGACCCTCTGTACGCCGATGCTCGCAAGAACACTCGGTCGCCGACTGCAAACTCTAACGGTTGTCGCCTCTGATCTGCATAACTCCTCTGCCGGCTCTGAGCCGTCAGAAGTCTTTGCCTGATCTGCACTACCCACTCTGATGACCGCCTGACGATGTCTGGACCGGTGAGTGACGCCTCTCCAACCTCTGTCCAGCACACTAAGGAACGACACGGCCTACCGTACAATGCCTCAAAAGGTGCTACTCCAAGACTGGACTGGTAGCTGTTGTTGTAAGCGAACTCCACCAAGGGAACATGCTCCTCCCAGCTGCCTCCGGCATCAAGGACCCATGCTCTCAGCATGTCCTCTAAGATCTGGATCATCGGCTCTAACTGCCCGTCTGTCTGCGGATGAAATGTCATACTGAAAGTCAGGAGTGTGCCAACTGCCTCCTGAAAGCCTCGCCAGAACCTGCTGGTGAACCTTGGGTCACGGTCTGACACTATAGAAACTGAAACTACATGTAGTCTGACCACCTCTCTGACGTACAAACTGCCCAACCTGTCTGTCGAGTCTGTCGTCCGCATAGGCAGGAAGTGCGCCGATTTGGTCAATCGATCAACGATGACCCAAATCACGACATTCCCCCTATGAGATCTCGGTAGCCCGGTCACGAAGTCCATCGTGATGTGCTTCCACTTCCACTCAGCTAGTGGAAGTGGCTGAAGTAACCCCGGCGTCCGCTGGTGCTCTGCCGTGACCTTCTAACAAGTAAGGCAGCGCGATACGGACTCCGTCACTGCCCTCTTCATCCCGCACCACCAGAACTGCCGCCGCAAGTCTTGGTACATCTTGGTGCCCCCGGGATGAACTGCAAAATGAGAGTGATGGAATTCTCATAGGACGTCGTCTCGTAGAACTGGATCTGCTGGAACTACTACACTGCCCCTGAATCGTAGCCCTCTGTCTGACGATACTGTCCAGTCCCCGTCTGCGCCCTCCATGTCTGCCGATTTGCGCAATTCCTCAAGCTCTGCATCACTGCGCTGTGCCACTATCACTCTGGCTAGAACAGCTTGCATACTCTGCACGGTGTAGAGGAAGTGTTGGATCCCTGATCCTCAAACTCGAGCCCCAACTGGCCCGTTGTCTCTAGAGTCTGCCACTGCCGCGCTGACAACCCTGCTACTGCTGCTCTGGTGTCTCTCACCTGTCTGCTCAGCGCGTCTGCTACGATGTTTGCCTTACTAGGATGGTAATGAAACTCAAAGTCGTAGTCCTCCACTAGCTCCATCCAGCGTCGCTACCTCAGGTTGAGGTCATGTTGGGTGAAAGCGTGCCTCAAACTCTTATGGTCCGAGAAGACTGAGAACTTCTCGCCATAGAGGTAATGCCGCCAGGTCTTCAGGGCGAAGACCACCGCTGCTAGCTCCAAGTCGTGAGTCGGATAGTTCCTCTCATGGTTCTTCAACTGAAGAGAACCATAGGAAACTACGTGCCCCTCCTGCATGAGGACACACCCCAAACCCTCACCGCTGGCGTCACAGTAGACACTATAAACAACGCCTCGCTCGGGGACGATCAGCACCAGCGCACTGGTCAACCTCGTCCTCAGCACCACAAAGGCTCGCTCACAAGCATCATTCCACACAAACGGAATGGCCTTCTGTGTCAGTCTGGTCAACGGTCCGGCAACCCCTGAGAAGTCCCGCATGAACCGTCTATAGTAGCCCGCCAGGCCCAGGAAACTGTGGACCTCGAACACTGTCCTCAGTCTCTGCCACTGTACCACTGCCTCCACCTTGGCCGGGTCAACTGAGATCCCTGCTGCCGACACCACATGTCCAAGGAATCCCACCTATGCCAGCCAGAACTCACACTTGGAAGCCTTGGCATATAGTCGATGCTCCCGAAGTAACTGAAACACTGTCGCCAAGTGTCGCTCGTGCTCCGCCTCTAACCGAGAGTAGATCAGAATGTCGTCGACGAACACCACAACGAACTGATCTAGGAAAGGCCGGAAGATCCTCTGCATGAGATTCATGAACGCTGCGGGTGTGTTCGTCAGCCCAAACGGCATCACCACGAACTCGTACATGCCATACCGAGTCCGAAAAGCCATCTTTGGGATGTCGCAATCCTGAACCCTCAACTGGTGGTAGCCGGTGCGGAGATCGATCTTCGAGAAAACTGAAGATCCTCGCAGTTGGTCAAACAGGTCATCGATCCTCTGCATCGGATACCTGTTCTTCACCGTCACCTTGTTGAGCCACCTGTAGTCTATCTAAAGTCGAAGGGTACCATCCATCTTCTTTGTGAACAACACTGGCACCCCCCTGGGAGACATGCTGGGACGGATGAAGCCTCTATTGGTCAGCTCGTCTAACTAGGTCCTCAACTCGCTCTGCTCTGCTGGTGCAATCCTGAAAGCTGGGAGAGAGATCGGTGTGGTACCTAGTACTAGGTTGATCTTAAAATCAACCTCTCTGGACGGTGGAAGCCCCAGCAACACCTCGAGAAACACTTTGGTGAAGTCACACACGATCTTGGGAAAACTGCTATGCTGCACTCCCTTAGAACCGAACAGGGACAGGCTGGCCAACAAGGCTAAGAGCTTGCTGCCACGCCTTCCCACACCACAAGCAAAGGAATCAGCTGAGAACCGATCCCCCAACAACACAAACTGTGTCCCGTCGGGTGTCCAAGTGACCACCCTCCAGCGACCACAGTCGAGGATAGCTCGGTATGCTGCTGACCAGTCCATCCAAGTATCACATCGAAGCCCGTCATGTCTAGCACCCGCAGGTCTAGACAGACATGGAGGCCTCCAACCTCCAAAGAACAAGATCGGCAGACCCGGTCTACCCTGACTGCCCCGCTGATCGGTGAATCTACAAACTGCGCCACCTCTAGCCAACTCGTCTCTAATCCTAACGATGCCAGAATCTATGTCACGCCCCGACCCAGAAAACCCATCCAGATCGAAGCGTGAGCCACCTAAACCTGTTTACATCATCAATTGGGGCACTAATATTTAACTGCTATGAATTTAAACAATTTAATCGTCAAGTTCATACAAATTTTGACAAAATCCCCTTTATAATTACAACACAAGAAACCTGCACATTTTCTATTTTTGCTTCAATTTCAACATCCTCACATTCCACAGCATCTATATCAAAGAATATTACAATATTTCTCAAATACAATTGAATTTAATAATCATACAATTATATCCTTGAATACATCATGTTATACATCAATTTGTCCATCTCTAATTAAAACAGTAAATTATCTGTAGAAGAAATCCTCGACGCTCCAAGTCTTCGATCACCTCGAAATGCCACGCCATCTTCTAAAGGAACACCTGAAAGAAGGAACTGCATCGACCTGCATCGCCGATGCAGCCCAGGTAGGGTGAGCAACAATGCCCAGTAGGGTTCTACTCTACGTCGCACAGAAAGGAAGGGAAAACTGCAACTGTGTCGTTCTCCACCTAAGTCTAAGGAATGCCAAGGGTCCCATAACCCTATCGATGTCCCAAGGGCTCCCGTCATAAACCTCTCTCTTGAACATGTTACCAAGATCACCCTAAGCACCAACAGGGGAACGGTACCATGCGGGATCACCCTTACCCAAGAACAAATGAGAGGAAACAAAGACTGCGGGCTCCTGTCCAGGTACCACCCTGCCCAGTCATACCATCTCTCGCGGTGACACACATGTCAGGGAATGCATCGACAACCATCCTTAGCACTTGGTCTTGGAGACCGACACGACCTCTACACCTCAAATATAAATATATAATCCATAGTCGACTATAGCAATAACCTCAAATGATATCCAACATAATCATTGATGACAATAACGTCCTAATCCTCGACTACCCAAACCCCGGTCCTAGGGCTAGATCCGGGCTACCCGAGAACCCCGGATCGGCGATCGAATCCATCGCCTACCACTTAACCTGAATGCCTCTAATGCAATCAGATACATGCAATGCTCAGGCACAGGAATACAGAAATAGAAGCATGCAACAATATGCCAAAACAACATACACGGGCTATTCGAAGCGTCAAGCTTGCCGAAGGGTAAGCATAACATAGTCTACCTCAAATAAAGGTCTAACTCGCAATTAAAGATCTATCTAATACAAATACGGCAACATAGGCCGTGAACAAGCAAACACTCGATTCAATCGAAATTTCGGCATTACGACGGCTTAAACGATCATCCCCCGAAATTCCTACAATAGGGCACACCCCGAGTTACACAGATAATAATGATAACAACAAGCCGTAAAACAAACTGATACAAGGGGCCCATCAGCGGCCCTACTTCTATGTACGCATTCCCGAGAGTCATCACCCCCCTCGGTTAACCCACAAATAAATAGGAATGGGTACACATCCGGCCCTAGGCATAAGCATGATATAAGAACACATGAATTGGAACAAATAACAGTACATATAATTACACAGCAAGGATACTAAGAGTGCACAATTCACATAATCAATTTCAGAAAGAGCGGGCCTAACATGGCACTGTAAGAAGTTGTTCTAGACATGGGAGCAAGGTGGCAAGTTTTCATGCCTAGCATAGCGCTGTATGAGCTAACTGAAGAGGAGAAGAATAGCCTCAAAATTGCCTGTGCTTGAAATATAGAAAAAACTAGAGCAACCTGAAATGGAGTTAAATCAACCAAGAACCAACCAGAAATTCGATGATCAACCGCTCAACAGAGCTCAACCAAAACCAGTTCAGTAAAGAGGCAATCCTGTAAGCATCTGGCATGCATACATCCGAAAATGACCAATTTCAAAGGAAAGGGAAAGCCAGCAGTTGCCAACTTCCCAACGACCATCCCGTCCACCAAACTGATCCGAAGCAAAGAAACCAAGGTAGCAAGGAACAAAACAGAGGATATGTAAACGTGGGGGAAGAACACCACCTGAGCTACAGACGCAGAACTGATGCGTAAATCCTAAGCTAACAACATCGCAGTCCATCGAACCAGAGTAAGGGGAGAGATCTCATCAAGAAAAACCACCAGTAATCCATAACGGCAGCAAGGAGAAGGTGAAGAACATCCACAGAGGACCCGCAAGAACAACAGAGCATCAAGCTAACACTAGAGGGGTCGAGGAGATCCAAGAGGAGAAGAAAATACACAGGAAACCATCGATCAAAACCAAAAACCACAGAAGCAAGCAAGAAAACTCATCGAAAGTCCGTTGGCATCCAAAGATCTAAGAAATCGCAGCAACGAAGAGAGAAGAAACATCAACACGCAGTCATGAGATCAACAGACTCCAAGATATCATGCATCCAAGCAACCCTACTCTACTCTAGTAGAGTCTAATCGAAGGATTAGATCAGAAACCTACCTCTGGGCGTGGAGATGTTCTCCTATCTTCTCTTCTCCGGCCACGGTCGTCGTTGCCATCTCTGGCTTGTCGGGGATCTGCTGGGAATCGCCGAAGTCCGCCGGGAACCATCCGACGTCGAGCACCACTCGCGACGGGAAGAGAAAGAGAGGGGAAGGACGTCGGATCGGAGAGGAAGAGGGGTTCCGCAAGTCGAGAGAGGTGAGGGTGGGCTCGGAGAGGAGCAGCGATGGACGATGGCGGCGAAGAAACTTCGGAGAAGGGAGATCGGTGGCCGGCGACGATAGCGAAGGAACCTCCACGGAAAGGGAGAAGGCTGGCGCGATCGCGGGTAGGGGTGAAGAAGGGGAAGGCTGCTGCGGTTAAGAGAGAAAGGAAGAGAGAGAGAGAAAAAATTAGGGTTTAGTAGCTTAAGTGGCTAAACCGAACAAGTCTAGCCAGTTTAATCGGAACAAGTCCGATTAAACCCCAAATTGCGATATCTTTTCGCAATCTCGTTCGGATCTGTCGATCCCGAACACTCCTACTGGATCCATTCAATCACATACATCAATCAAAGTGGTGTGTGCACTACGCGGGTGTGAAACTGACCGCCAAGGCGCAATTTACCAAATTGCCCTTGGGGTCCAAAACAGCGATGCGATCAACCGATCACAGACCAACGCCAACCGGCCCAAAATCAACCAAGCCAAGCCCTTGACCCAACGCGGTCGGACCGGGTTGGAGGAACGGGTCCTCACAATCTATCAGCACATCTACTAAAGAACTAGCAAGCTGAAAGATACCTCTGAGTACGGATGGTTCTGCCGTTGCCTGCTGGTACTGCTGTGGCGGCTGGTAAAGCTGAACAGTGTCTGGCTGCTCACGCTCTGGGAGAGTAAACACACGCCCCCACTGGCCACCTCTACCTCTGGAGCGGCTCGGTCTAGCCCCTGATCCGAGCCCACCACTGCTCCCCTGCCAAGCACTGGATCCTCAGCCTCTACTGCCCTGTGGCATAGCGCCCCGTGCTCCTCGCAGGTGACAGTCTTTACGGAAGTGTCCCAGCTGCCCGCACTGAAAACACGTGACTAACACGCCACCAGGTTGCTGACCCAGGCCTCCCCCTGATGGAGCCTGCCCAGACAGCCCGGCCGTCAGGAGAAACTGGCCTGCTAGACTCGGCAACTGCGACTGGACGGCTGCTGGAAGTGTCGCGGACGCCGCTGTTGCCCTCTACCGAATCCCCCTCTGAACTGGGGTCTCTACGGTGTACTGGTAGAGATTGCCGGTGTAACTGCCCGGCGTCTCTCGTCCTGCAATTGCTCCTCCACTACTAAGGCGCAGTTCAGAACTACTGCGTGCATCTGGAAGCGGTGGGAACATGTTTGCCATCTGATCTCCGGTCGAAGCCCCCATTCGAACTGTCTTGCCCTAGCTGTCGGATCTGCTGCCACTGCCCCCGCCAAACGGACCAGGTGAGTAAACGGGGTGGCATACTGCTGCACAGAGCGAGTACCCTGTAGAAGGGACTGGTACTCGTGGGACAGAGCGTCACGCGTACTCTCCGGGAAGTACGCGTCCAAGAACAACGCTCTGAACACCTCCCACAGTGGCTCCTCTCCGCCACTGGTGTGCTGGGTGGTGCACCACCAGTCAAGAGTATCTCCATCGAACTGAAACGCCGCGAGGGTGACCCGGATCCGGTCATCCTCGACGAAGAGAGGGTCGAGAACGAGTGTGACTCCTCGGAGCCAGCCATCTGCTGTGGTCGGATCTCCAGTCTCACCGCTGGACGGGTTCAGCCGCTGAAAATCCATCATGACCGCCGTCACGGCCCGCCCGTCGACCGGAGCCAGAACCCCCTCCTCGTCGAGAAGGGTCTCCTCCCGTGCGACCGAAACCGTCGCCGGTGATGGCTCAGTCCGTCTAGCTCGTACCGTCCTAACAGGGACCTCCCTGCTCGATCGGGCGGGCCGACCGGGTCGTGCTACGCCCCGACTGATAACCAAAGGTCGGTCTCGAGCTTCTGCCATCTGTACAATTACCAACGACAAACAAGCGTTCACTCGTCAGAAGCCGTAAAACGAAGCATCACAAACAGAAAGCGAAAAAAGCATAACACATCAAAAGGAGCATGCACGGATGTTATAGAGATAGAACTAACCCGTCCCACACTCAAACTCAACCGAATCCTGATCCTAACCCTAGGATCTACAACCTATGCTTCGATACCAAGCTGTCACGCCCCGACCCACGAAAGCCCAACCGGGCCGGGCGACGCGAACCGAAACCTAACAAACCGCGAAAAATTTGGCGAGAGTTCCCTCTAACTTATTGGTCTCCCTAAGCAATTCATCAAAAACACCCCCAATTAAAAGACTATAATCAACATAACCTCAAATCAAAGATTACAATTCCCAAAGGTTTAATATAAAAATCCTCGAATAAGGGAAGATAAAGTACAACATTATATACTCCCGTAGGAGACTAGGTAACAAAGGGTTCAAAACTGTAAAGGATCACCACTCCTCAGACTCCGCCTGGCGCCACCGCACCACCGACTAACTGCCCGGTAGGGGCCACCGAAGAGGAGCTAACGCCTGCACCTGCAAAACGCAGCCTGGGTAGGAGTGAGCAACTAAGCTCAACAGGGAAACTGTCACACCCCGACCCAGAAAACCCATACAGATCAGGGAGTGAGCAATCTAAACCTGTTAAATTATCAATGGGCGCAAAAATTTCGACAGAGTCTCCTTATATATATATATATATATATATATATATATATATATATATATATATAACACAAGGAACCTGTACAATTTCTCAATTCTCATAATAAATTTCAACATATTGGGCTTGAGGGTAGAAATTTAAATTTATACTACTTTAACTATTACAACCCAATTTAAACATTTAGATAAACATCATTGTCATTAATATCAAAATTAAAGTTATACAATCTGTCCTCAAATAAGAAGCATAAGTCTCCAAGATTTACTAACATCAAATAAATGTAAAATGCTAAACTGAGGCCCTCAATCTTCAAATGTTCATCCTCAACATAAATAAAATGACATCAAGATAAAATAGCAACTAAAGAGATAAATAAGCCCTCGAATCGTCCAACAACCTCAAAGTCCACCCGAAGTAGAAGCGCCTCCAAGAGCTGATCCGCCTGTGGCTACTGAAGTGGAAGGAACGGCGCCTGCACCTACAAAACACAACCCGGGTAGGGTGAGCATAAAGCCCAGTAGGGTTCTACTCTACGGCACTCTCAAGGAAAGGGTAAAACCGCAACTGTATCTACCTTCGTCAAGGCTAAGTATGCCAAGAGGCTAACCCTAGCCTCGTCGATTCCCCGAGGGCTCCTGTCCAGGTCCCACCCTCACCCAACAACGAGGGGAAACAATACAACTGCGGGCTCCTGTCCAGGTTCCACCCTGCTCAGTCTCAATACCACCATCCCTCGTGGGGCCAAAAGTCAGGGACATCGACATCCATATCTAGCACTTGAGTGAAAGTAGACGCGACCTCTAATCTCAATATCATAATTCAAGGGAGTATATCTAGGTTGCAACCTCGATCAACACAAGATCATAACCACACAATCTCGCCCTAGTCCTACCCATACCTCAGTCCTAGAGCTAGATCCGAGCTACCCGAGTCCTCGGATCGGTGATCGAGCCCCATCGCTTGCACCTAGCCTTGATGCTTCTAATGCATACAACGTGCATGAGCCTAATCAAGCAACTAGGCCTAGGTGTCTCTACATATCAATTCATCAATCACATGTCCAACAAGGTATAGCATAACTATAGGGTAGGTTAGCATTCAAGAATAAACAAAGCCAAGCACATCATTCACGTATCCCAATTGTGCATAATCATTCAACACATACAAAGGGCACACCTTCGGCCCAACCAAATTACACACTCCCGAGGGTCATCACCCCCTCGGTTAACCCACAAAGAAATAGAAACGAGCACACCACCGGCCCTAGGCTTGAACATGGTATAAGAGTAGTATAGAATTGAATATTTCACCAGCAACTCTACTAACTGGAAAGCAATATTTGATCAAAGGACTTGAGCAGATAAGGGAACAAGCTACTATATCATGCCATGAATATGATTGACACACGAATACCACCATCACAGGGAATTGCAGCAATAATAAATTGGCAGTCCTACACTTCAACAGATAACCAAAGGGCATGGCATAGGTGAATTTGGCTGGAAAGCTAGAAATTGGAAACCACCATTCAAAGCCACTAGAACGGCAGGGAAGGCCTCAACAAGCCGGCCAGCTTCACCCCTGTCCCGCTACCGGCCGTAGGTTCCCCTGCCAACCGGCTGGCAAACAGGGCCAGAAAGTGAAAAGTGAAACATAATTGTAGGGAACCAGTAAACTAGCAATCGATGGAGGAAGCTCAGACTTCACACTATCAGGGAAGGCTAGATGAACATTACCCAAGGGAAACAGGGGAACAGATCCAAAACCCACGGACAGGGAAGAAGAAACAGATGAGAAACAGAGGAAAGGAGGGGCAGTCCACCCAGAACAAAGGAATTGGAAACCCATCAAACCAGAGAGCGAAGGAGAAGCAAAAACTCATCAAAAATCCATGAAGACCCATAGATCCGAACTACTGTGGTACGAGGGAAACAAGGAGAGAGAGAGAGACGAAGAACAAAGCATCAATACCCTAGCTAGCATCGAAATCCAACATTAACTCCTACATCAAAGCAATGGCAAACAATGAAAGAGGAAGAACATCAATCGGGACAACCAAAAATCCTAAGCTAGCAAGCTTCAATCAACCCTAGAAGCCTAACCAACTGTTAGGGTAGGAATCCCTACCTCCGGGCGTCGCTCTAGGCCGAGATCGACTCCTATCCTCCTCTTCTCCGGTCACGGTTGTCATCCCCGAGCTCGCCGCCAGTCGCACGTAGCCGCCACCTCTCTCCTCTGGCCGTGGGTCGCCTCCAGTCGTGGTCGCAGAGCTCGCCTAGCCCTCCGCCATCGCCGTGGACACCGTCTCTTGCTCCTCGGTCGGCCGCCGCCGCTCTCTTTCTCTAACCAGTGGAAAGGATGTCGAGTGGGATAGAACCCTCACGAGAGAGAGAGAAGGGTTTAAGAGGGTTACTTAAGTCCACAGCCGTTCGATCAGCCTAAGCTGATCACAACCGTTCAGACCTAGATCTACTTGATCGAACTCCGATCTTCAAATCCAGAGCACTCCTATGGGTCTAATCAAGTACATACATCATTATAAGACCATGTGTGTGATATCGCTCAAATGTGTCTCGCACAGCGGTCGCGGTGCAATACAGCATAAGAGAGGTCGAACTCACAAAGAGACAAGCAGGAAAGATCCAGAAACACAAATAACAATGTATCGAAAACAATCAAGAGCGTAAAAGTTAAGAAAGTAGATTGTAGATGTAATGAGGAGATAAAGTGAACGAATGAAATCAAGATTTGGATGAGGCTAGGCTTCAGGAATCACTTCACTCGGATTTAGGTTCTTCTCTTCTCAATGGTTCATATAATACTCCGTTAAGGGATTCACATCCCAATCACCTTAACCATAAACCTAACAAAATATATAAATGTCTCTTCTCAATGTTTTCGAGACCTCTAAGAATACACAATACCAACTCTGACAATCGGCAATGCATAGCAAAGATTTTACGAGATAAAGTAGGTAAAAAACTATGGGATTATAAGATCATGAAAGAAGCATGACTGGATTCATAATATTAATCATCCACATAGAAATCTATAATCTGAAAATAATCTTTGAAGATCCAATACATAGAAAAGAGTTTAACAATAAAGATTAAAACTATGAACCATTATTGGAGAAGAAGCCCTAGTCCTCGCTAGATCATCCGTCCCCCATGCCCGCGGATTACTGCAATGGATGGAGATGTCTTCATCTTCTTCCTTTTGAAAACGTCCAGAAAAGAGCCTCCAAAAATGTCCAAGAACTCCCCTTATATATGGACATGAAACCCTAGCTTTTATTTCAACCTTTGGATTAAATCTGATGGCTCGTATTCAGATCCGCCCAACAAAGGATCGATCTTCTTCTTCTCTATTTCTCCGTAACCTGGGTCGCCCGAGTAAGATCGATCCTTTGAAAGAAGCATGATCGATCCTTCTCAGTAGGATGGATAATAGGATGGATCCTTCTCAGTAGGATGGATCCTTCCATAGAGTAGGATGGATCCTTCTTAGTAGGATGGATCCTTCCATAGAGTAGGATGGATCCTTCCATAGGGTAGGATGGATCCTTCGATAGGAGAAAGATCGATCCTTCCCCTTGACGATCTCCTCAATATTCTCGAGTGAAAGGAGAATCGTTCCTTCTGTGATCATCCAAAAAGTGTGTGTTCTGTCAGATCTGCCTGCATAAAAGGAACGATCCTTTTATGGAATATGATCGATCAGTCTTTTCTGAGTGTTTACTGTTTTGCCATCCAAACTGCGCCATTGGTACTAATATTATCGTAGCTTCCTCTAGAAAACTCGGAATCACGAACCGTAAAATTCTCCAGAAACTAGACTTCAAGAGCTTTCCAACCATATATAGCACATCATCTGGTTCATTCCAAAAAGGTATAGTTTTGGCGTTAAAGACCCATCTTTGCTTCAATTTTCTGCATAATACAAATAACTTTGTGAAGCAACATATAATGACGAAATCATCTATATTAACCATGAAAACTCAGCAAATAAACTGCTCTTAGTCATGTTCAGAGTGTAATTTCATACACTCATCACACCCCCCCCCAACCAGCTTATTGCTAGTCTCTAGCAATTCAAAGCGCATAAAATATAATTAAGCACACTAACGGTTCAAGGATGTAGACATGCATGATAAAAATTCTGCCTTATCAAGTCAATAGTGTTTTATACATTACAGAGCACGAAAACTTCTTATACTCATACACATACTACCAACATATGAAATTAACTTCTACACATCAAACATGCTAATCACCATCCAGAAGAACACATGTGACGTGACAAATAAATGTTACGTACAGAAGCAACTTCTACCCACCATTAGTCCAAACACACTACTATCTTCCGGACCAATCATCCAACCATCGCATTTAAACAACATCATGCTTTTTTTCTTTTTGGACTATCAAACACTTCGCCTTTTTACGCGAACACTCTCCGCTTCTTGAGGCGCAGAGACCCGGTTACTTAGCAAAACACTCAATAGTTTCCTTTTTTTTTTAGCTATTAGTGGTTCTACCTTTTTACGCGAGCTCCCAGCTTCCTGAGGCAAGAACACCCGGTTACTCAGTAGATCACCTAATAGTCGTTTAGGCACAGCTTAATCAAGCTTCAGAACTTTTTCTTTTTTTTTCTTTTTTTTTCTGCATGCAATACTCAACACTAGCTAATGCTGAAATCATGGTCATGGTCTAGATTGACAATAGCATGCTCAATCCTCTGGTGAGTATAATCGCCACTGCACAGAAAGTGTTCGTGTGTGACTCACATCATGTTCTACCTTCAGGTTATCACGCATGCAATCAATGTATGGGCCAATCCATATGAAAGCAACATGTATAATAAGCATAAAAATTTCAGCTCATGTACAATTCCTAATGACATGCTCAATTCAACAATATTAAACTCAATAAGGTAGCATGCATGAGATCATGTATGCGTACACCCCCTAACCTGAAATTCACATTGTCCTCAATGTGTGCTAATCATGTAAATAAGCATAAGGGTGTTGGATGAATTTTTATATATAGCATAAATAAGAATAGGAAATCGAAATATGAGCGAGGCCACCTGACAGAATATCTGTAATCTTACACAGGGCTCTTCATTGTGGCCGAATTTCATAAGCAAGGAAGACGGAAGTCCAAGCATCCTAAAAACATAAAATAGCAAACAAAAGCAAATGAGAATGAAAGCAAACAAACTAAAACAATCTAACCTAAATAAAATAGAAATAAGAAATCTGAACAAGATCATCCCTCGTAGACAGGGTCTACGAGAGAAACGATGTGCTCCTCAGGGTCCGCTTTCTCTGGGATCTGTTTCAAACGCTGTCCATTAACCGTAAAAAGCCTCCCATCCTTTGGGTCTTCAACTTCCACAGCCCCATTCTCAAATATTCTGCTAACGGTGAAGGGGCCTGTCCAGCGTGATCTCAGCTTCCCAGGATGTAAATGTAGTCGCGTGTCATACAGATAAGCTTGCTGTCCTACTTTAAACATCTTCCGCAGGATCTTCTTGTCATGATAGGCCTTTGTTTTTGCCTTGAATATCCTGGAACTCTCATAAGCATTATTCCGGAGTTCTTCCAACTCAGACAGCTGGAGTTTCCGTTCCTGACGTGCAGTATCCAAAGTAAAATTTAGTGACTTAATAGCCCAATATGCCTTATGTTCTAATTCGACTAGAAGATGGCATGGTTTTCCATAAACTAGGCGAAATGGTGACATCCCCAGGGTAGTCTTGTAGGTAGTGCGATATGCCCACAACGCGTCTGATAGCCTCAAGGACCAGTCCTTGAAGTTGGAGCTCACTGTCTTCTCTAAGATTTGCTTGATCTCCCTGTTGGCTAGTTCAGCTTGGCCATTCGTCTGTGGATGATAAGCAATGGAAATCTTATGTGTGACTCCATACCTGCGCATCAAAGCCTCAAGAGAGCAGTTACAAAAATACGATCCTTGGTTACTAATAATAACCCTAGGAGTACCAAATCTAGACAAAACATGCTCTTTAAGAAACTTGATGACAGTGAAATGATCATTATTCCTACATGCAATAGCCTCCACCCACTTAGACACGTATTCCAAAGCCAACAATATATATAAATATCCAAAAGAAGAAGGAAAGGGTCCCATAAAGTCTATACCCCAACAATCAAAAATCTCTACAGCTTGAATGGGGTTCAAAGGCATCATATGTCTCCTAAATAAAGCTCCTAATGTTAGGCATCTATCACAAGATCTGCACAAAATGTTAACATCATCAAATATAGTAGGCTAGTAAAAACCACATTGAACAATTTTAGCAGCAGTCTTTTTCATCGAAAAATGGCCTCCATATACATGAGAGTGACAGAATGTAATAATGCTTTCTATTTCATAATCAGGGACACAACGATGAATAATCTGGTCAGGACAATACTTAAACAGACAAGAATCATCCCAATAAAATTTCCTTACCTCAACAAAAAATCTACGCTTATCCTGCGCACTCCAAAAGGAAGGGATCTCACCTGTCGCCAAATAATTAACAATGTGCGCATACCAGGGCAGTCGTGCAACTGAAAAGAGTTGCTCGTCAGGGAAGTCATCCATGATCGATGGCTCATTTTCTGCTACTTCCACCATCAACCTCGACAGGTGATCAGCGCCAACGTTCTCCACGCCCTTTTTGCCTTTTATAGAAATATCAAATTCCTATAAGATTAATATCCAACAAATTAGGCGCGCTTTAGCATCCTTCTTGGTGAGAAGGTACTTAAGCACGGCATGATCAGTGAAAATAGTGATAGGGGAACCAATCAAATAAACACGAAACTTGTGTAATGCAAAAACTATAGCTAACAGTTCTTTCTCGGTGGTAGAATAATTCATCTGTGTATTATTCAAGGTTCGGCTAGCATAATGAATAACATGAGGTTTACCATTTTTTCGCTGCCTTGAGACAGCTCCTACAACAAAATCACTTGCATCACACATCAATTCAAAAGGAAGGCTCAAATCGGATGGTTGCACAATAGGTGTGGAAGTCAATTTATTAATCAAGGCTTGAAAAGCCTTCTGACAATCAATAGTCCACTCAAAAGGGGTATCCTTTATCAAAAGATTACATAAAGGACAAGCAATAGCAAAAAAAATTTGAATGAATCACCTGTAAAAACCAGCAAGCCCTAGAAAGGATCTAACGTCTTTAACAGTCTTTGGCACAGGAAGCTTTGAGATGAGATCGATTTTTGATCAATCTACCTCAATGCCTCTGGAAGAGACAATATGGCCCAACACAATGCCTGAGGGCACCATGAAGTGGCACTTTTCCCAATTAAGCACAAGTTGCTTCTCTTCACACCTGACCAAGACTCTCTTTAAGTTTTGCAAGCATGCATCAAAAGTATTACCAAATACACTCAAGTCATCCATATATACTTCCATACATTCCTCGATCATATCAACAAATATATTCATCATACAATATTGAAAAGTAGCATGAGCATTACACAATCCAAATGGCATTCTACGGAAAGCATAAGTACCAAAAGGACATGTAAAAATAGTTTTTTCCTAATCTTCTAAAGCAATCTCAATCTGATAATACCCAGAATAACCATCAAGAAAACAATTAAAAAGGATGTCCAGCTACTCTCTCTAAAATCTGGTCTAAGAACGGTAATGGAAAATGATCCTTATGGGTGGCTGCATTCAGTTTCCTATAGTCTATACACATACGCCATCCTATCACCAATTTAGTGGGGACAAAGTCTCCACTTTCATTTTTAACAACGGTGACACCATATTTCTTAGGCACAACTTGTGTAAGGCTCACCCATTTGCTATCAGCAATGGGGTAGATGATCCCTACATCTAATAATTTCAACACTTCAGTTTTCACTACCTCTATCATTGTAGGGTTCAACCTACGCTGAGGATCCCTACGAGGTACAGCCCCCTGTTCAAGATTTATCATATGGGAACATATCAAGAGACTAATACCTTTCAGATCTGCTATACTCCATCCAATAGATGATTTATGCTCGTTTAAAACGCTAAGTAATTGCTCACCTTGCTCTGTATTTAATGTTAAAGAAATAATAACTGGGTATGTATCACCTGGACCCAGATAGGCATGCTTTAAACCTTGAGGTAGCTGCTTTAGGTCCAGCTTGGGCGGTTCTACTATTGATGGCGTTGGTGGCTGTCCTCTTTCTGGCAGTTCTTCAAACTTTGGATTCCATGGACCTGCAAACGAACAGTGTTCCAAATTTTTGCACATACAATCAACATCAATATTTTCATCCAAATCTAATTCAAGAGAATTAATTTCAGTGGTAGCAAACTCCTCTTTAGTGAGCAAATCAATCTGGTAAGTCTGCTGGCATTCATCGTCCTCATCAGGCTGCTTAGTAACATTAAAAACATTAATTTCTAAAGTCATATTCCCAAAAGTTAACTTCATTAAGCCATTCCTGCAATTAATTATAGCATTAGCAGTAGCAAGAAACGGTTTACCTAAAATAATGGGAATCCTAGAATCAGCAGTTACTATAGCCTGAGTATCCAAGACTAAGAAATCAACAGGATAATAAAATTTATCTATTTGAACAAGCACATCTTCTACTACTCCTTGTGGAGTCTTCGTAGATCTATCTGCCAATTGCAAAACCACATATGTCGACTTAATCTGTCCTAAATCAAGTTGCAAGTAAACAGAATATGGCATTAAATTGACACTTGCACCAAGATCTAATAAAGCTTGTCCTACTTCATGCTCTTCAATGAAACAAGACACAATAGGATAGCCATGATCCTTATATTTAGGAGAAATCCTATGCTGAAGCAGTGCACTAACCTGCTCTGTTAAAAATGCAGTTTTCATTACATGATGTCGTCTCTTCATAGTGCATAAATCTTTAATCACTTTAGCATATGTAGGAATTTGCTTAATAACATGCAAAACAGGAAGGTTTACCTTAACCTACCAAAGATGCTCCAAAACCTCGCTGTTGAGCTCCGTAGTCAATTTAGTGGATTTCAATGTCTGAGGGAAAGGGACACGAACCTTAAAGTGACCTGGCGTAGGGCCATTTGAATGATCGGTCTCTACATGGTCCTCCTCAATTCGGTCCTCCTCTTCAAGAGCAATAGGAGATTCGGTGGGTTATTTTGAAGGACGTATTGCTCTTTTCCCGCTTCTTATAGTTACGGCGTTCATCTCCTTCACATTATTTTGCTCAACACTAGATACCTGCGTTTGTTGAGGTTGAGCTGGGAACTTCCCTCATTCATGCACGCTCAAAGAGTTGATCAACTTCGTGATCTGGCTCTTGATCTCTTGAACATCCTCCTTTCTTTCCTTAGATTCCTGCACAATCATAGATTTCAGTGCTTGTAAACTGTCATTAAATGTAGGCCTAGGAAAACCAGATGTATTATAAGGAGGGTTAGAAAAAGGTTTATTTGATGGCGGTTGATGATGCTCGTTGCTTTGTGGTGCGTTCGACTTCCTGAATCTGCCTACAGCTGAAGTTCGAATGCTCTCGCCATCCTGGATTATACGTCTCTGAATAGGGAGTATACGGCCTCCTGAATCTGCCTATAGCGTCGCAATGCTCGTCATACACACCTCTCATCTCAACATAAGTAGGGCAACCGTCAATCTGGTGGTCCACGCCCTGATATATCGCACACGGCCCAGCCGGCCTTGTAGGTTCGTTGTATGGAGAGGTTCGGGCAGCCATCATATCTTTGGTCTTTAATAGCTCCAGCTCCCTTATTAGACTCTTCACTTTAGCCTTGAGTGCATCTTCCTCGCGTAGCTGATATATTCTTCCACCTTATTGTTGCGATGGTGGTCTGGCTCTGCTGGTATTATCTGTTGCGTTCGGCCCAGTCCATGTATGAGCTTTCTCGGCAAGCTCTGTCAAATACTCAATAGCTGCGTCAGGATCTTTTTGCAAAAATTCACCATAACACATCATCTCAACAAATTGGTGTTCTCTAACAGTTAAACCATCATAGAAATAACTAATAAGACGCCAACTTTCATATCCATGATGAGGACATAAATTCAACATGTCTTTAAATCATTCACACGCCTGATACAAAGTCTCACTATCCTTCTGTATGAAGGTCGAAATCTGTCTCTTAAGTGCATTGGTCTTGTGCTGTGGGAAATACTTGTTGAAAAATATCTGTCATTTCAGCCCAAGATTCTATAGATCATGGCCTCAAGAAATATAACCAACTCTTCACTCTATCCATCAGTGAGAAGGGAAAGAGCTTAAGTCGGATCATATCTAGTGCACCTGGTTGGCCATGGAAGGTCTCTACTACTTCCTCAAACTCCCTAATATGCACATATGAATTTTCATTTTCCAACCCATGAAAGGTAGGAAGCAACTGAATCATGCCAGGTTTAAAGTCAACATGTGCTGCATTAGGTGGAAACATGATGCATGAAGGTGTAGCAATGCGTGTGGGATGCAAATATTCTTGCAAACTCATAGGAGCTTGTTGTTCCTCATGCTCAGCCATAATGAAAGTATGATGTGAAGTTTGGGACTGTGCGTCAAAAAGATCAGCAATATATGTCTCACTATCAGAAGTTTCAGAATCACCCTTGGGGCGTCTAGCAAATTTGCCTAGTTCATCTCTATACCGAGGCATACACCAACAAACTGGCAATCCAAAAGATGCAAACCGACTAAAGAAAATAAGCAAAAACAATAATTGAAACTAAGCTTACTAACTAAAATCGAATAAAAGAAAACAATCCTAATAGAGAAGAAAAATCAAAGCCGAAATAAAGACTAAAGAAAATGAACGAAGTTACCGCTTTTGATGTCTACAATCACTGTAATCTGATTCTGGCGCTTTTCTGAGCCGTCTCCCCGGCAACGGCGTCAATTTTTTATATCTCTCAAATGTGTCTCACACAGCGGTCGCGGTGCAGTACAGCATAAGAGAGGTCGAATCCACAGAGAGACAAGCAGGAAAGATCCAGAAACATAAATAACAATGTATCGAAAATAATCAAGAGCGTAAAAGATAAGAAAGTAGATCGTAGATGTAATGATGAGATAAAGTGAACGAAAGAAATCAAGATTTGGATGAGGCTAGGCTTCAAGAATCACTTCACTCGGATTTAGGTTCTTCTCTTCTCAATGGTTCATATAATACTCCGTTAAGGGATTCACATCCCAATCACCTTAACCGGAAGATGTGCAACTATAAACCTAACAAAATATATAAATGTCTCTTCCTATGATTGATTCTTTCTTATTATAGTTCTAACTTCATCCAACCCAAACCTAAGAATACACGATACCGGTTGTCACTACAGGCAACACGCAGCAAAAGTTTATCGGGACAAAGCCCTAACTCTATCTAACCAGATCTTTAAGAATACACAATACCAACTCCCACAATTGGCAATGCATAGCAAAGATTTCACGAGATAAAGTAGGTAAACAAAAGATAAAACTATGGGATTATAAGATCATGAAAGAAGCATGACTGGATTCATAATATTTCTAGGCTAAATCTTAATCCTTGGTCAATGAAACTGAAACCTCGGAATCAATGAAACTGTGAGATCTGATCCATTTTTATTGTTCATTTTATACTTGAGTATTGGATGTTCTTCTGTGATTAAATACTCATGGTTGTCTTGTCTAATTGCTAGGAGGCCTACTAGTTTATTATTCATGGTGATCTACTGCTAGGTTGGATATCAAATCCATAATTGTTTGATCCCTCTAATCTGCGAAGCAACTGAGATCTATTGATTTACTGCGTTTCAGAGATTAATAGATCTTAGGAAGAATATTCGACTAGATTAAATGCAACCGCTTGTGCTTGTGTTGTTTAGCTTCATCGATCTCCCTATTCTTAAGGCTGCTACTAGATTAAATCTATAGCACTTGTCTTAGGTTGTTTGGTAGTTAGGGTTAATTGGATCGCTTGTTTCTAATTAACTATGATTGAGGAGAGATTCGAATTTAATTCGAATGGTGAATATTCAAGGTGTGGATTGATATATACTTGCATCAATGACCAGTTATAAAGATTCCGATGGTGGATGTTGACTTAAACCAAGGTTTGTTCTCTTGATTCAATTCGATTCTTCGCTTTAGATTGTTTCTTTACTGTTTTCCTCACGCTTAAAACCCCCCATCTTTGTTCACTAAGCACAAAACCAGGCTAAACACTCTTCGTGGGATCGACTCGTACTCGCACTACTACATTTATCTTAAGGAGTATTGGTTTTATTTTTGAGTGCCTGCGACAGCATATCACTACCCGACCCCCGTCCTAGGGCTAAATCCGAGCTTTCAAACCTCGGGACGGCGACCCACAGATCGTCCACGTCCTAACCTTATGCAACTAATGCACAACAAGATGCATGCAATGAACATACGCAAAAAGGCAGGTATTGCATGCAGCAAATGTGATGATAGCATAAACAAGGTCTGGGCTCGGCACTTTGCCGACCCCGGGTGGTGAACAAGTATTTAAGGTCAAGAACTGCTGCAATGGTACTGATGAATAAATTTTATATCTCGCAAGTATACGAATCGGTGTGATCAGTATAGCAGTAAGACGAGTATCGTACCCACAGAGATTTGTAAATATTATTAGAGTGAAACACTAAAGATCATAGAAGAAAGAAAATAAGGAAGGGAAAGTAAAAAATACGAAGTGCTTAAAGTGTTAACCAAGAATCCATTAAACTCTGAAGAACAATTATGAACCAAGAATAGTCTTAGCTTGAACCCGGCTTTGACATAAACTCATTCATTCATAGATCCTCCAAGATTAAGGAATGAACTCTCGCCCAATCTCACATAAAACAATCTATAATACTTCTATTGGCCAGATAAAGGTATTTAAGATCTCAGTTATAATAATGAATGAAACAAGAAATATAAACTGATTAAATAAATATGATCCAAATGCATAGAATGATTCTGTTAGGCTACATCGGTACCTTAGAGAAGAAACTAGCCACTCATGTTCATCATGATGGCAACAAAACTAATGAAGAAATAAAGAAGAAATAAGATGAGGAAAAGAAAAGAAAACCAAGCATGGAACCAGTCTCCTCTCCTCCAAACGCTGCCAAAAAGCCCCTTCAAACCCTAGAAAGAGTCCTATTTATAGCCTTTAAGTGTCTCCATCCTCGGATTAGATCTGAGTCGTTAATTTTCTTCACTGCGAAGGTAAGATCGATCATTTGATAGGTGCAAGATCGATCCTTTGATATCAAAATCTTCAATTTCTGGCTACGCCCGAGGAAGATCGATCCTTTGATAGAAGTAGGATCGATCCTTCTCAGTAGGATGGATCTTTCTGTGAGAGTAGGATGGATCATTCTCAGTAGGATGGATCCTACTGATGGAGTAGGATGGATCCTTCTCCTCGGCGATTTCCTCAATATTCTCGAGTGAAACGAGGATCGATCCTTTCATGGATCTTTCAAAATACTGCTCCCTGTCAGCTCTGTCTGTATAAAAGGATCGATCCTTCTAGGGAACATGATCGATCCGTCTTTCGTTTTGCCATACAGACTGCGCCATTGGTACTAAAATTACCGTAACTTCCTCTAGGAAACTCGGAATCACAAACCGTAAAATTCTCCAGAAACTATACTTCAAGAGCTTTCCAACCATATATGGAACATCATCTGATTCTTCATGAACAGGTACAGTTTAATATTTCAAGTTGATCCATGTAATCTTTTCAGCTTCTTTGCTCCTTTTTCCTGCATTTTTCAAACAACTATGTGAAGCAACATATAGATATAAAAATAGTAATAAAGATGTTGATTAAGGATAATAATCTAGCAATTGAGATGATTATAAGATTGTTCAGAGTGCACTTTCATGCACTCATCAGGTACCACCACCAACTGACAACCAGTTCACCGGCAACCTGCATCGGGAAGCAACCCGGCAAACAACAGCTAACAAATCACGCAGATAAAGCCCTCAACGCACGCCGGCATGCAAGGCTAAGAAAAGCTGTAGGGCCACTTGCCCACTTATTCTAAACATCCCAGGAGTCATCACTCTCCTGGTTCACCACTACCCCTAATATGGGGCTAGCATGCTTAAGGATATGTACAAATTATAAGACTGTAAGAAAATTGTACATACAAAGCCCCGCGGGCAAAGCCAATGAAAACTCCTCCCTGTCACATAAAGGATCGATCTTTTCCTAAGAAAAGATCGATCTTCTCCTAAGAAAAGATCGATCTTCTCCTAAGAAAAGATCGATCTTCTCCTAAGAAAAGATCGATCTTCTCCTAAGAAAAGATCGATCTTCTCCTAAGCGACAGAGAGCATCTTCCCTGTCGAGCCAAAGAGGATCGATCATTCCTCCCAGGAGGATCGATCATCACCGCGACAGAGGACATCCCAAGCTACCCTGGAACAAAGATCGATCTTCGCTACCAGAAGATCGATCATTGCTCGGGCTCATCATGACCAACAAGAAGGATCGATCATTCGCCAAGAATGATCGATCTTTTTGGGTTCTCCGGCAAACCTCCGGCGAGAAATACCGTCGGAAAACTCTACCAAATCTCACAAAACCTTAGGATCTAGTAGTACGAAGTACCACGAATCCAAAACCGGTACTTGCATTTAAAACCAACATGCAAATCGACGGATTTAAGCTAAAGAACACAAGGAAACTCACAAACTCTCAAAAACCGAAAAACAAAGTAGGTAGGATCCCTACCTAGCCAAGAGCAGCTTCAATCCCAGCTGTTAAGCCTTGGATCGTCCTCAATCTCTCCAAAATCCAGCCGGATCTGAGCTCAAGAACGGCGGATTTCAAAAGGATTCAAAGGAGATTATCGCGTCCGTTTTATAGACGGACGAACCGACTTATGAATGATCAATCCTTCATGACGATCGCACCTTGACTTTCTGGCACTAAATGATCGATCTTCTAGTAAGGAAAGATCGATCCTCTAAATGCAGAAAGCTAGACTTGGGCTAAAACACAAGCCCAAGCCCGGATCTTTCGATCACGGGTCCACCTAACCATTTTAATCAAACATCAACACAAACATGGTCAGTGTGTGCACACGCGGGTGTGAAACAAACCGACAAGGCGTAATTTACCAAATTGCCCTTGCGGTCCACAACGAGCCACAGGGGTAGAGGGACAGGTCCTCACAGGTATGGCAGCTGTTGATGATGAACTTGGTGGGTGTTGGTCAAGCTGTTGATTGTTAGGATCATGTCGGTAATGGGGACCGACGATCATAGACTTATCTGTCATTTTTGGCCTCCCACTGTAGTCGCCAAAACTTGTTACCTGAAAAAATAACAAAAATAGAATGCATCAACGATGGGCGCGTGGTCGCCAGGCACTAGAGGTGTGCTAACCGTGGAGAAGATCAGAAGGAAGATGGGTTCTACCGCGCCTCAATTAAAAGGACTTTTGGAAGTTCTAAATCTAAGTCTATGATATAATTGTGGCTATTCCTATGGAAGGTTGGAGACTACTCCTACTCCTAGGTAGATTGATGGCTACTCCTACTCCTATGTAGAGTAAGGCTATGCTACTCCTAGGTAGAAAGAGTGCTGGTTATGCTACTCCTAGGTAGAAGGAACAGTACACTACTCCTAGGTAGAAGAAGCAAATAAAAGATAACTCATTGATAGAGTTGTGTTCGGTTCGTATTATAATGCTCTTCTTCCATAAGACATTTATAAAACCTCTCAATGGAATAACTCCCCATGATCCCATGACCTCTGAGAGTTGTCCCCACCATGTTGCCTCCCGTGATCTCCTATAATTGCCCCATGATCTCTAGCGGTTGTCATCCATGATCAGTGATGGTTGAGTCCCACTATGTCACAATTTTGACCCATATTTTTACTATCAAAATATGCCAATTTTTTACGGTAACAACTACATATAAGCATGCTGACAATTCACATAAAAAGAGAGTGTAATTGCATAAGATACAATTTTGGCACCATAGATGGCAGAGTCGTAAATATAACATGTTATAACAGGTTTTAAGCTTTAATTAAGCTAAATGAGTCGGGTCGGAAATAATTCTAACCCAATCCCATCACTATCATCTCCTTCTTCCCCCCTTTCTTTTCGATCGTGAACCCCATACTAGGGGCTTTTTTTTTGCCGCCGCCGACTTAGGCGTGGCCACCAGCGCCGGCGCCGTCCTAGGGCACTATTTCTTGGCTTCAGATTGCAGACTATGGTAAGCCATGGTCCATTTTAAACTTGTTTTCCTGAAGTATGCTGAACAAACAAACAATGGCGTATATTTTCAGGAAAATCCCAAGCTTATGATCCGAGCTTACAGGTGCGCAAATAGACTACAAATACACCCAACACAAATACACAGATTGGCTATAGATAGCTAACACATGAACAAGCCTCCAAGAAGTTGCACAAGAAGGTATAGTTCAGACATGGACATGCTTGCATCTTGAAACGATCATTACTCAATCATGCAACAGAATTACTATTTTGTAGCGTCTTATAGAAGAACAGCCAGAACCTCTGTTACAGGCTTACAGCAACTCCGACACATGTGCATTAAGCATGAGGGAAACGGCAAGTCCACAATTTCAACATATATCATATGAAAACATCAATGGCATGTTTGATTAGATATAACCGTCGGAAATGGAATGGTTAAATTCTCAATCAAATCTCGTTCCGTTGCTTAGTTAAACATTAAAATTGAGAATGAAAAGTTTTATTCTATCGCATCTAATAGCCCAGAATCCCTCATCAAAATTGTTTTGTTGTAGCTTACCATAGTCTGCAATCTGAAGCCAAGAAAGATGGTCCCAAATCTTATCCAGAATAGCTGCACGAGTTAAGTTAACAAATGCACAGGACCATAAGAGACTACCTTAAGATACATGCAAGCACAATGTGATTCCATATACCTCAATGGTTCTTTCCAACCGCAAAGAATTTGGGTTTTACATTTAGTACCAAAATAAGCATCCATTCGTAGACCTCAGAGCTCGAAAGATGAGTTACCACTGTAAACATTAAGGATGAAGGATTCAATGCTCTGTTAGATAGAAGAAGGCTTTGACTGAAATAGCAGCAGCCCCAAGGGAGGAGCTAAGAAGAGGAAAGTTAAAATACAACTCAAACAGCAATGTCTTAGTAGAATTGCTATCACAGATGTTCAGCGCGTATTTCCAAGCAATATGAGTATTTCCAAGCAATATGAGTATTTCCAAGCAATACGAGTGATCCACCAGCCAATTAGTAATTCTTAGACAGGAAAAACAATAAAAAAAAGGTTCAAGAACGATGCAGTTGTCGAGTCACTCAATAAATACAAAATGGAATTAAAACGACACAATAAACTTTTGTTTCTTTACGTCACTCATGTTCCCCCCCAACTATAGTCAAGTCTGACCACACAGTGCTGCTTGAGTATAACAAAACCATGGGCATATATAACTCAACACGGTACACAAATAGGCATTTCACACTGAAAAATAAAGACAATGTGCACTATCCCAATAATCTATCTAGCAAATTGCAATGCTTTTAGGACATGCAGCAGCAATATTTGTACCCCTAATCCATGAGCTTGGAAAAGCTCAAAAGTCAGCAAATAATAAATATGATTGTCATGCAATGAGTACGGGGCCTGCAGACAAGCCACACACAGAGTGAGTTTTAGAGAGAGTGTGAGAGCAGTTCTTTGGTTCATGAAGAGCTCGGTCAAATCACATGCCTTTATTGGAGCTATCGGAAGAATCAGCAGTATTAGCATTGTCCACAATTGATCATGGGTCTACCAAGAGCAACATACCGACTTCATCCCTAGAGAGCAACAAACTGGCTCTATCCCAAGACTTCTTACTGCAACATAAGTAGCAGACTTACAAAAGGGACCATGGCTTCAAGACCCCTATTGCTGTTATGCTGAACCATTATGCACACTGTACCAATCATAAATAAATTGGTAGCTGGGTCGCATAAGTGACTGAAATTTTGTAAAACTTTACTACAAACCAATCGATGACAGCTTCAACCGCAACTAGCCTTATAGGCTTCCCAACCTTCGGTTCGATATTCTTGAGCAGCCTCAGCTGGATTTGTTGCTTTTATAATTCCTCGACCAACTATGATGATATCACTGCCTCTATCATGAATCACCTGCAATTCAGACCAGTTGGTTATTGGTTGGCCCAAGTCAAAGCACACCGTGCCTTCTTAACTTAAAAGAAAAAACAAGAATACATTAAAAGTTTCTCGCCTAAGTTTGTAATAAATTTGCAGCCTACAGGATAATTAGATACATTTGTCTCTTCCGATAATCAATACGATCAAGGGTTTAAAACTGAAAAACCTGTAGTAATAAGCATTTTTTTCTCTTTCATGAGCAAGCACAATTTCTGTAATGGTTCGTAGCTAAATAATTAGCCAGGCCAAATGAGAGAGAAAAGCAGTGCAAATAACCTGACCGTGCAAATAGCAGTTTGATCCTGCAAGTGCCAATTTACATATATGTCAACAATAAATAATGTCACAGACGTATTTTCCATTCAAAAGCATACCTCAATTCCATACTAGACAAATATTCATTTTTTTTTTGCACTAATAGCAAAGGCTCAACTCATGTCTGTATCTACAGCTAGTAGATGATAAGTACAGAAATACACCACAGAGAAATGACAGCCTGATCTATATTTATCAACCAACAAGACAAAAGAATTGGATCTTGACAATTTTAAGGTGTAAAGGGATGTGTCTAATGGCAGAACCAAGAAAAAATCTATTAGACCTAAATATGTCACTTCTTGATCCTATTACGTGCAGAGGAACAATCTCGCATTGTTTTATAAAGCACAAACCTCACACATGATGGTTAAGGATTCTCAAGGTGGCCAGCATCATCTAGTACATGTTAGTAGAAAATGTCATTATATCATACCACTTAGAACAACGACTGCGAAACAAGCTTGACAAAAATGAACCAAACAGAATAAGTAATAAAGTCCGCTTGCAATCAGCCATACTTAATGTTGCTGACATTCAAAGTGTTAGAGGGTTCAACCTTCTCTTTTTTAACCCTTTTATCTTACACAATGCTACTAAACAGGGAAATTATATACAACATACCCTGAGGCGCATCAATTATATGGCAATTACTTTGTTGGTTAAAAGGGGAGCACAAGATGCTTTAGGGTGGAAATTTACCCAACCCGCTACTGACATGACCCAATCTGACCCATTCAAAGGTAGGTATGAGCAAGGATTTCCTTGCCGATCGGCAACCTTGGTGCCGGCCGGAAAATATCGAGCCGGTAGCTCACCGGCTCGAAATCTGGGACCGGCTCTGGCTCCACACTATTCTCCCTTAAGCCGACCGGCACCGTTTGATGCCGGTTGGCATTGGATGTTGCCGGCCGGCAATTGGGCGGTTCCAGTCGGCACATCCGATGGGATCTATAAATGAGAAAAAAAGGAGGAAGAGGAGGAAAGAAGAGAGGAAGAGGAAGAGGGAAAGCAAAGGGAGAGAGAGAGACAGAGAGAGGGAAAAAAGAGAGAGTACTGAGATAGAGCCGGAGAGGAAAGGGAGATAGGAGCCGAAAGAGGGGGAGGGAGAGGACGTCGGTCGGTGGCGGCGAAAGGAAAGGTAGGAGACGTAGGTTAGGGTTGCTGTTTTATAGTTAAGTGGGTTTCGGGTTTAACGGGTTTCGGGTTTTAAAACCCGTACTCAAAGGGTTAAAATGCCCTAAGCCCACGACACTCTCCAGTGTCCACTTTCGCCGCCGCCGCTCACGCCCCACCTCTCTCTCTCGCGATCTCCTCTCGTAACCGGACACCCACCTCCGACTCATTCTCTCTCTCTCAGTCGCTTTCGTCACCGCAGCCTCTGAAGTTGCCGCCGCCCCCCTTCTCTCACTATCGTGATCTACTACTGTCATTGGTCACCCACCTCTAACTCGTTCTCTCTCTCTGTCGCTTTCGCCTCCGCCGCCGCCTCTAAAGCTCATCTCCGGCTCCCCAAAAACTCCTCGTTGACCTCCTTCTCCGACGAAAACTCCTCCGGCTCCTATCTCTCTTGTCACACCTTGCCGACCGGCAACTGCCGGTGCCAGCGGCAAGTCTCGAGCCGGCCGGAGGCCAGCACGGCGCGTGCCGCCGACATGGCAATCCTTGGGTATGAGTAGGTACACTTCATCTTTGGATCAAATATCAAGCACTCATGACTTCTGAAATAATGTGTTCAGTATAGTTCAAGCACTTCTTACCAAATGGCTCATTGCCATACTGGCCCTTTTTGAGTTTCTTTAGGCAGTTAGATATGAGGTCTATCAGCTTACTTCTTATATTTGCACTTCAACATGGCTGACAGAACTATATAGACATATGATAGGAAAATGCAACATGTCAATCATTGGCACGGTCATCGTTTGATACGACAAGCCTTCTCATAGGCTCTCGTACTAGGTCTCTTACCGGATCTCGACTCCTCTTTAATCAAATCTATGGCTAGGTCGAAAGAAACCTTTAGGGTTTTAGAAGAAGTACCCTGGGTATTCGACGAGAAAGAAACTTAACCGTGGAGGAGAGAGACTGATCGAGAAGTGAGGATGTCATGGGCTCCTCAAGTCTCAAGGGAGTGGTCGGCAGCGGAGGTGGACGGCGACAGCGTGCGGAGGTGGCTGGTGGAGAGAGGAGGCCGGCGGTAGAGGGAAGGAGGTGGAAGTGAGGTGGTATTTAGGTGGAAGCTATATTACCTCTACTCCTAAGATATATTACTAACTACTCTACTCTTTACTTGATCAAATTCATCATACCTGGTTACAAGCTATGGAGGTCTTTTTATAGGCCTCAACTCTATCCTAATCCTAGTAGGGCCTGTTTGGCAAGAGGGGCAGATCCGGAATCGGTGGGATCTGGAATCCGGAATCTGCCCCGCGGATTCCAAAAACGGCGTCCGCTCGGGAAGAGCGGATCCCATTTTCTGGGATCCGACGTTGATCCAAACGCGCGGATCCCGTCCACGGGATCCGCGCATCCCTCCCATCCCTTGGATCCCAGCGGATCCAAGGCTGCCAAACAGGCCCGTAGAGAAGATCTCTTGCTTAATCAACAAGTAATAGGATGCTCCTACTATGACTCAAACTATACTCAAACTCCTTCAATTAATGAGGCTATAACCCACTAGACTCTAACAACTTTCCTAACAAAATAACTAACTCATAATAACTAGGACTCAAATAAATAGAAAACTCACTAGGATAACTAACTAGGAAACTATCTGATAGCAAACCAACTAGGAATAGGAATCCCTAGTGGCCGGCTTGGACTCAACCCGCCCCAAGGGATTGGGTCCCACCCGGCCTTGGCCTTGGGCCCGCCAGTGCTTGGGCATGGGCCCGGTCTTGGCTGGGTCAGCTGGAACTTGGCTCGTATCATCATTAGCATGGCCTATGAGTGAATGAATGTGCCGACCAGCACAAAAATCCTTGAGGAAATAAATAAAATGTCATGTATCTCATTTTGTCCCAATTTACATGGTCTCACAACCCTTTCTATTCCCCTATTGCAATAAGAGGACAGAAGTATTCAAGTTTGGCTGTAAAGCAAGCAATGCTCGGAAAGAAGGGGGCAGACTAGGAGAACCAACTGAATGAAACGTTTTCACATAA
This sequence comes from Narthecium ossifragum, assembly GCA_963920575.1. Lineage (NCBI taxonomy): Eukaryota > Viridiplantae > Streptophyta > Magnoliopsida > Dioscoreales > Nartheciaceae > Narthecium > Narthecium ossifragum. Next base: position 13,796,328 of record OY986974.1, on the reverse strand, counting down.
AAAAGAAAGGGTTCTGAGACCATGTAAACTTGAAGTAGCTTAATTAGTTAGAATATTCAATGACGTTATATGCCAGCTAACCATAATATAAGCTATCCTGAGACATATACAACCATGGGAAATTCACAAAAAAATCACTGAAAACAATAATGTAACGGCCGACATAGTTTAGGTGCAAGTACGTGCATAACACAAAGGCCTCATTTGGTAAGGTACTAAGGGTAGAATAACCCCCTTATCCCATGGTTTAGTCCCAAACAGCAATGGGTTAGAAAATTGGAATAAGGTGGGCCATCCCCCAAGCTCAGGGATAAAGTTTCCCCTTATCCCGGGTTTACAAGCCTAGCTTTTTATTTCACCCAATAAAAAATGTATTTTGGATGCATAACTTATACTTTACAATATTTTATAATTTGCACTAATCTCTAATTTATAATATTTTATAATAGGGATTTTTACTTATTAATCCCCAAAAGCTTCTTAAATATCAAATATACCCCTGAATAGTTTGATATTACACATGTACCCCTCAAAAATTGAGAAAAGGGACCTACCCCTCGGGTTATTTGCCGGCGAATATGGGGGGAATATTCCTAACACTGTTAACGATGATGTGTAAAAAGACATATATGCCCCTAGCTTAGATCAATGTTAACGGTGCTTTCTTCCTCATCTCCATCTAATCTCCGGTCAAGTCACCAAGCTATGCCTCCCCACTCCGCCTCACCGGACCCTTCTTCTTTCCCTACCAAGCCACCGCCGACCAAACGCCACAACGCCGCCACCGCGACCTCTCTCCTTCTCCGGCTCCGTTCTTCGTCACTTGAGCCTCCACTGCCCTCAACTCCATCCAAAATCGATGCCGCCAAGCTCCATACCGATCCCGGCCAGCCAAACTCGCCATCGACTCCGGCCCGGTTTGTCTCGCAAGCTGGCATTTGCTCCGACGGACGGAAGATACCAAACTCGCCGGCCCATGACCACTTAGGACGGGGAGATGGAGTGGCTGGATGCTGCCGCCGCCGGTGAGTCCGGGAGCTTCCAGGGCCCAATCGTCTCCGAGATGAGCCAGGGTAGCGGGGAGTACTTCTCTTGCGTGGGGATCAGCCATCCGATGAAACCCCTCTACATGGTGGTCGATACCGGGAGCGACGTCACCTGGGAGCAACGTCACCGGTGTAGCTCGTCCTGTAGGAGCAGGTGTAGGAGGCCATGGCGACGCGCCGCCTCCGGAGGAGGAGAGCAGCGCAAGTCATGGATATGGGTAGGGGGTGATGGGGCCCCACCAGGACAGAAAGAGCCACCCAGCTTTTACCATGATTAATATGGGTAATTAAGTAAATTGAACATGGGTAATTAAGTAATTTACATGCCCTGGTCAGGTTATAACCATGGTTAAACTATTGCTAAATTAATTAGGCTGACAAAGATTGAAGGAGGGGCAAATTAACCCTTTTCTCAAGTTTTGAGGGGTACATGTGTAATATCAAACTATTCATGGGTATGTTTGATATTTAAAAAGTTTTTAGGGATTAGTAAGTAAAAATCCCTTTATAGTATCATTATACAATATTTTATAATAGTTTATAATGTCTAATTTAAGTAAGTATTCTTGAACCATAATTTACAATATTTTATAATATTATTAGACGTATATTATCGCCCTTGAATATATTAGTATAATTTTGGTACATTATATGCACGATTCTCGAAGCATAACTTATACTTTATTATAATATATTTTTGGTCTATTGTACGTATGAATATAATAATATAAATTTGGTATAATATACACACGAATCTCAAAACATAACTAAAAATATATTATAAGAATATACGCACGAATCTCGAAGCATGTCAAGATTATCATAATTCTTGATTCAATTCTCAATATATCCTTATACAATGGCATTTTCAGTATTTGATATTGAAAAAATACAATTCCTACCCTTATTCCACCTTTCTCCATCAAAACGCCATTTTCTTATTACAAGCAATCATTACAAGTTTACCCCTGTTTTTCAACCAAACACCACAAGTGGAATAACTTTACCCCCACTCATTATTCTAACATACCTAACCCAAAATTCTCTTAAGCCGGAATAGCCTATCCACTTATCAAACACCACCAAAGGAATCAAACATGCAATGCCTAGTGACTAAAAAGACGAGAACCAAGGTAGCCTTGCCGCCAAACACCATGCATGGCTTTAAGAAAAAGTGCCATGGCTCTGACTTTTTCCTGAACAAAATCACCTAGTGCTCAGATCCTGTCCAATCCTTTGCTAACCATGTTGCATGCTACACAACCAGAGAGATGGTTAAGTTTAGGCTAATGACATGATCAGAGAGTCTCTAGGCTATTAAATAGCGACAATCTAGGCAACCTGAAACGAAAAAATGATGAAAGTTGCCAAGGGCCATGCATGGCACTTGGAATAACTATCAAGATAACCAAGGTACAAAACCATGAATAGACATTCCATTTCTAGTGTCCTATAGTATCCAAATTATTATCTTCCACACTCTAAGTCACGAACACACAGCAGCCACCAATCCCATTGCATAATGCCAACAGAAATATATGGATAGCCATCTCAACATCAAAATGTTCCCGAAAATTCACGTTCAAAGCCTTAAATACAAACACTTGGCACCAATGTCCAAGTAATACTCCCTAATACTAATCTTGATCAAAGGGCATCAGTCTGAGGAACAGCTTTTAATCCTAATTAATGGCATTTACTAATGTAATGTTTCAATTACATCAAGACATGCATAGAGTATAGGCATAGATCAAAATCCTAATGATTTGCCTCAACTGAACACAACTTTTGTTAATAATTTTCCTCATAGGAACCAATAATAAAGTTCCATATTTAAATGACCTCAAAAATTAATATAAGAAACTCACAGAATAAGGAGTGTTGTATTGTTGACCTAATGAATCCCCTCCAGAAAGCATTTGAACTCCTGGGGTTGCATGGATAAATGCAGGATTCACTGGTTCATCTTGCCATGATGCTGGGTTAACTGATATGAAGCCAATGACAAAATCTGAATGTTGCTTAGCAATTTTTACCGCAGCTGATGTGTAATCGCCTGTGGCAAGGTTACCAGATGAGCTCATCTCAGCAAGTAATAACAGTCCCCTGCCTCGAGCCAAACCCTGCAACATCAACAGATAAAAACTTACAAAATGTTGGTATTAATTCCAATTCTGATAAACTGTTTATAAATTCAACTGAAAACCTTCAACTTTAAGCCATCCACAATTCCAGGCCCTGAGATAATGTGTGCATTGACAATGTCTGCCCATTCCAAAATGCGAAAGATGCCTCTGAGGAAAGGAACAGCCAAAATAGATTTTAGTGAGCAAAAAATTACTAGGAGAATCGAAGTACAAAATGATAATTGGGCTACATACCCTTCATATTGCATGGTTACTGTATTTCCAATGTCTGCAAACTTACGATCTTCAAAGATCAAAAAATTGTGCCTGTCAGCAATCTTCCAAAAAAAGGCAATCAATCACTGTTTTCAGCTTTCACTAGAATTTAGGCCATAATCCTTAGTATATCTTTTAAGAAACACATAATCTAATGATATTGGAAAGAACAAAAAATTAGTCATAAAGTACATCCAATACCACGGACAAGAAAGGAACTTTCACAAATATTAGGATTTTGAATGATAAAGTTCCACTGAAGGATTATCAAAAAAAATTTAAGATAAGGGAAAGACAAGTAGTCTGGAACAAGTTCATACAACATAAGCAACAGAAGGCCATTATACTTGTCATCTATCTTACACCTCAGACACAAAAGAGCCAAGCAGGTGAAACCTTTAATACTATGCATGTCTAACTAAACAAAAACGTACTACTACTTGAAGAATTTTTGACCTGGCAAAAAGATAGAAGTCAAATGGTAATTATGAAGCCCAACACAGCATATAACTCCATCCATATTTCAAGGATATTAACAAAGTTGCTAGAAGATTCACAAGGATGACAGAAGGAATAGTATGACAACAATAGATACTTAGGTATAACAATAGATACTTAGTTCACTAGCTCTTAACTAATAGGAAGAGTATCTTGTCATCTAACCAAACTGTCTTTAGACAAATATAAAATTCTCCTTACAAGCAAAGTGCAACTTAAGTGGGCTCTCTAGTTTGACACAAATGCAGAAGCTTGATGTAGTAATACTAGGAGAATAACAGCAAGCAATCCAAGGTATAACATACTGCTCGGAGCTGAGAGCCAAAGTCTGAGGTAAAATCAGGCAATATATCCACATGAGTTTTCAGTAAGCAGATTTCCGGCCCAACCTGCATTCAATCAATTCAGCACAAAATAAGCAATCGCCTGGGAAGAGTACACATGCAGCTGATGGTTATCTAATAAGATGTGTCATAAAACAAGAAATCTATCAGCAAAAGCTCTAGGAAAATAACACACGTAACACACAAGAACCACATAATGCAGAGGACAATCAAATTTATTGCGGGAAGAGTATAAAAATTACGTCTTCATGCTTATTTAAGATGGATTATACACGAAACCAAAGTAACCAAGACAATGTTCTTAGATAATGCTGAGCCTACCCAGATATTTTCAAAGAGAGGACAGAAAGAAGACCCTGCAACTAAGATCCAAAGATGCGTCAAGGGCCTTCATGCGCATATCATTAGGCTGTTGTCGTTCTCCTCACGATACGAAGAGTTTTTCATCCAGCACAGCAATCCAAGCAGATTGAACTTAATGTCATCCTTGTGGCCATGATACATGTACATTTGGATTCATCCCTATAAAGGGTGAACGGCCTGATGTATGTGAACTTATGTTATCAAAGAAACCAATCCTAACTAGTTGACTGTTTAACAGTGACTTTACTGGCATCATAAAAAACACAATAAACGGTAAATCCTTAAAGGACTCCAGTGAATTCTGTTGCTTTATTGACTCACCCATAGAATCATGGATTCAAGAAAGCAACAGACTCTGGCCAAATTAAATGCAAAGCTTGTGAAAGTAATATGCTCAAATATATGGTCAGTGGCTCAGACATACATCAAAATGCAAAAATAATACATCTTATATAAGCCAAAAAGAAACACGACAATAAACAAACCATCTGAGGAAATGATATCATTGAATTAAAATATGGTAAACCTTATCAGCCAGGGCGAGCAGCTCCTCGGCAGTGGAGACATCCGCCGCCAGGCAGAGGTTGGTCTGCTTCGCCTCCATCACCTCTAGGAGCCTCTTCCCCGTTGGGTTCGGCGCCATCTTCGCCCTCTCCGCATATGGAACTCTAACCCTAGCAGCAACAGCAGCAGTAGCAGCACCCCCTTCAACCTTTGCGGGAACAGCAACTCTCCGGTTGTCGTCCAAGAACCCCCTAACGTTTTCGGCCACATCCGCCGCTACTTTCCCGTGCTTCACCAGCACGTTAAGCGCGTCCTCGAGGGTGATTAGTGGGTGGAGCCGGATGCCTTGATCGGCAAGGTTCTCGCGGCCTCCCTGCTGACGGTCGACGACAACCACCGCGTCGCGGACCTCGATCCCCTCAGCGCGGAGGGATGCGGTCGTCTCAAGGACGGAGGCGCCGCTGGTGACGAGGTCCTCGATAATAAGACAAGGCTGGCCGGGGCGAAAGGCGCCTTCGACGGCGCGTGCGGTGCCGTGGGCCTTGACCTCCTTGCGGCGCATGACCATGGGGACGCCATGGGAGAGGGAGAGGACGGTGGCGAACGGGAGGGCGGTGTAAGGGACACCGCAGACGAGGTCGTACTGGGCGGAGGCGGCAGCGGCGGTGGAGAAGAGGAGGTCGGCGATGAGGGCCAGGAGGGAGGGGTAGGAGACGACGAGGCGGAGGTCGATGTAGATGGGGGAGGTAATGCCGGACTTGAGCTTGAAAGACCCGAACTTGACGGCTTCGATGTCGTGGAGCTTAAGGATGAGATCCTCCATGGATGCTCGTTGTTAGGGTGTTGAGACCAGAAAAGAGACGCCGAGAGAGGGCTTTCTTTCGCTATGGAATCGAGCAGTCGCCGGCCACGGAAACTCATACATGCCCATTTATGGCCCGTTTGGTACGGGGTTTTAAAAAAGTGGGGTGGGCTCAAGGGAGAATAGGATCAGAAAGGATCAAAGTGGGTTAAGAGATGGGGATAGAAAAAGGATTAATTGGGGTTTAGGGTATTTATATGAAAATATTTAGTCCTAGTTTTCGTATCTTTTTTTTAAAGCATTTAATGTATAATATTTTTATTATTATTAAAATGCTCTTTTAATATTTCTAACCTATCCCAGTGACTGTTCATATTCCTGTGACTATTAATATTCCTGGTGAAAAGTAAGTTACTTTTCATGATTATGGAAAGTAAGTTATTTTCCATGATTACGGAAAGTAACTTATGTTATTGGTGATCAAAACGTTGAAAATAACTTAAGTTACTTTCCAAATTAAATCAATGAAAAGTAACTAGTGGAAAGTAACTTGAGTCTCGATGATAAAATATACAAGTTACTTTCCAGTTTTTGGGTATTGTATAAGTTACTTCCCACTTTTTTGCAAATGTACAAGTTACTTTCTATTTTTTTTTACAAATGTACAAGTTACTTTCTACTTTTTGTAATTGTACAAGTTACTTTCCATGTGTACAAGTTATATTTATATAATGTAACTTGTACAAATTACTTTCCAATTTTTTGCAATTGTAGATTTGTGAAAAGTAACTTGAGTCAAAAATTAGTCAAATAAATTAAAAAATATTTATGAAAAATTTGATTGTCAATTGCAAAAATTAACAAATGGAAGACATAATTTACTTGTCAAAATTCAAAAAAAAAAAGCATTCGACGCAGGACATCCGATTTTACTTTTCAAAAATAAAAATAAAATAAAATAAAAGGAAAAAAAGGTC
>OY986974.1:13567216-13789192 GCA_963920575.1 Narthecium ossifragum | reverse complement strand
GAATTCAAGCCTCCGACATCCACGTCGGCGGCGCCGCTCCTTATAGCCCAGAGCTCCATCCACACCCTCAAAGAGCACGCTCGATGCCAAGCTCTCCTCTCCCAATAAGACAATCAAGACCCACGAGGACCCCCACTTGCCTCCCCGGGCGTCACCACCGGTGGAGCAAAACGACAGCTACAAGCCGGTGCGAGACAACTTGTTCATCCTGCGCGACCGCCAATAGCGCGAGAGAAAGAAAGAAGGTGGCGGCGACGATGCAGTCGCCAAGTTCCACCGCCGCGACCCCTTCGAAGGGTACATCGAGCGCCGATCGCCGAGGAACCCAGAGGGCCTGGTACTCTACATCACCACCCTCCACGGGGTGTGCCACACGGTCAACGACTGCGAGACGGCACGACGCATCGTCGAGGCCAACGCGGTGGAGGGCGGGGTGGCGGTGGACGAGCGGGATGTGTTGCTGCACGGGGAGTACCTGAAGGAGCTGAGGGAGCTACTGGGGGAGGGGGCAACAGTGTCGAGGCTATTCCTAGGCAAAAGGTGCGTGGGAGGGGCGGAGGGGGTGGTGGAGCTGGGGGAGACAAGGCGGCTGAGGGAGATGCTGAAGGTGGGTAGTGAGGAGGGGGGAGGAAGGGATGGGGGAAGTGGAAGGGAGAGAGTGAGAAGAAGAAGAAGAAGAAGAAGAAGTTAAGGGGTGAATCTAGAGCCGAGCATGGCGTAGGATGAGAGCTTGACTTCGAGATCCCCCTCGATCTTCCTGGTCTCCTTCCTCAGCTCCTCCCACCCTAACTCTTGCAGATCCAAGCTCAAATCCCCCAATGGTCCACCCAATTCGATCGATGCCCGTGTGCATCGTAGAGTGGTAGCTAGTAGGAGTAGGTAGTGCGAGAGGAAGAGCTCTATGAGATTGCCATCGAAAGCCCGACAGATGGATGATGGGTCCCCACTTCTTCTATGTTTCAGACTGCTACTTTTCTGTTTTTTCTTTTTATCTCTTTTTTTATTTTTTGCTTTTCTTTTTACTTTTTTCTCCTCCGATCCCATGTCTCCATCAGCATTCTTGTCGATCAGCCACCAGAATCATTCCATGTCTCTACTATCCCTCCTACACTGGTCTTAACCAACAACGAGCTCTCAATTTCACTTTTCTCTTTTTCATTTTTCTCTTTTCTCTTTTCTCTTGTCTCTTTACTTTTTTCTCCTATGATCCCCTGTCTCCGCCGCCATTCTCAATTTAGGGGTGAGCATTCGGTTCTCGGTCCAAAACCGAAGAATCGAATTTTTTTCGGTTTTGTTTTTAGAGAACCGAACCGAACTTATGAAGGAACCGAACCGAACTTTTTGGAACCGAATTTTTTGGAACTGAACCAAACCGAACTTTTGTTCGGTTCCGAACCGAACCGAACTTTTTGGAACCAAACCGAACTTTTTAGACCATAGGTTCATAGGCTAAGACATGTATGAAAACTTCGGTTCTGACCCGAACCGAACCGAATTTTTTTTAAAGAACCGAACCAGAACCGAAACCCGAACTTTTCATACATGCCAAAACCGAACCGAACCGAAAAACCGAAAAAACCGAACCGAATGGACCGAACTAATTCGGTTCGGTTCTTCGGGTTCGGTTCGGTTCTGCTCACCCCTAATTCTCATCGATCAACCACCAGAATCATTCTCTGATGTCCCTACTATCCCTCCTATATTGATCTTAACCGACGACGATCTCCCAACTTCACTTTTCTCTTTTTCATTTTTCATTTTTCTCTTTTCTCTTTTCTCTTTTCTCTTTACCTCTTTTCTCCTTTCATCCCCCATCTCTGCCAACATTCTCATCGATCAACCACCATAATCATTCCATGATGTCCCTACTATCCCTCTTATACTTATCTTAACCGATAACAAGCTCCCAAATTCACTTTTCTCTTTTTCATTTTTCTCTTTTCTCTTTTCTACTCTTTACACCTCCGAATACAGCATCGCAGAGGCTGAGGACGGTTGAGGACCAACAGATCTCGCCATGAATTCATCGGGGAAGAGTCATGGGGCGACGAAGAGGCCAAATATGGGGATTTAGGTGATCGAGTTGGTTGATTTGTCTCGAGAACTGTATATTCCATCATCCTCCGTCCATCAATCATCTTCTTTTTTTTTCTAATATGAGAATTCTTACAGAGGACAGACCCACCACAGCTATACACCATCACCGCTATACACTGTTCTACCAACAAAATGTGAACAAAAATCTAGTAATCAAAGCTATACACTGTTCTACCAACACAAAAGCCAACACCATCACCAGCTAAGTAAACATGTCAAACTTCTCTAGCCACGACAACACCTTCACTCTCCTCTTAGAGCATGCTATCGATCCTCGACGGCGGTTGTCACGCCCCGACTCGTGAAAGCCCAACCGGGCCAGGCGACGCGAGTCGGAACTTAACGAAACGCAAAAAATTTGGCGAGGGTTCCCTCTAACCTATTTGTCTCCCTAAACAGTTCACCAAAAACACCCTCAATTTAAACAACAATAATTTTAAGCAAACTTCGAACCCAAGATTACAAATCCAAAAGAGTTTAATATACATATTCTCGGAAAGGGGAAGATTCGAATACAACATTTGAGCACTCTCGTAGGAGACTAACTAACAAAGGGTTTTAAAGCTGAAAAAGATCGCCACCTCTCAAACTCCGCCCGCCGCACCGCCGACCAACTGCCGGTAGGGGCCACCGAAGAGGAGCTAACGCCTGCACCTGCAAAACGCAGCCCGGGTAGGAGTGAGCAACTAAGCTCAGCAGGGAAACTACACTACGACACACAGAAGGAAGAGGGAAACGCAACAGTGTCGCCCACTAGTAAAGCCTAGGTGTACAAGGAGGCTCCATAACCCCACCGCGTGTCCCTGAGGTCCATGATCATGATCTTCTAGAAGAACTGGTCACATGATGGGTCACGCTCAGTAAGCAGGGAAACAACACTGCTGACTCACAAGCAGGTAACAGGCACTGCTGGGGGGAAATGACACCGCTGAGTAGGCACTCCCTCTACTCAAGAGTCGTCATAGCTGGACACCGGCTACACCTCAGAACTCGACTAGAGACCAACACGACGTCTACAATCATCAAGCAACAGGTGTACCAGTCATCTAGGCCTATCATCGAATTTGACTGTACACCACAATTCAAACCGGGTCCAAACTACCCGACCCCGATCCTAGGGCTAAATCCGAGCTTTCAAGCCTCGGGACGGCGACCCACAGATCGCCCACACCCTAACCATGCAACTAATGCACAACAGAGATGCATGCGATGAACATGCACATATAAGCAATTTAAGCATGCAACAGAATGTGATGATAGCATAATAAGGTATGGGCTCGGCACTCTGCCGGCCCGGGGTGGTGAACACGTATTTAAGGTCTGGAACTGCTACAGTGGTACACCACCAACTGCCAGCCAGTTCACCAGCAACCTGCATCGGGAAGCAGCCCCGCAAACAACAGAAGACAAACCACGCAGGTAAAGGCCCTCGGCGCACGCCGGCATGTAAGGCTAAGGAAAGCTGTAGGGCCACTCGCCCATTTATTCTAAACATCCCAGGAGTCATCACTCTCCTGGTTCACCACTACCCCTATATGGGGCTAGCATGCTTAAGAATATGTACAAGGTATAAAGCTGTAAGAAATCTGTACATACAAAGCCCCGCGAGCAAAAACAAGAAAAATCCCTCTCTGTCGTCAAAGGATCGATCTTTTCCTAAGAAAAGATCAATCTTCCCAGCGACAGAGAGTTTCCTTCCCTGTTGAGCCAAGATGATCGATCCTTCCTCCCAGGAAGATCGATCATCATTGCGACAGAGAGCAACCTCCTTGTTGCGCCAAGGAAGATCGATCCTTCCTCCCAGGAAGATCGATCCTCCTCGTGACAAGGGCATCCCATGCTACCCAAGGTACATGATCGATCATCACCAACCAGATGATCGATCCTTCATCGGGTTCAGCATGACCAGCAAAGAAGGATCGATCTTTGATAAGACGTGAAAAGTGCACAAATCACCCTTTTAACTAGGTCTCATTAGTCTCCGAGCAATGCTATTTTGATTGTCTTTTCCCCATTTCAGGCTTAAGGACCCTCAGCGAAGATTATATCACATTTGGTGTTAAAACGAACAAATAAAGAACCTGCTAGGAGCAAAAGAGCAAATGAGCAAAGATGGACCATCTTTGACATCAAAACTGTACCTGCTCAGGAAGAACCAGATGATGTGCTATACATGATTGGAAACCTCTTGAAGTCTAGATTCCAGAACTTTTTACGGTTCGTGATTTGGAGTTTCCTAGAGAAAGATATGTTATTTTTAGTACAGAGGTGCAGAAGAAGCTTCGAAAAACGAAGGAGATCGATCCGTTTTCCAAAGGGGATCGATCCCTTTGGCGCTACGGGGAAAATAAAAGAAAACTGACTAATCCGAGTTAGGGTTTGTCTTAGGCTATAAATAGCCTTCTTTGGGGGCGTTTTGGCAGCCTTCCATGGCCGAATTTTCTTCATCTCTTAGGGTTTCTCTTAGTTTCTTTTCCACAAATTAGGTTAGATCTTTGGTGGAAGATCCATGGGTGGAGCGTGGCGACAACCTTCATCGACGGATCTCCTTCCTAAGATGAGTAACTAATCTCTAGCCGTGGGATTTCTATGATATAATAGAGAGTTTATCTAGGTTTTTCCTATGGATTAGAGCATGTACTTTATGATGGTTTAATGGATAGATTTCAGATTTTATATATCTATTGGTAATATTTATTATGGTGAATGAATTGTTTGTTCTTTGTGCCCTAGAATTCGGCCTGTCTTTCCTCGGTTTTTCCGTGATTGTACAGCCGGAATCTTTGAAAACTCAAAACATAAAAGTTGTAGATCTCTTCCTTAGCTTTCCACCGAATCTTGAATCATCTTGTTTCGAGTTCGGATGTGAAAGTTACGCTGAGATTACGATCGCTGGTTTTGAGCATTGCATGTTAGAGGCTAGGATTAGGACTTGTCCAAGATGCTTTCATGCTAGAACCATGTTAGATCTTAGGATTGGATCCTAAACCCTAGATTATGATTGTAGGAGTGCTAGAACCACTACCTTAATGCTAGAACCATTAAGACCTATGATTTTTAACCTACAATTCGTTCTTTATCTTTATTGATTAGGCGATCTCAAAGTACTATAACCACTTTGATTATTCTCATACCAATTATCCACTGATTTGATCTTCGTTCCGATGAAGACTTCTTACGAATCTTTGTTGAGCGGTAGGGGTTCTAGCCATTCACCTATCGACTAGTTAAAACCATTAACACCTTTTGAATTGCTTTTATCCTAGTAAGACCTAGTTAGTTCTTTATTACGGATTAGAAATCTCTTGGCCGTTTATGCTATTATTATTTCGAATTAGTTTAATCTTAGTTAAGAATAATTAAACCCAAAAATCATTTCCTTTATCAATCTTTTGATTTAGAACTATACAAGGTAATTAGACTTAACACTTCTTTTCCCTGTGGATTCGACTCAGACTCATTGCTATTTACCCATAAAGTAGTTAGTTAGTAGTTTGATTATAAATTTCTAATTTTGACATACTTGTTAAGACTACGACACTTTTCAAGGCGTGTCAATCTTTCTCCAAGAAAGATCGATCTTGTTGGGTTCTCCGGCGAACCTCCGACGAGAAATATCGTCGAAAAACTCCACCAAATCCCACAAAACCTTAGGATCTGGTAGTATGAAGGACCACAAGTCCAAAACCGGTAAGAATATTACAAATTAACAAACATACATCAAGATCTAAGCAAAAGAAGATCACAACCAACTCAAACTCACAAAAATCGGAAAACAAACGTAGGTAGGATCCCTACCTAACCTAGAGCAGCTTCAATCCCAGCTACAAGGCCATGGATCGTCCAAAATCTCTTTGAAATCCGACAGCTCTGAGCTCAAGAACGCGGATTTCAAAAGGGATTCAAGGAAGAGGGTTACATCCATTTTATAGACAAACGAACCGACCTATGAATGATCGATCTATCCTTCATGACGATCGCGCATTGACTTTCTGGCATTAGAGGGACAGGTCCTCACAGCGGCCGCTTGAAGAAATTGCGTGGCACCGATGGCTACTTGCTGCGAAACTGGGGATGCCTCATGATATAGAGCCCGGTGATGAGCGCCAATAGCTGGAACGGCGTCACATACAGCACCACCGCCGTGATGAAACAGAACAACACTGTAACGCCCCGACACAATATTATCCGCCTTTGGCTCACCACAAAAATCTAGGAAAACTTCCCAGTAGGTCACCCATCGTGTGACTACTCCAGGTCGGGCACGCTTAACCATGGAGTTTTCTGACGGATCACTGCCATCACGGCTTTAAAACGCGTTGTGTCTATTAAGGGCTTACTATATACTTATATCGAACCCCGGACCATACCCAGGCGTTGTGGGATTGCTTACACGGCTACCCGACTCAGCCCCGTCCTCCAGGCGCATGCATCTTGTCCCACGGTAGACCTAGCGGGCCTCACAATCAGTTTTCCCAGATTTCTACGGTGAGCCAAAAGCGAACAATATTGTGTCGGGGAGCGGCGCCGCTGGGCAGATCCTGGTCGGACCGGGAGCCCGTGGGTCGGGGCCCAGTGGAGGGCCGGGGCGTTACAGTATGGTATCAGAGCCGGTTCCCAGCCGGAAATTGTGCCAGCGAGGACGCTGGGCCTCCAAAGGGGGTGGATTGTGAGGCCCGCTGGGTCTACCGTGGGACAAGATGCCTGCGCCTGGAGGGCGGGGCTGAGTCGGGTAGCCGGGTAAGCAATCCCACAACGCCTGGGTATGGTCCGGGGTTCGATATAAGTATATAGTAAGCCCTCAATAGACACAACGCGTTTTAAAGCCGTGATGGCAGTGATCCGTCAGAAAAGTCCATGGTTAAGCGTGCTCGACCTGGAGTAGTCAGACGATGGGTGACCTACTGGGAAGTTTTCCCAGATTTCTGCGGTGAGCCAAAAGCTAACAATATTGTGTCGGGGCGCGGCGCCGCTTGGCGGATCCTGGTCGAACCGGGAGCCCACGGGCGGGGGCCGGGGCCCAGTTGAGGGCGGGGGCGTTACAAACACGAACAAAGCTGTCGCCCTCGGATCCCTCTAGTTGAGCAACGACTACAGCCACTCCCCCTGAGTCGCCATGTCCCCCACCATCGTCTGTATCTTCCCCGCCACGCTCTGCAGACGGTCATACCTAAGCCGGACAATGTCATGACCTTTCGACATCGGGAAGGTGTCGAACCCCTCATCCAGCTCATCTGGGTGTATCGCCTCCGCCCATGACAGCCTCGTGTCCATGTGCGGCGGATGCCTCGGCCGGAACCTATAGTTCCACAACCCAATCAGTAACATGTACAAGAACACCGTCGGCAAGATCTTCTCCAGGTAGCATATCAGTTTCACAAACAGCTCATGGACGAGCACGGTGGTCGCCGGATTCCTCCACCAGCAAACATCATCGAACCACCTGAACATCCCGATTAGCCCCAGTGCACTACTGTTGGTCTTCCGTCACCCCCGCCGCTCCCTCCTCATCGTCATCGTCGTCATTGCCAGTGGCCAGGAAGTGGCAGACAGCGTCGAGGCTGGGGTCCAAGACGTCACCGTCCCACGCCCTTCCCACTGCCGCCGTGCCGACCCTTCCTAGCCTGGCCCGCACCGCGCCCGTAGCGTCCACCCGGGCTAGGTCCCGCTCGCTGCTCACCCCTTGACTCTCTATCTTCCCCCACCTAGACCTCCGCTAGCCGTCGCGTGTTCTCCTTTATCGCCTCCACTGCCGCTTCGTAGGTCTCCTTGGATCTCATGCCCCGATGCACTACTGCTGGTCTTCTGTCGCCCTCGCCGGACTGATTCGTGGATATCCCTGTCTTTGGAAGCTCTAGACAGCGGCATTCTTCTGTGTCGTGAGAGCCGACGGCGTTCGTCAGGAGAGGGAGAGGGAAGAAGGCATCCTGTGAGGACATGTCCCTCTACTCCTGGGTCGACTGACCGGGTCGGACCCGTGGTTCGCTTGCTTGTTTCATGTCGAGCGCACGATCTGGTGGATCATATTGTTTCTTAGGCCGCAAGAGCAATTTGGTAAATTACGCCTTGTTTGTTTGTTTCACACCCGCATGTGCACACACTGACTGTGTTTGTGAGAATGGTTGTTTAGAATGGTTAGGTGAACCCGGAATCGAAGAATCTGGGCTTGAGCTTGTGTTTTAGCCCAAGTCTAATTTTCTGCACAAAATGATCGATCTTTTCTTGCTAAGAAGATCGATCATTTGGTGTCAGAAAGTCAAGTTCATCGTCATGAAGGATCGATCTTTTCTTGGGGAAAAGATCATTCATAGGTCGGTTCGTCTGTCTATAAAACGGACGAAACACCCTTCTCTTTTCCCCTTTTGAAATCCGCCGTTCTTGAGCTTAGATTTGGCGAGATTTTGGAGGAGATTGAGGGCGATCCTAGGCATAGAAGCGCGGATTGAAGCTACTTTTGTCTAGGTAGGGATGCTACCTTCTTGTCTTCCCATTTTTTTGTGAGTTTTGAGCTTGTCTGTGGTTGTTTTGAGTAAATCTTTTTGTATGCTCGTTGGTTTTTAGTATAAGTACCAGTTTTGGACTCATAGTCCTTCGTACTACTAGATCCCAGAGTTTTGTGGGATTCAGTAGCATTTTTCGACGGTATTTTCCTTCTCCGATTCACCGGAGAACCCATGAAAATCGATCTTCCTTGAAGAAGGATCGATCATTCTTGGGGCGTCATGCCTGGCCCGTGCATGATCGATCTTCTGGTTGAAGAAGATCGATCTTTTGCTTGCCGGTATGGAGGTGTGAGGACCTGTCCCTCTACCCCTGTGGCTCGTTGTAGACCGCAAGGGTAATTTGGTAAATCGCACCTTGTCGGTTCGTTTCACAACCGCGTGTGCACACACTGACCATGTTTGTGTTAGTGTTTGATTAGAACGGTTAGGTAGACCCGGGATCGAAAGATCCGGGCTTGGGCTTGTGTTTTAGCCCAAGTCTAGTTTTCTGCACCTAAAGGATCGATCTTTCCTTACTAGAAGATCAATCATTTAGTGCTAGAAAGTCAAGACGCGATCGTCATGAAGGATTGATCTTTTCGGAGGGAAAGATCGATCATTAATAAGTCGGTTCGTTTGCCTATAAAGCGGACACGACCTTCTTCCTTAAATCCTTTTGAAATCTGCCGTTCTTGAGCTCAGATCTTGCTGGATTTTGGAGCGATTGAGGACGATCCAAGGCTTAGCAGCTGGGATTGAAGCAGCTCTTGCCTAGGTAGGTAGGGATTCCTACCTACTTGTTTTTCCGGTTTTGTGAGTTTTGAGTTGATTATGTTTTGTTTTGCTTAGATCTCGCGGTATAGTTGATGGTTTTTAACATGCTTACTGGTTTTGGACTCGTAGTCCTTCGTACTACCAGATCCTAAGGTTTTGTGAGATTTGGTGGAGTTTTTCGACGGTATTTCTTATCGTCCGGTCGCCGGAGAACCCATCAGGATCAATCCTTTGCAAGGAAGGATCGATCCCTCTGGGTTGGTCATGCTTAGCCCGAGACGGATCGATCATCTGGTTGGAGATGATCGATCATGTTCCTTGGATGGCATGGGTGAGCCCTTGGTCACGAAGGTGATCGATCTTCCTGGAGGGAAGATCGATCCTTTAGCTTGGAGATCGATATCCTGGAGGGAGGATCGATCCCTTGTAGCTCGACAGGGAGGGTGCTCCCTGTCACCTGGATCGATCCTTTATGTGACAAAAAGGAGTTTTCATTGGCTTTGCCCGCGGGGCTTTGCATGTACAGTTTGCTTACAACTTTATAAATTATACATACTCTTAAGCATGTTAGCCCCATATTAGGGTAGTTGTGAACCATGAGTGTGATGACTCCTGGGATGTTTAGAATAAGTGGGCGAGTGGCCCTACTGCTTTCCTTAGCCTTGCATGTCGGCGTGCACCGAGAGCTTTATTTGTGTGGTGTGCCTTTTGTTGTTTGCGGGGTTGCTTTCCGACGCAGGTTGCTGGTGAACTGGCTGGCAGTTGGTGGTGGTACCATTGCAGCAGTTCTTGACCTTAAATTTATGTTCACCACCTGGGGCCGGCAGAGTGCCGAGCCCAGACCTTGTTATGCTATCATCACATATTGATGCATGTTATATCTATTCTATATGCATATGTTCATAGCATGCATCTGGTTGCGCATTAATTGCATAAGATTAGGGCGTGGGCGATTTGTGGGTCGCCGTCCCGAGGCTTGGAAGTTAGGATTTAGCCCTAGGACCGGGGTTGGGTAGTTTTGTCCTGATTTGAATTGTGGTGTACAGTCGAGTTCGATGATAGGTCTAGATGACTCATACACCTGTGTTTTGATGATTCTTAGAGGTCGTGTCGGCTTCGAGCCGGGTGTTGGGGTACAGCCGGTGTCCGATGATCCATGTCTCTTGAGTAGAGGGTGTGCCTACTCAACGGGTTGGACTCCTGCCAGCAGTGTTCACTTCGTCCTGCTGTGAGACAGCAGTGTTGGTTTCCTGGCCATTGGTGTGAGGACCTGTCCCTCTACCCCTGTCGAGCCCCGACCCGCGAAAGCCCAACCGGGCCGGGCGACGCGAACCGGAACCTAACAAACGCGGAAGAAAAGCTGGCGAGGGTTCCCTCTAACCTATTGGTCTCCCTAACAATCCACCAAAACACCCTCAGCAAAACAAGGTTAATAATTTGCAAAACCTCGAACCTCAGATTTAAAACTCAAAGTGTTAATATACAAAACCTCGGAGAGGGGGGAAGTTCAATTACAACATTACTCCCGTAGGAGACTAACTAACATAGGGTAAAAGCAGTAAACGATCACCACCTCTCAAAGTCCACCAGGCGCCGCCGCAACGCCGACCAATTGCCCGGTAGGGGCCACAGAAGAGGAACTGACGCCTGCACCTGCAAAACGCAGCCCTGGGTAGGTGTGAGCACTAAGCTCAGTAGGGATCTACACTACGTCACACAGAAGGAAGGGGGAACGCAACAGTGTCGCCCTCAAGTAGGATCTGGGTGTATACAGGGGTCCCATAACCCCACCGCGTGTCCCTGGTGCCCAGGAGCAGCACACAGTAAGCTCAACAAACACTGGCGACACACCTACAGGAACCAGACACTGCAAGGTCAGCACAGTGGGACACTGTCCCTGAGGCCGAGGAGCAGCACTCAGTAAGCTCAACAAACACTGGCGACGCCAAAGGTCAGCACAGTAGGACACCGGCTACACCTCAGCCTCCGACTCGAGGCCGACACGACCTCTACAATCATCAAGCCACAAGTGTACCAGTCATCTAAGCCTATCATTGAATCGACTGGACACTACAATTCCAACCGGGTCCAAACTACCCAACCCCGGTCCTAGGGCTAAGTCCGAGCTTCCAGCCTCGGGACGGCGACCCAAAGATCACCCACGCCCTAACCAATGCAACTAATGCACAATCAACAATGCATGCTATGACATACACAAACAGGAGATATGCATGCAACAGTATGACAAATATCATATAAGTCAACCGGATCGCTGCAGCGGTACTACCGACCGCTGCCAGCCGATCCGCAGCGGGTCCCGGCATTACGACGGTACCGCGACCGTCAACCGCGGACTCCTGCAACAGGAAGCAACCCCGAAAACGATGATGAACAAAACACAATATAATATTATATTCCGAAATATAATATTATATTCAAAAACACCCAAAGCCTCTACTTAGGGGCTAATTGATCCCGTCGATCCGACGTCCAAACGACGTCGAATTCAAGATCCAACTTAGCCACCAGTAGGTGTATATACCAGGATCATCATATCCAAAATTTATAAACATCCAACGGTTGGATTAACGGGAAACATTAATCAAAAGTCGCTGATTAAACCAACTTACCCTTTAATTGCTGCAACGCAGCCCTTCAGAAAACAATTCATAAGAAATCGTAGAAAAATCGAAAAATTATGAAACAAGATGGAATGGAAAGCTAACGAATAGTTCTACAACTCTTGTGTTTATGAAAAGCCAATCTTATGTACTCGCCGGCCGGGAAACTCGCCGCAAGCCGGCTGTTTCTCAAGAACAGCAGAAAACCAGAAATCCGAGACTAATCTTGCATAAAACCTACTCAAATCTCAACTGATTAACATGACACTTAAATCAGTTATTCTAAAAGGTATAAGGAATCCAACAAAGCAAGGATCAACAAGATCCAACGGCTAGATCTCAAGAAAACCCGAAAAGAACATCAGTAGGTATAACCCTACCTAGCTGCGCTTTCCTCGGCTGATTCCCCGCGATTTGATCACCAACAAGCTGCCAAACCACACCAGGAGCCTTCCTCTTGTTGTCACGAATCCAACGAGCCAAAGAACACCCAATTTGATGGTCGGAGGAGGGAGAACGACGAAGAAGAAGCTCGCCGGCGGAGAAGGGAAGAAACAGAGCACCGCGGGAAAGAAGAGAAAGGAGGAAGAAGAAGAGAAGAGAAGGGAAGGGAAGAAAAGGAAGGAAAAGCCTGTGGAAAGCCGGGAAAACGGGGAAAAGCTGGGGGAAAGGGAGGGGAAGTCTTCCCTCTCTGACAGGAGAGAGCGACGGCCAACGGCGGCCGTCCTCGCGAAGCAGGAAAACCAACCGACTTATGAATGATCGATCCTTCCTCAACGAAGGATCGATCCTTCAAAACGATTCACAAGGCTTTCTGGCACGAAGAGGATCGATCCCTCAGCCACAGAGGATCGATCATCTGTGTGCTGAAAGCTAAACTTGGGCAAGAACTCAAGCCCAAGTCCGGATCTTTCGATCCCGGGTCCACCTAGCCATTCTAAACAAACACAAACACAGACAAGGCCAGTGTGTGCACACGCGGGTGTGAAACAACCCAACAAGGCGCAATTTACCAAATTGCCCTTGCGGTCCAAGAAACAATGCGATCCACCGGATCGCGCGCTCGACGCGAAACAAACCAACGAGCCACGGGCCCGACCCAACCGGTCGACCCAGGAGTAGAGGGACGGGTCCTCACAACCCATGTGGCTCGTTGTAGACCACAAGGGCAATTTGGTAAATTGCATCTTGTCGGTTTGTTTCACACCCGCGTGTGCACACACTGCCTCTAATTGATGATTGTGTTTGACTAGATCCGTTAGATCTTTTCTTGACCTTTGGATCGATCCAAGCTAGTGTTGGATCGATCCAGCCAGTCTCGGATCGATCCAGCATGGTGTTGGATCGATCCTGGCACTATAGTAGGTCGGTGCCTTCCTTTGCGAGGACGGCCGTCGTTGCCGTCGCTCTCCGCTGTCAGGGGAGAGAAGACTTTCCCTCTCCTCCTTCCCCTTTTCCCCGCCTTTTCCGGCTTTCCCCTACCTTTACTTCCTCTCTTCTTCCTCTCCTTCTCCTTCTTCTTCTTCTCTCTTCTTCCTTCTTTTCCGCGGTTCTGTTTTTCCTCTGTTCTTCCCAGCAGCTTCTTCTTCTTCTTCGTTCTCCCTCCTCCGGCCACCGTTTTGGACGTTCCAAAGCTCGTTGGATCCATGGCGACGAGAGGAAGATCGCTGGAGTGGTTTGGAACCTTGTTGGTGACTGATTAGTGGGGAATCAGCTGAGGATTCGCAATGTTCGGTAGGTTTTCTACCTACGAGAGTGTTTAATGGGTTTCTCTTAATCTAGCCGTTGGATCATGTTGATCTTTATGTTGTTGGCTTCCTCTTACCTAGTAGAATTTCTAATATAAGTTTCATGATCTTTGGTTGAGATTTTAGTAGGATTGTTGCATGATTAATCTCGGATTTTCCGATTTCTGCTGTTCTTGAAGAACAGTCAGCTTGCGGCGCGTTTTCTGGCCGGTACATGCATGATCTTGAGTTGTGATGAACATAAGAGTTGTAGATCTTTGAATCTACTCTCAAACCCAACTGATTTCATAATTGTCCAATTTTGCTACGATTTGTTATGATTTGCTTACTGGCGGTCTGCGTTGCAGCAAAGAGGTGGTAAGTTAGTTTGATTAGCGGTTTTGATTAGTGTTTTCCCGTTAATCTAACCGTTGGATGTTTATGGATTTTGGACATGTTGATCCCGGCATATAGATCTACTAGTGGCAAAGTTAGATCTCGAATCCGACGTCGTTTGGATGTCGGATCGACGGGGTCAATTAGTCTCTAGTAGAGAACTTTTGGTGTTTTAAAAATAATATTATATGACGGATTATAATATTATATTTTTTTACTGTTCATCAGCGGTTTTCGGGGTTGCTTCCCGTTGCAGGAGTCCGCGGTTGACGGTCACGGTACCGTCGTAATGCCGGGACCCGCTGCGGATCGGCTGGCAGCGGTTGGTAGTACCGCTGCAGCGATCCGGTTGACTTGTATGCTATCCTTAACATACTGTTGTATGCCTATCTCTTGTATGTGTATGTTCATAGCATGCATTCTCTGTTGTGCATTAGTTGCATTGGTTAGGGCGTGGGTGATCTGTGGGTCGCCATCCCGAGGCTGGAAGCTCGGACTTAGCCCTAAGACCGGGGTTGGGTAGTTTGGACCCGGTTCGAATTGTGGTGACCAGTCGATTCGATGATAGGCCTAGAGGACTGGTACACTTGTTGCTTGATGATTGTAGAGGTCGTGTCGGCCTTGAGTCGGATGCTGAGGTGTAGCCGGTGTCCTACTGTGCTGACCCTGGGGTAGAGGAGTTGTCTACTCAGCGGTGCCTTTTTCCCGCCTGCAGTGTCGTTCCCTGTAGTTGTGTGTCGCCAGTGTTGCTCCTGCTACTGAGTGCCGTCCCTGGGCCTCAGGGACACGCGGTGGGGTTATGGGGTCCCTGTATACACCCAGGTCTTACTTGAGGGCGACACTGTTGCGTTTCCCTATTCCTTCTGTGTGTCGTAGTGTAGAACCCTACTGAGCTTTATGCTCACTCCTACCCGGGCTGCGTTTTGCAGGTGCAGGCGTTAGCTCCTCTTCGATAGCCCCTATCGGGCAGTTGGTCGGCGGTGCGGCGACGCCTGGTGGAGTCTGAGAGGTGGTGATCATTACAGCTTTTTACCCCTTTTGTTAGTTAGTCTCCTACGGGAGCAATGTTGTATTTGGATCTTCCCCTCTCCGAGGATATGTATATTAAAATCTTTTTGGGTTTGTAATCTGTGATTCGAGGTTTTATTAAATTGATGTCTTTTAATTGAGGGTGCTTTTGATGAATTGTTAGGGAGACCAATAGGTTAGAGGGAACCCTCGCAGTCCTTTTCCGCGTTTCGTTACGTTCTGGTTCGCGTCGCCCGACCCAGTTGGGCTTTCGCGGGTCGGGGCGCAACAATTGGGACACGCGGTGGGGTTATGGGACCCCTGTGTTCACCTAGGCCTTGCTTGAGGGTGACACTGTTGGGTTTCCCACTTCCTTCTGTGTGTCGTAGTGTAGTTTCCCTGTTGAGCTTGGTTGCTCATTCCTACCCAGGCTGCGTTTTGCAGGTGCAGGCGTTGGCTCCTCTTCGGTAGCCCCTACCGGGCAGTTGGTCGGCGGTGCCAGGTGGAGTCTGAGGAGTGGTGATCTGTCTTTCCAGAACTTTTGTTTAGACAGCCTCCTATGAGAGTGTAAATGTTGTACTTGATTTTCCCCTCTTCGAGGATTTGTATATTAAACTTTTGGGATTGTAATCCATGGTTTGATGTTATGCTATTTTGTCTTTTGTTTAAATTGAGGGTATTTTGATGAATTTCTAGGGAGACCAATAGGTTAGAGGGAACCCTTGCCAAATTTTTCCACGGTTTGTTAGGTTTCGGTTCGCGTCGCCCGACCCGGTTGGGCTTTCGCGGGTCAGGGAGCGACAGACGGGGTCCTTGGTCACGAAGGTGATCGATCTTCCTGGAGGGAAGATTGATTCTTTTTGGCTTGACATAGATGGAACTCCCCGTTTGCTAAGAAGATCGATCCTTTTTTGGAAATGATCAATCCTTTTGGTCGTAGGGAGGTGTTTTCGTCGGATTTTACCCGCAGGGCTTTATATGTGCGGTTTTTCTTTACCGCTTTATAACTTGTACATACATTTCAGGATGTTAGCTCAATAATGAGGGGTAGTGGTGAACCGGGAGAGTGACGACTCCCGGGATGTGTAGATAGCCATGTTTGGCGGGGTTGTTTCCCGTAACATGCTGTTCTTTTGTAAACTGGCTGCAGTTGGTGGGGTTACCACTGCAACAGTTTCTTAGCCTATATTACCTATTCACCACCTCAGGCCGGCAAGGTGCCGAGCCCAGACCTTGTTCTTTATCGTCACATATGTTGAATGCTTATCTGCTTTCCTGCGTATATTTATAGCATGAATCTGGTTGTGCATTAGTTACATAAGGTTAGGGCGTGGGCGATTTGCGGTATCGCCGTCCCGAGGGCTTGGAAGCTCGGATTAGGCTTGGTACCGGGGAAAGGTTGCTTGGTCCAGGTTTGAATGGTTGTGTTCAGTCAATTCGATGATAGGCCTAGATAACTTGAACACTTGTTGATCGATGATTTAGAGGTCGTGTCGACCTCAAGCCGGGTTCTGAGGTGTGGCCGGTGTTCGGTTATCTTGTCTCTTGAGTAGAGGGTGTGCCTACTCAGCGGTGTTGTCTTCCCGCCTAGCAGTGCTGGTTTCCTGCTTGTGAGATGACAGTGTTGGTTACCTGCCTCGCTGAGGGTGACCCAGTATGTGACCAGCTCGGCTGAAAGACCATGACTGAGGCCCCTTAGGGACATGTGGTGGGGTTATGGGGACCATGTGTACACCCAGGCCTTGCAAGAGGGCGACACTGTTGCGTTTCCTTCTTCCTTCTGTGAGTTGTAGTATAGTTTCCTGCTGAGCTTAGTTACTCATTCCTACCCTGATTGCGTTTTACAGGTGCATGCGTTAGCTCCTCTTCTATGGCCCCTACCGGGCAATTGGTTGGCGGCGCGACGGCGCCTGGCGGAGTTTGAGGAGGGGTAATCTTTCTGTCCTCAGAACCCCTATTTAGTTAGCTCATACGGGAGTGTATAAATCTTTGTACTTAATTTTTCCCTTTTCGAGGTTTTGTAAACTTGTACCTTTTGGATTGTAATCTGTAAATCTTGAGTTTTCTGTTAATTTTAAATTTGTTAATTGAGGGTGTTGATGAATGCTTAGGGAAACTAGTAGACTAGAGGGAACCATCACCAAAATTTCCGCAGTTAGTTAGGTTCCGGTTCGCGTCCCCCGGCCCGGTTAGGCTTTCGCGAGTCGGGGCGTGACACATCCGATAATTAAGACGTGGGAATGAGGGTAATTTAGTCATCAAAAATACATATCCTACCATAACTGCCTTAAAATGGTGTTTATACATTAAAACTAATGATTGTGGTGTACCGGTTAATAAGTTTGCATGTTTTGGTGTAAACACTAATTATCTATTTATTTTAATCAATAAATCCAAATCGTGTCCAAAAAACCCAAAATACATTTTCTTATTTTTTCTCTCTTTTTCTCACCCTTTTTTCGCTCCTCTCTTGTCCGGCCGGCCGACCGACTCACGACTTAGCCTCCCTAGCAAGGTGGAGGAGAGGTCGTCAAAGGCCGGGGAAGCGATATGTAGAGGCCGATTTGGGAGAGGAGCGGCGGAGGCGACGAATCCGACAAGGTAGTCGCAGTGATACTTGGGAGGAGGAGATCGACGACGAATCGAGAGTCATTGAGGCCGGGATCGGCGGGGAGACCTCAAGGGAGGAGGCCCCGTGGTCGTTATGGGGTCTTCAGGACATCGGACCGGCGGCGTGGGGCCTCCATCAGTTGAGACGGAGGTTGGGGAGGCCGCAGGGTTCGCTGAAGGTGGCCGAAGACGTCGGGATAGCGGTGGTTGGGGTCATGGGAGCAAGCGGATGTGATGGAGTGATTAGACGGTGATGGGGGTGGTCGAAATAGCGAGTGGTAGGCTGGGACGCGGTGTAGTCAATGGTGGTGAAGGTTGGGCCGCCACGGAGTAACTCAGAAGGTCATGGATCGTTGGGAGAATTGGCGGCTGAGGTTGTGGGCGCTTGTTGGCGAGGTTGGAGGGCCTTGCTTGGGATGAAGGTGGTCGGACACAGTGGGAGTGGTGGCCAACTATAAGGAGGGAAGGGAGAACGAAGGACGAATGAGATGTGAAGAAGGAGATGGTGACATGCTGCAAATTGATTCAGCCAATCCGAGCCAGACCTAATTTAACTGCATTTTTACCTTTTTAACTCCATTTTTATCTTTTCTACATTTTTATCTTTTTAAGCTCAATGTTTATTTTTTTAATTCATTTTCATCTTTCTAAAATCATTTTCATCTTTTTAAATGCATTTTCATCTTTTCAAATTCATTTGTATCTTTTTAAATGCATTTTGTCTTTCATGCATTTTCATCTTTTAAAATGCATTTTCATCTTTTTGAATGTATTTTCACCTTTTTAAATTCATTTTCATCTTTAAATGCATTTTTATCTTTTCCAATTCATTTTTATCTTTTTAAATGCATTTTTATCTTTCCGTCATTTTCATCTTTTTAACTCCATTTTTATCTTTCAAACTCCATTTTTATCTTTTTAACTCAATTTTCATCTTTTTAAATGCATTTTCATTTTTTTAAAATGCATTTTCATCTTTTTCAATGCATTTTTATCTTTCTTGCATTTTCATTTTTTTTAGCTCCATTTTTATCTTTTTAAACTTTATTTTTATCTTTTTTCACTCCATTTTCATCTTTCTAAATGCATTTTCATCTTTTTAAATTCATTTTCATCTCTTTAAATTCATTTATATATTTTTAAATTCATTTTTATCTTTTAAATGCATTTTATCTTTACTGTATTTTCATCTTTTTAACTCCATTTCTATCTTTTAAACTTTATTTTTATCTTTTAAACTCCATTTTCATCTTTGAAATGCATTTTTTATTCATCTTTTTAAATGCATTTTGTGTTGGCCTGATGGGCTACAGGGCCAGACATGTTGGCTTGATGGGATGCAAGCCCTAGCAGCATCTCCCTTTGTTTCGCCCCTATTTGTTGGGCTGGAGGGCCAAGGCAGGGTGTGGGCTCTTGGCGGTCCCACCTGCGGCGCCCATGGCGCAGACCCTTGTATCCACCCCCGCTTAAGTGCGGGGTTCTACGCTGCTATGTGGTGCTGGCAGTCGATGTATAGGGGTCGACCACGACTCTATGGTAAAGGTAATATGGTCGTGTGAGGACCCGTATCTCCAACCCGGTTCGACCGCTTAGGTTGAGGGTCTGGTCCTGTTGATTTGGCTCGGTTGGCCTTGCTTCGCGATCTCCTTTGATCGTTGTGACTTCGGGGGTAATTTGGTAAATTACCCTTGGCGGAGTTGGTTTCACACACGCGTTGCGCACACACGGCCTTGTGATGATGTATGTGCTTGATTAGACCATTAGAAGTACCCTAGATCGGAGGATCTGGGTCAGATCGTAAAGATCTGGACTTGGGCAGCTGAGATTAGCTTAGGCTGATCGGATGGCCATGATCTAACTTAAGCTGATCATATAAAACCCTCCCTTAAACCCTTCTCTCTCGTGAGAGCATACGCCGCGATCCACTTTGAGAGAGAGAGGAGAGAGAGACCCGTCGGCAACCCGATTGAGAGGGAGAGAGTCCTGTGGCCGGAGAGGAGCTTGGTGCCGGCGGCGGTGACCGCGGTTGGAGAGGCGACTGGAGAGGAAGAGAGGAAAGGGGCGGCGACCCGATCGCCATCCACTTCGGGGGAAAGAGAGAGGTCGACAACTGCGACTGAGGCTGCGGCTGGATGAGAGAAGAGAGGTAGGGAATCTACTCTAATCTTTGATTAGACCATTAGGAAGGGATTTTTTTGATGTTGTTAGCTTGGATTGCTTGCATCTGCTTGTGTTCGTGGCTTCCGTTGGGAGATCTTCCCGTCCATTCATTGTTCTTGTATGGATATATGGGTTAGTGATGAGTTTTGTTTCTCCTTTTTCCGGATTGATAGATCTCGATGATAAGTTGGTGGTTTGGCGGATTTCTCTTTGTGTTTTCAAGGTTTTCCTCTCCCTGTGCTTGGCATTCCTTTGGCTCAACTGTCGAGCTCTGGGTTCTATTTCGTGGCCTCTGTTTTGGGTTGGTTGCCGGATCAATGGCGAAATTGATTGGGTTGCTCGAGGTGTTGGGTTTCCCTGTTTTCCTCTTCCCCTGTTCCTGGTTTGCCTCTCTATTCTTCTCCCCTGTTTTCATCCTCATTTTTCCTGCTGCCATTGTCGCGCCCTGACCCACGAAAGCCCAACCGGGCCGGACGACGCGAACCGAAACCTAACGAACCGCGGAAAATTTGGCGAGGGTTCCCTCTAACCTATTGGTATCTCTAACAATTCATCAAAAACACCCTCAATTTAAAGACTATAATTAAACGAACCTCAAATCACAGATTACAAAACCCAAATGTTTAATATACATATCCTCGGAGAGGGGAAAATTCGAATACAATATTTAAGCACTCCCGCAGGAGACTAACTAGCAAAGGGTTTAAAGCAATAAAGGATCACCACTCCGTCTGGCACCGCCGCACCGCCGACCAACTGCCCGGTAGGGGCCACCAAAGAAGAGCTAACGCCTGCACCTGCAAAACGCAGCCCGGTTAGAAGTGAGCAACTAAGCTCAGTAGGGAAACTACACTACGACACACAGAAGGAAGAGGGAAACGCAATAGTGTCGCCCTCAAGCAAGGCCTGGGTGAGCTGCAAGGGCCCCATAACCCTTCACCGGTGTCCCCGTGAGCAGGAAACAAGCACTGCTGTTTCACAGCAGGACGAAGTGAATACTGCTGGCGGGAGTCCAACCCGTTGAGTAGGCATACCCTCTACTCAAGGACATGGATCACTGGACACCGACTGCACCCTAGCACCAGGCTCGAAGCCGACACGACCTCTAAAATCATCAAGCAACAGGTGTACGAGTCATCTAGGCCTATCATCGAATTCGACTGTACACCATAATTGAAACCAGGTCCAAACTACCCGACCCATGTCCTAGGGTTAAATCCGAGCTTCCAAGCCTCGGGACGGCGACCCACAGATCACCCACGCCCTAACCTTATGCAACTAATGCACAACAGAGATGCATGCTATGAACACACGCATGTAACACAGGTATAGCATGCAGCAGAATGTGATGATAACATAACAAGGTCTGGGCTCGGCACACTGCCGACCCGGGGTGGTGAACATGTATTTAAGGTCTGGAACTACTGCAGTGGTATACCACCAACTGCCAGCCAGTCCACCAGCAACCTGCACTGGGAAGCAGCCCCGCAAACAATAGAAGGCAAACCACACAGATGAAGGCCCTCAACGCACGCCGACATGCAAGGCTATGGAAAGCAGTAGGGCTACCTGCCCACTTATTCTAAACATCCCAGGAGTCATCACTCTCATGGTTCACCATTACCCCTAATATGGGGCTAACGTTCACCATTACCCCTAATATGGGGCTAACATGCTTAAGAATATGTACAAGGTATAAAGCTGTAAGAAATCTGTACATACAAAGCCCCGCGGACAAAACCAATGAAAACGCCCCTCAACCACTAAGAGATCGATCTCTCTCCCAGAGAAGATCGATCTTCTTAGTGCTTGGGAGAAAACTCGTCATGTCAATCGGAAGAGATCGATCTTCTCCACCAAAAGGATCGATCTTCTTCATGACACGGACCCCGCCATACCAGCCAAGAAAGGATCGATCTTCTCCAACAGAAGGATCGATCCCACTCGGGTTGGGCATGACACCCCACAAAAGATCGATCTTTTCTCAAGAGAGATCGATCCGAATGGGTTCACCGGCGAACCGCTAGCGAGAAATCCCGCCGGTAAACTCCACCAAATCCCACAAAACTCTGGGATCTGGTAGTACGAAGGACTACGAGTCCAAAACCGAAGATTTCATTGAAAACAAACTTGTATTTTAACAGATCTAAGCAAAACAAACCCCAATCAAACTCAATCTCACAAATCCGGAAAAACAAGTAGGTAGGAATCCCTACCTAGCCAATAGCTGCTTCAATCCCAGCTGTTAAGCCTTGGATCATCCTCAAACTCCTTCAAATCCAGCAAGAACTCAGCTCAAAAACACGAATTTGTAAAAAAATCAAAGAAAAGGGTTTCGTTCGTTTTATAGACAGACGAACCGACTCAAGAGAGATCGATCTCTTCTCAGAAAGAGATCAATCTTTCTTGACAAACCGACTTAACTTTCTGGCGCTAAAAAATCGATCTCATTAGCAAGAGAAGATCGATCCGCTTTGCCCAGAAAACTAGACTTGGGTTAAAACGCAAGCCCAAGCTAGGATCCTTCGATCCCGGGTCCATCTAACCGTTCTAATTAAACACTAACACAAACATGGTCAGTGTGTGCACATGCGGGTGTGAAACAAGCCAACGAGGCACAATTTACGAAATTGCCCTCGCGGTCCAAGAAAACAATGCGATCCACCGGATCGCGCGCTCGACGGGAAACAATCAAACGAGTCACGGGTCCGACCCAGCCGATCGACCCAGGAGTAGAGGGACAGGTCCTCACAGCCACGCTCTGTCCTTGTGGCTGGTGTTCTCCTCCTCCTTCCCCTGCCTTGGTATATCGATGCTAGCTGTTGGTTCGTGCCAAGTGAGGCATGTCCTGATCAGTGTAGTGGGGACCCTTAAGCCGTTACCTGTCCAGTAGGAATTTTGATTAGCTCTAATATTTAGAAGCCGAAGTGAGCAGCCTTTGAATACCGATGCTTTGATAACAATTAGTTTTCATTAGATATCTGACCTGCTTGAGGAATGAATAACGCTGGTTAGGAGAATGTATCCTAATGTAACATCTTAAGCTACCCGACTCTAAGTGTGATTACTGGTTAGTCGATACTATGAGGACCTGTCCCTCTACCCCTGTGGCTCGTTGTAGACCGCAAGGGCAATTTGGTAAATTGCACCTTGCTGGTTTGTTTCACACCCGCGTGTGCACACACTGACCTTGTTTGTGTTAGTGCTTGATTAGAATGGTTAGGTTGACCCGGGATCGGAAGATCCAAGCTCGGGCGTGCAGAAGCCTGTCTTTGGGCGGCTGGTGGCCCGTGAGCGACCGATCGCTATCAAGTCGGTGGCTTTTTCATCTTCGAGAGGACGGCCGCCGTTGGCCGTCGCTCTCACCTGTCAGAAGGGGAGGACTTTCTCTCCTCTCCTCACCCTTTTCCCCTCCTTTCCCGGCTTTCCCCTTCCTTTTCTTCCTCTTTTCCTTCTCCTTCTTCTTCCTTCTTCTTCCTTCTTCTCCCGCGGTTCTGTTTTTCCCCTGTTTTCCGGCAGCCACCTTCTTCTCCTCCGTTCTCCCTCCTCCGACCACCGTTTTGAGCGTTTGAAGGCTCATCGGATCCGTGGCGACGTGAGGAAGATCCCTGGTGTTGTTTGAAGCTTTGTTGGTGACTGGTTTGCGGGGAATCAGCCGAAGAGTGCGTTTCCGGTAGGTTTCTACCTACTGATGTTGTTTTTGGGTTTTCTCTAGATCTAACCGTTAGATCTTGTTGTTCTTTGTATTGTTGGATGTCTCTTGCTTAGTATAATTTCTTGTTTGAGTTTCATAAGCTTTGGTTGAGATTTTAGTAGGATTTATGCATGTTTAATCTCAGATTTTCCGGTTTCTGCTGTTCTTGAAGAACAGCCGGTTTGCGGCGAGTTTTCCGATCCGTACGTTCATGTTCTTGGGTTGTGATGAACATAAGAGTTGTAGATCTTTGAATCTACTCTCAACCCCAATTGATTTCATAATTTGTCGATTTTTCTACGATTTGTTATGAATTTCGTATTGGTGGGCTGCGTTGCAGCAAGTAATGGTATGTTAGTTTGATTAGCGATTTTGATTAGTGTTTTTCCGTTAATCGAACCGTTGGATGTTTAGGGAATTTGGATATATTGATCCCGGCATGTTGATCTACTGGTCGTTAAGTTGGATCTCTAATCCGCGTCGGATCGACGGGATCAATTAGCCTCAAGTAGAGATTTTTGGTGTTTTAAAATATAATATTATATGTTCGGATTATAATATTTTTATTTTACTGTTCATCAGCATTTTCAGGGTTGCTTCCCGTTGCAAGAGTCCGCGATTGACGGTCGAGGTACCGTCGTAATGCCGGGACCCGCTGCGGATTGGCTGGCAGCGGTTGGTAGTATTGCTGCAGCGATCCGGTTGGACTTGTATGCTATCCTTAACATACTGTTGCATGCCTATCTCTTGTATGTGTATGTTCATAGCATGCATTCTCTGTTGTGCATTAGTTGCATGGTTAGGGCGTGGGCGATCTGTGGGTCGCCGTCCCGAGACTGGAAGTTCGGAGTTAGCCCTAGGACCGTGGTTGGGTAGTTTGGACCCGGTTCGAATTGTGGTGTCCAGTCGACTTGATGATAGGCTTAGATGACTGGTACACTTGTTGCTTGATGATTGTAGAGGTCGTGTCGGCCTCGAGTCGGATGCTGAGGTGTAGCCGGTGTCCCACTGTGTTGACCCTTGAGTAGAGGAGTTGCCTACTCAGCGGTGCCTTTTCCCGCCTGCAGTGCCATTTCCTGCTTGTGGGCCAGTAGTGTTGTTTCCTGCTATTGAGTGCGACCCATCATGTGACCAGCTCGGCTGGAAGACCATGATCGAGGGCCTCATGGACACACGGTGGGGTTATGGGACCCCTGTATACACCCAGGTCTTACTTGAGGGCGACACTGTTGTGTTTCCCTCTTCCTTCTGTGTGTCGTAGTGTAGAACCCTACTGAGCTTTATGCTCACTCCTACCCGGGCTGCGTTTTGCAGGTGCAGGCGTTAGCTTCTCTTCGGTGGCCCCTACCGGGCAGTTGGTCGGCGAGGCGGCGGCGCCAGGTGGTGTTTGAGAGGTGGCGATCTTTTACTGCTTTATACCCTATGTTAGTTAGTCTCCTACGGGAGTGCTTAATGTTGTATTTGAATCTTCCCCTCTCCGAGTATATGTATATTAAATCTTTTTGGGTTTGTAATCTGTGGTTCGAGGCGTTTTAAATTATTGTCTTTTAATTGAGGGTGTTTATGACAAATTGTTAGGGAGACCAATAGGTTAGAGGGAACCCTCGCTAGCTTTTTCTGTGTTTCGTTAGGTTCCGGTTCGCGTCGCCCGGCCCGGTTGGGCTTTCGCGGGTCGAGGCGCGATAGATACTTTAAGAGCGCATTGAATGTCTCGCTAGAAATTCTAATCTCTCTCTCATTGCATTTATGCTATTTTGATCCAAGTCTGTTGTGACTTACCTAGTAGACTGAGTCTGCTTAGACTTTATAACAAAGATATTTAGCAATAGTTATTGGGTTTAGGCATGAGCTAAATCTGACTTTGTACATTTCTCTTTGGATTGAAATTGGGTTTTAAACCTTCTTTCCTATGTCCTAGTTTATTGGGAATTAACGAAGTTTTCATTTCACCCCTCTTTGGTTTATCTTAGTGTGATCTGTCTTATGTCTCATGTTTTGCAATTAGACAACATCAAGTTCCTCATTAGTTTTGCTGACTTCTCTAATGGTTTAATATCTCATATTTCTCCCTCATCACTGCTTGTAGAAAGACACTTTATGCTCCTTATCAATCCGTTTAGTTTAATCAGTCAATTACTATTACTGGTTATGGTATTCTTCATCTTCTAGGGTTTTGGGGATCCAAGAGGAAAATGTGACGATTTCTTGTTGGTTGTTGGTTTCTTCTTCTTGCAACCACAAACTGGGGAAGAATGACTCACCTCTACTTTGAATATTCTTGATTGATTATACATGGGTTGGACGTGTGAACAAGTATTGTTTCTTCATGGGTTTTGCTAGCTGGTGTTTATTTAATTACTCTTGTAGCTTGTTGTCATGCTGCCTCAGCATGTTGGACTATTGTTTGATGATTTGGCATTTAGAGACACCTATGCCTAGTTGTTTGAATAGGCTCATGCATGATACTTGCATTAGAGGCATTCAGGCTAGGTGGTAGGCGATGGATTCGATCGTCGATCCGGGGTTCTCGGGTAGCCCGGATCTAGAACTAGGACCGGGGTTTGGGTAGTCGAGGATTAGGATGTGATTGTTATCGAATGATTATATTTGATATCATTTGAGATTACTGTTATAGTCAACTATGTATTATATTCTTGTTTGAGGAATAGAGGTCGTATTGTTGCTTTGTCCCAAGGGTCTACGCGTGGATGTCGAGTTCCATGACGTGCGTCCCCGTACAAGGGGTGGCGTACCGTGAGAGCTCCGGCGGTGAGTGCAGCGGCGATGCACCGACCCTGAGTCCGGGCTCGTGTTGGCCGTCCTCCTTGTTTCGCCGCTTGGGTGAGGGTGACCCTATTTAGGGGCTCATTCTGGATCGACGAGGTGTGATGCCTCCAGTGGCCCCTTAGACTTGGGATGAAGGACTAAACCGTTGCAGTTTCTCCTTTTCTTGAGAGTGTCGTAGAGTAGAACCCTACTGGGCATTGTTGCTCACCCTACCTGGGCTGCATCGGCGATGTAGGTCGATGCAGTTCCTTCTTTCATGTGTTCTTCTAGAAGATGGCGTGGCATTTTGAGATGACCGAGGACATGGAGCTTCGAGGAGTTCTTCTACAGTTAATTTACAGTTTTAATCAAGGATGTACAAATTGATGTATAATCTGATATATCCAAAAATAGAATTATATGATTATTAATTTAGTTCTATTTGACAAATCTTATAATATTCCTTAATGTAGATGTTGAGGATGTGAGGATGTTGAAATTGTAAAATTGTAAAATTGTAAAATGTACAAGTTTCTTGTGCTATAATTATAAAGGGTATTCCGCCGAAATTTTTTTATGAACTTGAGGAGTAAATTGTTTAAATTCTTAGCAGTTATATATTTGTGCGCCAATTGATGATGTAAACAGGTTTAGGTGGCTCATGCCTCGATCTGGATGGGTTTTCTGGGTCGGGGCGTGACAAGTCGCCCTTACTATCAATTCGGAGTTTTGGTACGAGTGGTTAGCTCATGGATCATGAACTGACATTTTCATCTTTTAAAATGCATTTTTATCTTTCCTACATTTTCATATTTTTAACTTTTCAAATTACAACTTAATTGGTTGAGATTCTCTATCAATGGTATTTTCAATCACCTCCACTTTTCTTCTGTAATTTTCTCGATATTTTCCATATTTTTCCCTATTTTTCTACCCATTTTTCCTCTTTTTCCACCCATTTCCCCTATTTTTCCTATTTTTCTAGGTTTTTCCCTCTCCTCTTCCTCTCTCCACCCCCGACTCGGTCCGGCTAGCCCCAAGCCAAAAGCAAGCTAGGACTTCCTTGTCCCGGCTCATTTGCGGCTAGATCGGCTAGGGAACGAGCTGACCACTACCGGACGCCATTGAGGCTGCTCCAACGTCCCCAGCTCCTCCAAACCACCACCAAACACACCCAGTATACCTTCCATGTCATCCTTCGGCCTCCTCCTCCCTTAACACCACCTTCACCTACTCCGACGACCCCCCTGCCAATTACCCCGCCGTCGTCGACCTCACCGGCCTCCCCACTCCACCAAACCACCTCTGATCACCACTAAAATCATCCCTGGCCTCATTCCCATCCTCCATCAACCTCGATCGGCCTCAAGACCACCTCAATCGGCCTCCTCAAATTCTAACGCCGCCAACCTTGATCCCGCCACCTCAGTCGCCTGAAGGAAGATCCGACCTGGTAGATCACCTCCTGAGACCTCCACAAAGTCTCATGTACTAGTCCCACGCTCCGAAGAGCCCTCCTCGCCGGCGATCATGTCACACCCCGACCCAGAAAACCCATTCGGGGCCGGGGCGTGAGGGACCTAAACCTGTTTACTTCCAATCTGGCGCGATACATTACAAAATTCAGAGTTAATTTGAACAAACTAATTTTAGGGCAAAACTGTAATCTAATAATTTATTATTGCATGACAAAAAATCCAAAAGTACAACAGTTCCTCAATTATGCAATAAATACAACAAATTTTTCAAAGAGGAAAATTATACATTTAATACAATTCTCAAATTATAAGTATGCAACAAAATCTGTAGGAGTATAACTGGGCCCTAAGGATCCTCAAGCACCTCTTGAAGTCGATGCGCCGCCAAAGGTATGTCCAGCTGGAGCTACAGTAGAAGTGCTAGCACCTGCACCTACACGTAGCCCGGGTAGGAGTGAGCAACAAGCTCAGTAGGGTTCTATTTTACGCCACACTGAAATGGAGGAAAAGAACAACAGTGTTGTTTCTCCGCCTAAGTCTAAGGTATGCTAAGGATCGCATAACCCTATCAATGTCCCAAGGGCTCCTGTCATGAAACCTCTCTTTTAACATGTTACCAAGAGGCAGTGTAATAGTAACATCCAGGATAACCCTTACCTAAGTAGGATTCCCATGCATGGGGACCCACATCGAGAACGCATCGACAATCATCATTAGCACTTGGCCTTGGAGAAATGGCACGACATCTAAACCTCATTAACAATATCATTGTAGCCAACTAGACATTAATGTCGATAACATAAGGATTCTAGTAATACAATCACGCCCTAGATCTTGCTACCTAGTCTTAGTCCTAGAGCTAGATCCAAACTGCCCGAGCCCTCAGATCGGCGAAACCCTTATTCGCCCACGTCATAGCGTTATGCTTCTAATATAATCAAATGCATGAATGCTCACATGCAAATAAATAAGGATACAAGCATGCAACAATATGCCATAATAATATACATGGCTAGGCGTAGCTTACATCTCGACAAAGAGGGTAAACATGCTACAAATCTGATAAGTCTTAAGTCAAAGCATTTAACTATTACAATGGCGCCACAGGCTGTTACCAAATAAATACGGATCTAATTCCGGCGTTACAATGACATTCGTAGTCGTCAACCGTAATTTCAACAATGGGGATACAACCCCGACCAAACAGATAACGACAACAATAAGGAGTTTATTAAAGCAGTAGGGCACACCATCGGCCCATTTATCTACACATTCTCGCGAGTCATCACTCTCCCGGTTAACCATAAAATGATAAATGGCTATATACAAGTGGTTAGGAAAGCCATTAAAACAACTACAAACTATATATATACTAGTACTCACCTGTGCCCCTGGCACAGTTTTTACTTATTGTTAATATAAAATTTTAACAAACTCCCTGTAGTTTGTCTGGTTAGACGGCTGTGTTAACCCGTAGGTGGTCCAGGGTTCGAAGGTTGGTCATAGCTTTTTGTTCACTGCCACCATAAAACATAGCCAATAAAATATTATAAGTCTAACTTAGGGTATATAAAATAAATATAAGTCTTTGCATATTGCATAAGATAATATTAATAGAACTTAGGTTGATATGAATTAATGCAGGTTTATATAAAGCAAACCTAGAGAATATATATAAAGAAACTTAGGGGATATGAATTAATGCAGGTTAACCGAAACTGCTCCTTATATGGTTGATATATATATATATATCATGCTTGACATAAAACTGCTTGAAATCAGAAAATTTCGGTAAATCATCCCAAAATATGAATCATGGTATAATTCAAAAATAAATCCATCAAAATCCCAATTTAAAACTCATACTAGTCCTTATTCGTCATCGGGAAAAACATACAAGAAATCCGGGTTGAAAAAAAATCAAAACCTTGAAAATCGAAACATTTCCAACTAACGAAACAATTCGTTCGAAATCATAGACAAATCAGAAAATTATGAAATCAGTAACATTGGAAAGTAGATTCAAAGATCTACAACTTTCATATTAAAAGTTTCACAAGATCATGCACAGAGAATCCCAAAATCGAGTGTGAATATGGCTGTTCACCTAAAAACAAAAAACCTCCTAACCAGCACGGAAGAGATCGATCTTCATGCCCATGAAGAACGATCTTCTACATGTAGGTCCTCTGCCATGCAAGAGATCGATCTTTATAGGCATGAAGATCGATCTTCCCCATGCAGATTGTGAGGACCCGTTCCTCTAACCTGGCTCGACCGCGTGTGTCGAGGGTCATTTCATACTCACGTTATACACACACGACCTTGAAATGATGTCCTTGTTTGATTAGAACCCTTAGGTGTGACCTACATCGAAAGATATGGGATTGGGCGTGAGTGTTTGCCCGTTTGCCACTTTTCAGTATGAGAAGATCGATCTTTTAGGGATAGAAGATCGATCTCCTTGAGCCTGGAAAGTCTTCGCCTTGTCACGAGGAAGATCGATCTTCACCTCTCTCTAGTCGTGGCTAGTCCTATAAGTAAGACTCATCTCTTTTCCTTTGGATTTTTTTTGGAAATCTTAGGAGGAGATCAAATCCAGCGCTTGGGGAGGATCGTTTGGACGATCCGAAGCTCGTTGAGCTGGATTTGGAGGCATCCATTTGTTCTAGGTAGGGATCTCTACCCAAATCTTAAGATTTGGCAGTTTAGGGTCTGATTTGCTCTCTTTAGCTTAGATCTTTGAATTTAGCCGATGGCTTTCTGATTTCTTGGTGTTTTTGGACTCCCTTAGTCCTACTCTTCCCAATCCCTGCAACTTGTGAAGTTTGGTTTCGTATTTTGCATGTTTTCCGGTGTTTTCTCCGGTGGGTTCCCGACGGTGCTCAAGAAGGATCGATCTTCTTGTGAAGAAGATCGATAAGGATCGATCTTCTTGTGAAGAAGATCGATAAGGATCGATCTTCTTGTGAAGAAGATCGATAAGGATCGATCTTCTTGTGAAGAAGATCGATAAGGATCGATCTTCTTGTGAAGAAGATCGATAAGGATCGATCTTCTTGTGAAGAAGATCGATAAGGATCGATCTTCTTGTGAAGAAGATCGATCACACCTAGCCCGTGAAGGATCGATCTTCATGGGTATGAAGATAAATCACTTGCTTGGCTAAGGCGGTGCAGCGCTGACTCGAGGAAGATCGATCTTCATTGGAGGTGAAGATGGATCTCCTTGTGCAGTGAGCTGAGTTTGATTTCGTTTTCAATGGTTTTGATTTCAAATCACTCGGTTTTCTTATATGTCTTTACTAATGTTAGACCTAGGATAGCATGAAGCTTTAATCAGGATTTTGACGGTTTTACCTTCAATTTAAGCTATGATTCGTGGTTTGGGTCGTATTGCCAGGTTTTACCGATTTCAATCAGTTTTATGTCATGCATGCATAGTTGTTACTGCTTCTTTAATTGTTTACCGCTTTGTGGTACACCGGGAGATTCATGACTCCCGGGAATGTGTAGAATAACTGTACCTTCTATTATTGTCCTGCAATATAGAGACACCTAGGTTAAATGTTTGTGTAGTTGCATGCATTTGATTGCATTAGATGCATTTTAGGTTAGGACGTGGGCGATGGGTTGATTGCCAATCCGAGTCTCTCCGATAGCTCAGATCTAACCCTAGGACCATGGTTGGGTAGCCAGGTTGTCGCGCCCCGACCCGCGAAAGCCCAACCGGGCCGGGCGACACGAACCGGAACCTAACGAAACGCGGAAAATATTGGCGAGGGTTCCCTCTAACCTATTGGTCTTCCTAACAATTCATCACAAACACCCTCAATTAAAAGACATAATTAAAGAAGCCTCGAACCCCAGATTACAAAAACCCAAGTAAATTTAATATACATATTCTCGGAGAGGAGAAGATTCAATTACAACATTAACACTCCCGTGGGAGACTAACATAGGGTATAAAGCCGTAAATGATCACCACCTCTCAGAACCCGCCTGGCGCCGCCGCACCGCCGACCAACTGCCCGGTAGGGGCCACTAAAGAGGAGCTAACGTCTGCACTTGCAAAACGCAGCCCGGGTAGGAGTGAGCATAAAGCTCAGTAGGTTCTACACTACGACACACAGAAGGAAGAGGAAAACGCAACAGTGTCGCCCTCAAGTAAGACCTGGGTGTATACAAGGGCCCCATAACCCCACCGCGTGTCCCTGAGGCCCACGATCATGGTCTTCCAGCCGAGCTGGTCACATGTCAAGTCACACTAAGTAGCAGGAAACAACACTGCTGTCTCACAAGCAGGGAACGGCATTGCATGCGGGAAATGGCATCGCTGAGTAGGCAATTCCTCTACTCCAGAGTCAACACAGTGGAACACCGGCTACACCTCAGCATCCGACTCGAGGCCGACACGACCTCTACAATCATCAAGCAACAGGTGTACCAGTCATCTAGGCCTATCATCAAATTTGACTGGACACCACAATTCGAACCGGGTCCAAACTACCCAACTCCGATCCTAGGGCTAAATCCGAGCTTCCAGCCTCGGGACGGCGACCCACAGATCGCCCACGCCCTAACCATGCAACTAATGCACAACAGAGAATGCATGCTATGAACATACACAAATAAGAGATAAGCATGCAACAGTATGATAAAGGCAGCATACAAGTCCAACTGGATCGCTGCAGCGGTATTACCAACCGCTGCCAGCCAATCCGTAGCGGGTCCCGGCATTACGACGGTACCACGACCGTCAACCACGGACTCCTGCAACAGGAAGCAACCCCGAAAACGTTGATGAACAGTAAAATATAATATTATATGATCCGAACATATAATATTATTAAATCACAAAAAATCCTCTACTTAGAAGCTAATTGACCCGTCGATCCGACGTCCAAACGACGTCGGATTCGAGATCCAACTTAGACATCAGTAGATCAACATGCCGGAATCAACGTATCCAAAATCAGGAAACATCCAACGGTTCGATTAACAGAAAAACACTAATCAAAACCGCTAATCAAACTAACTTACCATTACTTGCTACAACGCAGCCCACCCGTACGAAATTCATAAACAAATGTACGAAAATTAGAAAATTATGAAATTAGTTGGGTATGAGAGTAGATTCAAAGATCTACAACTCTTA
This sequence comes from Narthecium ossifragum, assembly GCA_963920575.1. Lineage (NCBI taxonomy): Eukaryota > Viridiplantae > Streptophyta > Magnoliopsida > Dioscoreales > Nartheciaceae > Narthecium > Narthecium ossifragum. The sequence continues at coordinate 13,756,222 of OY986974.1, read as the reverse complement.
TGTTCATCATAACCCAAGAACATGCACGTAACGATCGATAAACTCGCCGTAAACTGGTTGTTCTTCAAAAACAGCAGAAACCGGAAAATCCGAGATTAAACATGCTTAAATCCTACTAAAATCTCAACCAAAGCTTATGAAACTTACAACAGAAATTTCACTAAGCAAGAGGAATCAAGCAACACAAAGAACAACAAGATCTAATGGCTAGATCAAGAGAAAACCCCTAAACTAACTCAAGTAGGTAGAAACCTACCGGAAACGCTAATCCTCGGTTGATTCCCCGCTAACCAATCACCAACAAAGCTTCAAACCACATCAGGAATTTTCCTCACGCCGCCATGGATCCAACAAGCTTTGAAACGCACAAAACGGTGGCCGGAGGAGGGAGAACGGAGAAGAAGAAGGCTGCTGGAAAAACAGGGGAAACAGAGAGAAGAAAAAGAAGGAGAAGAGAGAGGGGGGTATTATACACGGTACTGTAGCTACAGTAGCCGACCTACTGTAGCTATAGTAACCAACTGCTACAGTAGCCAACCAGCTACAGTGTCGCGAACCGACCGCCCATCTCGATCCTTCCCGATCGAGCTCCGATCTTTCGATCGAGCTCCGATCTTACGATCGAGAACGCCTATGAGAATCTAATCAAACACAAATAACAATCAGAGGCTGTGTGTGCACCACGCGGGTGTGAAACAAACCGACAAGGCGTAATTTACCAAATTGCCCTTACGGTCCAAGAAACAATACGATCCACCGGATCGCGCGCTCGACGTGAAACAATCAAACGAGCCATGAGCCCGACCCAGCTGGTCGACCCAGGAGTAGAGGTACAGGTCCTCACGTAGATTTAGGGCGAGATTGTTGTGCCAATTGGTTTACCACATTGTGATTCTTGGGGTTTAGAAGTCGTGTCGTTCTCCCTTGCCAAGCTTAAAATGTTGGTGTTCTTTACTTGTATGTTATTGACTTAGGGATGCACTCGAGGTGCTCTGAAATCCCTGGTTACCTTGTTGACGTTTGGGGAGCGCTTGGAACCCGCGTGATCCCTGACGTGGGTGTGTAGCGATTGGAGAGCGCCTAGAGTGTCCAGAGCCGGCGTGATCCCCGTCGTGTTTGCATGCTTATAGTTAGTTGCACTTTAGGCTTGGAAAGGAGATGGTACAATTGCAGTTCCCCTTTCTTAAGTATAACGTACCTACTGAGCTTTGTTACTCACTCCTATCCGGGCTGTGTTTGCAAGTGTAGACGCCAGTGCTTCCATAGCTCCCAGCAGATCAGCTTTTGGCGGCACGTCGACTTCTGGAGGCTCATGAGGTTACTGAAGATCTGATTGTACAATTTGACAGTTTTGTATACAGTATCCCTCGATGATCAGTTTAAATGTATAATTTCCACCTTGAGTAATTTTTGTTATAGATCTGTACAATTCTAATGTTAATGGAATAGTAAGTTTTTAGATTACAGTATTGCCATCAGAAGTTAAATGTTTAAATTACTGTGGTAATTATTGTATCACGCCAGATTGGAAGTGAACATGTGTAGTTCCCTCTCCCACGTCCTGGCCCGGATGGGTTTTCTGGGTTAGGGCGTGACACAGATCCTCTGCCCGACAACTAAAAGATCGATCTTCATACGTCGGCAACACATATGAACAGGTCCGAAAATCCAATTTCTTGGATCTGATCTATTAAAACTTGTCAGAATCAAATGAAACTTTGTAGGGTGGTACAATTGAAGGCGGGGAAACTAATGATACCAAGAAAACAAACTTTAGATAGGTAATTTTTAGATTTAGAACAAATTAGCTGAAAACTGACAAAACCGATGAAAATACAAGATTCGTTCGAAAAAATACGAAAATGGTTCGGTGGCAATCTTCTAAACATACCATTACACTAGAATACAAAGTTTGGAAACATTCCAACAAGCAAAACCACACCAAATCAACAATAAATCAATCAAAACCACACCAAATCAACAGTAAATCTTCTAAAGATACCATTACATTAGAATTGGGTAGAAGCACCTACATGTATAGCTGGACTGATCCTCTACCAATCCCCCAACACTAATCGCCACGAACTCGGCTCGAAAAGTCGTAGCAAACCCTCCAATATTCCGGCAGCCAAAGGGGAGAGAAAGAGAGGAAAAGTAGAGAGAGAAGGGTTAGGGTATTTATAGAGATCTAAAATCGATTTCGGCCGTCCGATTCGATCTTTCCCGATCGAGCTACGATCTTTCGATTGGAAGCGCCCCTAAGGTTCTAATCAATCAAATACATTAATGTAAGATAGTGTGTGCACTACGCGGGTTTGAAACCGATAGCCAGGGCGCTGATCCCTTGCAAACGATGTCGCTAAGTCATATACAAAATGCAATTTAGAAATTTATAAACCTTTCTTTCAACACTAAATTAATAGGATAGGATAATGGTGAAATACGGGGTCGATCCTCTGGGAAAACATTGACTAATAAGGAAAAAATCAGAATTAAATCTCGAAACTCTAATCCTAAAGCGAAAAAGGATTGATTTGAGTTGTTTTACAATTATTTAATGAAAACTAACTAAGAAAGCAATGTAAAAAGGATTTAAGATAGATCAATGAGAAAACCTTGGGATTACTCAATCCACTTTAGGTTCAATTCCTGTATTCTCTAGTTATCCTCTTGTTTTCTTATTTAACATTATATATTCATAACTTTTTAAGCTTACATGAATCCCTAAAAGAAGGTAAGTATTTTCCAAACGCATATTTTATCTTCGATTAGCATAGATTGTCTTCGGGGTAACGTTAGTACAACCTATCGTCACTAAGCATAAAATATCTCATCGGTTATTCACAAACCACATCAAAACTATCTTATAGATCTCTACCATCAATCACCGAAATCAGGTAGGCCTCAATATACGTCAAGGAACTATGTTCTGTCAACGCTATTAACAATAAATCAATATCTATAAGATTATGTATAGAAAAGAATATGAGTATCAAATTAGAAAATACAAAGAAGCTACATTAAAATTTCATGAGATCTCTAAGTACAGATGTTAGCCATTCATCTTTGGGATGAAGGCTATATATTCGATGAAGAATGATTGGGATACACGCTGCGGCTCTGTCTTCTCCAGGGAATCTTCAAATACCAAATTCTCTCTTTCTCTCTATTGAGCCCCCTATTTTTCGGCCAGAAAACCCCTTTTTATAGGTGAACTCCCGAAATTAGGGTTTTGGCTCAGTTGGACTTCTAGTGCAACTCGGATTTCCTGAATTAATCCTGACAGCCTATTCCGGTCGTAACTGGCTCCCATCCGTCCAGAATCTGAAAATGTGTCCATGATGAAAGATGTAGATTAGGAAATCTTATCTCATATACCAAATATTTCATAATATTTGAAGTTATTTGGAATATTTGAAGAATATTCTTATGAACGTCGATGGAGCAGTTTTCCAGCATCTATATATCTTTATATTATTCAAAACTGGTATCAATCCATCAGGAATCTCGCAAAGTGTCCAACAAGAAAGTTGTACTCCTTGATATCTTCTAGAGGTCCTCCAAATTTTAGGAATTCAGGATTTATCTGGAAAATTTGGTGAATTCTTTTCAAACTGACAATAGAGCAGCGTAATTTCAACATATTAGCCTTTTTTTGTATTTTCTAACTTGAATCTTCATTAAACCTGAAATCAATTAACAAACTATCAAATACAAACACTCTCGGGCTAACAAAGATAAATTAAGGGGGTTTAATTATGAATATTCATTGACTTATCAGGCGCAATTTTACCAAATTACCTCTGGGGTCCAAAACAACAATGCAATCAACCGATCAAAAACCAAGGCCAACCGAGCCAAACCAGCAAAACAAGACCCTTGACCTAACATGGTCAGACTGGGTTAGAGGTACGAGTCCTCACAGATCAAGCTCCGGCAAACCTCAGTCGCTGGATCTACTATTTCTTCTCTCCCACCCCAATCAGTCTTTTGATATATTTATAGGGATATTTTTGTCATCTAAAATTAACAACTAACTAAAACAATTAACAGATAGGGTTATAACCTTAAAAACATATCAAATAGGGTTTTTATCAAAAATATTCTCCAAAGTGGGGTTATGACCAATTATCCGTTAAATATGTCCCTCGAAGTTAGATTTTAAATCTAATTATTTATATAAAAAAATATCCGTCACTTCTTTAAAAAAATCACAAAAATGCCCTTCCCTTGGATATCTAGGGAACATTCCATTTAATGTTAATGGCGACAGGCACGATGACTGTGATACCCTTTACTAACGTAAGTGAATAAGTTATACAAGTGTTGATAAGTGTATAAAAGTGCACTTTGAACACTACTTCATTAAGTTTAATTGCTAAATTATGAAGATCATTTGAACATTTTAATAATGCTTTTCTATTTTGAGGTTTAGTTTACATAGTGTCCAAACTTAAGTGATTTTTGATAATCTTATTGCAAGAATTAATCTAAGAAGAGCTTGTCCAGTCAATAGCAATCAAGAGAGCCATATGATGAGGCGAGAAAAGTATAAGAACTTACAAAGGGAGTTGCATCGATTCCGGTCCTAAAAGAGCTTAAACGGGCATTTTCAGGACAAAGGAGATCGATCTTCTATTCAAGAAGATCGATCTCTTAAAGACATCAAGAAGAAACCAAGCTGAAGAACAAAGATTGATCTTCATTACACAAGAATATCGATCTTATTGCTGGCAGAGATGACAATGAGCAATATTTCAACAGATCGATCTTCTTCTAATAGAAGATCAATCTCCTCATGAAGTGGAAGGAATACACGATGCAATAAAGATTGATCTTCTCCTTCAAGAAGATCGATCTTCTTCGGGGCGCAGCCAACCATACGAGATGAAAAGATCGATCTTCTTCCTTAAAAGATCGATCTTTGTTTCCCAGAAAAGTAAAATGAAGGGCCCAACTTTAATCCGAATGGGAGAAGTTTTGGGGGCTATAAATAGAGGATTTAGGGTTCCCAAGGGGGGGGGGGGGGAGAGAGAGAGAGAGAGAGAGAGAGAGAGAGAGAGAGAGAGAGAGAGAGAGAGAAACTAGGGAGACTCTATAACCAGCAAGAAGAGGAGAACATTCATCTCGATGGCCAAGTAGATCCTCCTGGCAAGGCGGAGGGGTGATCAAGGGGCGATGAAGATAATAAGAGTTTTTTCTACTCAACTTAAATCCTGTTTTGATTTTATTGTTGATACAACTCTCGTATGGATATGTTTTCCAATTTCTTTTAGATCTTTTCAATGTGCCTAAGTTGGGATTTGATCATTCTCATATCATCAGTGATGCTCTTGGGCATGGTTTGATTTGTTGTTCCTTTGTTAATTGGATTTATTGTTGCGTTATTGTTTGAGCATATCGATGTCTTGGGGGTTAAAACATTTGCTACGTTATCACTTGAATATATCGTCGTCTTTGAATCTAATTGAACATGGTAATAGTTGTATGATTCATAAAGGGAGAATGATCCATGTGAGTTACTTTTGTTGCTTGCTATGATTTGTAGTTCAATATGCTCCGATTGGTGAGATTGGGATGTGAATCCGTCAATTGCGTATCTAACAGGATTGGAGATGAGAGAAATACTCAAGTTCAAGTTAGAAACTCCTAATGCCATGCCACCTTAATCCTAAAGAAACTTCTCCAAAACACTCAATCTTTGTTTGCTTTCAATTCTAACATACTCAAATTTGCTTTTCTTTACTATTTTATTTTTTTCCTCACATAATTGTGTAATCCTAGCTACCATCTCTCTGTGGATACGACCGCCCTTTTTGACTATACTTCCGCGACCGCTAGTTGTGATATCTTTTTGGGCGTAATCAAGGGTATTTAAGTCATTTCGCGTGGCTGGGTTGGCATTTAACTAGGGTTAGGTGTCTTAATTTGACAGAAGGGCATTTTTGGGAATTTTTAAAGAATTCGGGGATATTTTGATAAAAAATTGGATTTCATGAATAATTATGTAAATACGAAGGTTTCAAGGGATATATTTGTAATTAATCCTAAATATTTTATGTCACACTCTGACCAAGAAAACCCATTCGGACCGGGACGTGAGCCAACTAAACCTATTAACAACATCCAAATCGATCTCCTCCTTTTTTTTGAAAAGAAAATTCGACAGAGTCTCTTTTATATTTACAACACACGGAACCTATACAATTTATTTCTCTAGCACAATTACATGATAAAATTTAAACAACTAAACTAAACAATTCTATTAGGAGATAAAATAGAAATCTCAATGCATTACAACTTCAATTTATACAAACTGATACTAGTCCTCGAATACACACACACACATATACATCAAATCCTCAAAGAAGGAAATTATACATTTATACAATTTCAAAAGAGAAACTAAATCTCAGAGACCTCAAATACCTCATGAAGTCGACGCGCCGCCAAAAGTCTGCTCAACTGGTACTACAGAAGAAGAGCTGGCACATGCACCTGCAAAACGCAGCCCGGGTAGGAGTGAGTAACAAAGCTCAGTAGGGTTCTATTCTACGTCATACTCAAGAAAAGGGGAACCACAAATGCGTAGGTCCCAGGTCGATTCTAGGGGAATCTCACGTCACATGCACCGCTTACCCTAAGGCGCGAGCTCAAGTTGACCCCCCCCCCCTCGTTCCAACAGTCGCCCCTCTACTCTACGCACACTACCTCGACAGGAGGGCGTAGGACCCATGGTGGCATGTAACTTCCCCTCTCACATGATTCGATCCTGGGAATCTAACACAACCTCTATGCCTCGAATAACATATCAATCAAGCTAGTTAAACCATGCAGATTTCATAATCAGACAAGCCTCGCCCCTAGAGCTAGATCCGAGCTATCCAAGTACTCGGATCGATCAACCCATCGCCTATGCCTAACCCTAATGTTCTAATGCAATCAATGCATGAACCTATGCAATCAACTAGGCTATGGTGTCACTACATGCCAACACATCAGACAGATTCGATTATGCACATTTCACAAGTATGACATGGAAGTACATCATTCCATTGGTATTATCATGCTGGTCATAGCATCATTTGAACTGAATTGACATCTCACTCATGTCAATCAAGGTTCAACTAATCTATCACTCAATTGAATTACCATTCAATTGAGTTAACAAATAGGGGCACACTGTCGACCGACTTACTCTACACATCCCAAGGGGCATGACTCCCTTAGTTCAACCAAAAGCCTCACATACCATTTAATCTACACATCCCAAGGGTCATGACTCCCTTGGTTCAACCACAAGCCTCACATACCATTTAATCTACACATCCCAAGGGGCATGACTCCCTTACTTTAACCACAAGCCTCACATAGGTCTTGGCCACACAAAAGGCCTAGATATATATAATACATATATATATATAAGTAAGAATGCTTCATAGATTAATTGCTAATTAAACAAGAAAGATTAGTAACTAACTAATCATGCCAAGATTCAAGTATTTATCCATCTAAACTTTACCAAATCAAGCATGAATGCCTTAGATGTTACTAGGAACATCAATTCAAGGGTTCTAGGCAAATTACACTTGAGAAAACATCAAAATCCGGGGAAAACACCTAACTTTTTCTGAAAACTCAGTTTCGTCGCAGTTTAGTAGAAAATTCATCATAATTCGTATGAAAATCCAAAAATTATGAAATCCGTGGCAATGAAAAGTAGATTCGAGGGTCTACACTCAGCTTTAGCTAAAAATAGAGATCCAGCAAAACCTGAGAAAAGATACTTAAAAACCCAATTAAATCTCAATCAAACCCCATGAAACTCTAATCATGTGGAGAACATGCATGGAAGAACAATCTAGATGAGAGAAAGTAAAGATGTAGGTAAGAAACCCTACCTTGTAGCTCGGGGAAGAGGAGGGAAGGTCAGATCTGAGTTTCCCGAATCCGTTCAAGGAGTTGCAGCTTGGCGGCGGTGAAGAAGTGACGACGCGAGATGGTCGGCGGAGCTCATCGATCGGTGAGGATGAGGGTTTTCCGGCGACCTCGGGAGGGAGGGAAGTTGTCGCGCCCCGACCTGCGAAGGCCTAATCGGGCCGGGCGACACGAACCGGAACCTAACTAAATGCGGAAAACTTTTGACGAGGGGTTCCTTCTAGCTTATTGGTTTCCCTAAACAATTCATAAGCACCCTTATTTAACAATAATTCCAAACCTCAATAATAAAACAAAGATATATTCAAATCCTAAAAAGGGTTACATTTATATACATCACACTCCCGAAGGAGACTAACTATAACAAAAGGTAGAAGACGATCATTGCTCCTCAAGCACAGCCAGACGCCGCCACGCCACCAAACACCTTCCAGGTTGGGGCCACTGAAGAAGAGCTAACGCCTGCACCTGCAAAACACAGCCCGGGTAGGAGTGAGCACTAAGCTCAGTAGGGTTCTACACTACGGGGTCCCATAACCCCACCGCGTGTCTCTGAGGTCCACAATCATGATCTTCCAGCCGAGCTGGTCACACGACGGGTCACGCTCAGTAAGCAGGAACCAACACTACTGACTCACAAGCAGGAAATCGGCACTGCTGGCAGGAAATGGCACCGCTGAGTAGGGACACCCTTTATCCAAGAGTCATTATAATCAGACACTGGCTACACCTCAGAACCCGACTCGAGGCCGACACGACCTCTAAATCATCGATCAACATGTATTTGAGTCATCTAAGCCTATCATCGATATCGACTGAATACTACAATCCAACTTGGACCATGCTACCAGCCACGGTCTTAGAGCTAAATCCGAGCTACCCGAAAGCCTCGAATCGGCGATCAACCCATCACCCACGCCCTAACCTTATGCATCTAATATGCAATCAAAATGCATGCTATGATCATGCGCAGGTAATAGATAAGCATGTAACAATATGATAAAATAACAATAGGTCCAACTGGACTGCTGCAGCGATACCAACGACCGCTGGCAGCCAATCCGTAGTGGGTCCTGGCATTACGATGGTATCGCAACCATCAACCGCGAACCCCTGCAACGGGAAGCAACCTCGAAAACAGATAATATTATTTAATCAACAAGATTCCTCAATTAGAGGCTGAGCGACCTCGTTGATCCGACGTGATCCGACGTCCAAAGGACGTCGGATTCGAGATCCAACTTAGACAAAATGTAGGTAAACATGCTGGGATCGACATATCCAAAATCGGGAAACATCCAACGGCTCGATTACCGAGAAAACGCTAATCAAAACCATTAACTTCACTAATTACCTCTAATTGCTGCAACGCAGCCCATCTGTAGGAAATTCATAAAAATTCATATGAAAAATAGAAAATTACAAAACTGGTTGCAGCTGAGTGTAGATCCAAAGATCTCCAACTCTCATGTTCATCATAAATCAATATCATGCGTGTACAGGCCGAAAAACACGCCGTAAGCCGGTTGTTCTTCAAGAACAGCAAAACCAAAAAAATCCGAGTTTAAACATGCTAAAATCCTACAAAAATCTCAATAAAATCATATGAAACTCAAAACAGAAAATTAAGCTAACCAAGATGCACACAACAACACCAAGAACACCCAAATCTACCGGCTAGATTAAGGGAAAACCCAAAATAAACTCAAGTAGGAAGAAACCTACCGAACTAAGCAAACCTCGGCTGAATCCCCGCTATTCGAGCACCAAACCGGCTTCAAACTAAGCCATGGATCTTCCTCACGCTGCCACGAGTCCAACGAGCCCTCAAGCACTCAAAAAGATGGCCGGATGAGGGAGAACGGAAGGGAAGAAGGAAGAAGGAAAAATCAGAAAAACATAGGAGGTCTCGGGCTACTTATAGGCTCGAGTCCGGTCGATCGGTCCCAGGACCGATCGCACACAGGCCGCCAGCTGTCCTAAAAACAAGATTCTGCGTGCCCGAGCTTGGATCTTTCGATCCCAAGCCCACCTAGAGTTCTAGTAAACACATAAATCAAACAAAAGGAGCTGTGTGTGCACCACACGTGTGTGAAACAAACCGACAATGCGCAATTTACTAAATTGCCCTTGCGGTCCACAACGAGCCATGGGCCTGATTCAGGCGGTCGACCCAGAAGTAGAGGGACAGGTCCTCACAGAAGTAATATAGAGAGTCGGCTCTGAGGGGGAAAGGGGTTCCGAGGCTCGAGAGAGGTGAGGGGGAGCTAGGGAGGAAGCAACGACCGGCAATGGTAGCAAAGAAGCTCCGGAGAAGGGGAGGGGCCGGCGCGGTCGCGAGCGGGGGAGAAGAAAGGAGAAAGAGAGATCATGTGTGGGAGAGAGAGAGAGAAAGAAAAGGGGTTTAGCAACTTAAGTAGCCAAGTCGGATTGAGTCTGATTTGACCCCAAATTGTGATATCTCGTCGCCATCTCATCCGGATCTATCGATCACAAACGCGCCTACTGGGTCTATTTAATCACATACATCGGTAAGGGCTGTGTGTGTGCTACCGCATGTGAAAGCAACCCGACAATGTGAAATTTACTAAATTGCCCTTGGGGTCATAGAAATCAAGCTATCGCCCGATCGAGCTCGACGTGGAACCAAACCAACAAATCACAGCCCCGACCAACGCGGTCGGACCGGGTCAGAAAAGCGGGTCCTCACATTTTCATAGTTTATTTGTTATTTATATAGTTCACTAGCGGGCCCCGTGCCACATGGTACGCTTATAATCGACCACTACCCCCCTCTCTACATCTGCCTCTCTCCCTTCACTAACTCCCACATCCTCTCCACTGTTAGATATAAGTTAGATAAACACAAATAAATAACCTAGCCCATCTCATGTAATGCACTGTACTTTTTAAGATTGATAGTTGGCTAAAATTCACATTGATGTCGGGACAAAATGGCACCGAACATCTAGTTTTACTCGATTTAGTATCCAACTTATGAAAACCACCCGATTTTGATCCGACGGATGGAATGCAAACCGGCCACGTACGCATCACATGACTAGTGATGTGCTATCGCAGACAACCAAAAATAAAAACAATGCTCTCAAAATAAATGTAGTAGTGCGAGCAAGGATCGATCCCACGAGGAGTGTCTAGCCTATGTTTTGTGCTTTGTGAAAAAAGATGGGGGTTTTGAGTATAATGAAGACAAATAAGAAATAATCTAAATTGGAGAATCGAATTTAATCAAGAGAACAAACCTTGGTCTAAGTCAACATCCACCATCGGAATCATTGTAACTGATCATCGATGCAAGTATATATCAATCCACACCTTGAATATTCACCGTTGAAATTATTTCCGTATCTCTCATTGTCGTAGTTAATTAGAAACAAGCGATCTAATTAATCCTAACTACTAAATAACCCAAGACAAGTGCTGTAGATTTAATCTAGTAGCAGCTTTAAGATTCGTAGAGATCAATAAAACTAAATAACACAAGCACAAGCGGTTGTATTTAATTTAGTCGAATGTTCTTCCTAAGATCTAATAATCTCTGAAACGCAATAAATCATTAAACCTTAGTTGCTTCACAGATTAGAGGGATCAAACAATTAAGGATTTGATATCCAACCTAGGAGTAGATTGTAATGAATAATAAACTAGTAGACCTCCTAGCAATTAAACAAGACAATATTGAATATAATCACAGAAAAACATTCAATACTCAAGGCATAAATTGAACAATAAAAATAGATTAGATCTCACAGTTTATGGATTCCGAGGTTTCAGTTTTCTTGACCAAATATCAAGATTTAGCCACACAAGGCCATGAAGAATATTCCTCAAAAGACCAAATTATTCAAGAGAAAAGCCCTAGAAATATAAAAGAAATAGAAAAGTAGCAGAAAAGTTTGTAGGATTCGCCCCCTTCAATCCCTAAAAAGAGTCCTATTTATAACCCAAAAGTTTCCCATCCTCGGATTAGATCTGAGCCCTTTATTTTGCAAAGTCGGCTTACAAAGATGGATCTTTATATAGGAGAAGATCGATCTTTTCTTCCCAGATTTTGGCTGCGCCCCGTAGAAGATCGATCATTTATCGCAGAAGATCGATCATTTATAGAGAGAAGATCGATCATCCAAAACATAGCTCTCTATCAACTCTGTCGTAGAGGAAAGAGCGATCATTTATGCAATGAAGATCGATCTTCTTTTTTCTGCATATTTCTTTTTCTATTTTGCCCTACGCTGGTGGTACTAAAAGCACTGTAACTTTCTCTATGAGCTTCAAATCACAAACCGTAAAATTTTCTAGAAACTAGACTTCCAGAGATTTCCAATCATATATAGCACATCATCTTATTCTTCATTATCAGGTACAGTTTAATCTTTGAATCTAACCCATCTTCTTTGCAATCGTCTTGGTACCTACTGGCTTCGATTTCCTTGATGCAACCAACCAGTATCTCTTAAAACTCAAAACATGAAAGTTGTAGAGATGTTTCTTTCTGTTCCATAGCATCTTGAATAATCCCAATCAGAGCTTGGATGGAAAAGTTATGCTCAGATGACGAACTAATGTCAAAACTGTCCAGAATTGTCCATTTGGCTTCGTTTCACACTTAAGGTCTCCAACTGCATCCTAATTCAAAATATAAGAGTCATGAGTATATTTAGGTATCAAATAAGCACAGAAAACTAGACATTGAGGGATAAAAATATGACATTTTGCATTCTCATCAACAAGTTAGTTAACAAATTGAATAAAAATAACTAGGCTAAAATCCACTTTTGGAAATTGTAAAATTATTCTAACGAAAAAACAGTACCTAAAATTTATAAAGAGAGGTTATAATTGAGTTAAAACCAGGTCACATGACCTATTTACTGTCAATTTTATGTAACAGTGTGAGCAGTGGGACTAAAATCACGTTAATAATGTAAATTGGGGTATTGAAACGAGTAGAAATAAACTTCATATTCTATATTGTCACAAGGGTAATTTTACAGGTATCTAAAGCGGATTTAGGCCTTCAAAGTTTATAAGCATATATTTTCATAATTTATAAGCTTAGCAATTTATATGTAACTGGTGCGGACGCAAGCCACCTGACATGGTTAGTTAGTGCTAAATCCCCACTAACTCCTTCTCACTTTACCTTCACCATTAGATATAAGAGGCCTGGTTACATTTGGACCGTCTGATGTAACCCAGGCCTCTTATAAGGATAGTTTATTCCAATGAAAAATCACAGATGAATTTAAATATTCCATATCCAATGCATTATTATTAATGGATAAAAGGACTTAAATTTTACTGAAGTTTAAGAGTCCGTTTGGGCGTACGTTCGTACTCGTAAAATGCACTCTTTTTGGACCGACCATAGGTGCTTTCATAGTAACCCCGTTTGGAGAGTAACATGAACTGATGATGGGGACCACATCCAAACGTGTTAGAGGCGAAGGAGGTTATAGGTGTTTCCATTTGGCAGCACCTCGACTGTGGTGTAATAAACATAGAAACAAAATCTTAAATGATTTTTGAATGGAAAAATTAATATTTTGACTACACCACAGTTGAAACTAAACATGCTTTCAAACAAAAAAATTCATGAACACACTTTTCTATCACAGTTATTAATCTGATATGCCAAATACCTTTTCAACTATCACATGAGATTAAGTCACCATAGTTTACAAACACACTTCACCTCACTACAGTTATAAAAAAGGGGAAATTAGCTTTTAGTACCCTCTAGTTTCAAGTTTTTACAATCTGGTACCCTCTAATTATAAAATGTAACTTTAGTACCCTCAAGTTACAAAGTCGGTCGATTTAGTATCCTTTCATCAGACGGCGTTAGTAGTTCACCCAAAACCACTCATGTGAGTGGTTTTCCATATAGGAAGGCGGTATTCTTGCTTAACGATCCCAAGTCATCCACCTTCCTTACAACTCCACCGTTCACCCAAAACCACCTTCCTTCCAACTCCAGCATGGACCCCGAGTCATCCACCACTGCCAAGGAGGACAGTGCCGCTGACGACTCTCACTTTGACAACCGTCTATCACAGGTGCGGCTCAAGTACCAAAGCGGCACCGGGAAGAAGGCCGAGTAGCGCAGAGCTAAGAAATCCATTACCGGAGGCGGCGGTGGAGGAGGCGGGGGCGGTGCGATGTCGAAGAAGAAGGTGATGCTATTGCCCATGCCGCTTAAGGAGGCCGAGGCGGTGGGAGGTGTTAAGGTGGAGCTAGGGTTCAATACCTATAGTGAGCGGCTCAACAGGCAGCTCACCTTGCTGGGACTAGAGGCGTTCGTCCTCGTGGAGCTGGGGTCGGGAAAGGGGCTGCTCAAGTACCAGAATAGCGACACCTACGCTATTCATCCAGCATCTCACCGTGGTCGCTGTGTTCGTGAAGTACGAGAAGGAGCGGATCAGCATCTGCTAGGAGAAGCCACCCTCGTCTCTGGCGTCGAGGGACCATACAAAACCCTAGCCGAAACCCACCAAGTGCTCACGTGCAACGCACGTGAGTGGTTTTCTATAAGGGGGAGCTAACGCCGTCTGAGGCCCGTCCCGGTTTCGTAACATGAGGGTACTAAAATTACATTTTATAACTAGAGGGTACCAGATTGTAAAAACTTGAAACTAGAGGGTACTAAAAGTTAATTTGCCCTAAAAAAAAAGAAGCAACACACTCCCAAACTGACGCTAACTCAGGTGCTGTTTGGTTGTGGAATAGGCTATTCTAGGTTTGGAGAATTCTTTGATTAATATGCTGGAAAAAGTAGTGGAATAAAGCTATTCCACTTGTATTATTTAATTGAAAAATAGGAATAAATGAGTAATAATTACATGGAATAAGGAAATTGTATTCGGATGTAAAAACTTGAATGGTGGTAAGAATTGGGGGGTTTTGAAGAGTAAATACCAAAACTGCCTTTGTTTTGGATATATTGAGAATTTATTTAATAATTATATTAATTTGCTCATTCAATAGTAGATTCCCTATTATTGAAGAACTATTGTCTCGAGTTTCATGCAATGAACATTACAATGCATATCATCTTGACTTCTAAATCACCTATTATTGTATTTTATATAGTACCAATGAGGACACATACTTGAAATAATCCATTTCCATTATGTACTTTCTATTGGAGATGTTTTTGCTTTACTTGCAGGATTTTACTATTGGGTGGGTGATGAGTGCATGAAAATGCACTCTGAACAGTCTTATAATCATTTCAATTACTGGATTATTATCCTTAATCAACATATTTATTACTATTTTTATATTTATATGCTGCTTCACATAGTTGTTTGAATAATGCGGAAATTGGAGCTAAAAGAAGCTAAAAAGATTACATAGGTCAACTTGGAAGATTAAACTGTACCTGTTCATGAAGAACCAGATGATGTACCATGTATGGTTGGAAAGTTCTTGAAGTCTAGTTTCTGAAGAATTTTACCGTTTGTGTGAGGACCTGTCCCTCAATTCCTGGGTCGACCGCCTGGGTCAGGCCCGTGGCTCGTTGTGGACCACAAGGGCAATTTGGTAAATTGCGCCTTGTCGGCTTGTTTCACACCCGCGAATGCACACACTGACCTTGTTTGTGTTAGTGTTTGATTAGAATAGCTAGGTGGACCCGGGATCGAAAGATCCGAGCTTGGGCTTGCGTTTTAGCCCAAGTTTTGCCTTCTTGGCAAAGGGGATCGATCTCCTTGAGAAGAAGATCGATCTTTCTGTTAAGAAGATCGATCCTCCTCTTCCAGCAAGTCAGGGCAGTTGGGTTTGTGAGGACGGCCGTCGTGGTCGTAGCTCTCCTTTGTCAGAGGAGAGGTCTTCTCCTTCACCTTCCCCGACCTTCCCCCACCTTCCCCGGCCTTCCCCTACCTTCTCCTTCTCTTCTCTTCCTCTTCTTCCTTCTCTTCTTCTCCCTTCTTTCTCTCTTCTTCCCGGTTCTGGTATGCTCTGTTTTTCTTCCGGCAGCCCACATCTCCTCCGTTCTCCCTCCTCCGGCCACCGTTTTGGGCGTTCTAAAGCTCATTGGATCCGTGGTGACGAGAGGAAGACCCCTGAAGTGGTTTGGAACCTTGTTGGTGATCAACTCGCGGGGAATCAGCCGAGGAAAGCGCTGCTAGGTAGGTGTTCTACCTACATGAGTTAATTAGTGGGTTTAGTTAGATCTAGCCGTTAGATCTTGATGAAATTGTGCTGTGGGATGTATCTTATCTATTAGAATAACTGATTTAAGTTTCATGTTAATCAGTTGAGATTTGAGTAGGTTTTATCTATGATTAATCTCGGATTTCTGGTTTTCTGCTGTTCTTGAAGAACAGCCGGCTTGCGGCGGATTTTCCGGCTTGTATGTGTATGATCTTGGCTTTTACAACACATAAGAGTTGTAGATCTCTTCGTTATCTTTCTATGCCATCTTAGTTTGTATTTTTACGATTTTCCTACGAATTTTGGTGAATTTTCTCGTGGCGTGCGACGAGGCTGGGCTGAAACCGGTATGAGCTGAGGATCGATCCTCAATACCCCATGATCGATCCTAAGGCTGGCTGATGGAGTTTTATTGAGTTTTGATTAGCTGTTTTGAGTAATGGTTTCCCGTGAACCCAACCGTTGAATGATCCTGGATTTTGGATATGTTGATCCATGCATATAGTTCTACTGGTTGCTAAGTTGGATCTTGAATCCGACGTCGTTTGGATGCCGGATCGACGGGGTCAACTAGCAGCTTGTAGAGAACTTTTTGGGGTTTTGAATAAGATATTATAAGCTCGGATTATAATAATATATTTTTACTGTTCATCGAAGTTTTCGGGGTTGCTTCCCGTTGCAGGGGTTCGCGGTTGACGGTCGTGGTACCGTCGTAATGCTGGGACCCGCTGCGGATCGGCTGGCAGCGATCTTGTTAGACTTGTATGTTGCCTGATCATACTGTTGCATGCCTTATTTCTCTTATCTGTGTATGTTCATTGCATGCATTCTCTGTTGTGCATTAGTTGCATGGTTAGGGCGTGGGTGATTTGTGGATCGCCGTCCCGAGGCTGGAAGCTCGGATTTAGCCCTAGGACCGGGGTTGGGTAGCTTGGTCCAGGTTCGAATTGTGATGTCCAGTCAAACTTGATGATAGGCTTAGATGACTGGTACACATATTGCTTGGTGATTATAGAGGTCGTGTCGACCTTAAGTCGGATGCTGAGGTGTAGCCCGTGTTCCACTGTGTTGACCCTTGAGTAGAGGGTGTGCCTACTTAGCGGTGCCATTTCCTGCCTGCAGTGCCGGTACCTGCTTGTGGGCCAGCAGTGTTGTTTCCTGCTACTGAGTGCGACCATATATGTGACCAGCTCGGCTGGAAGACCATGATCGTGGGCCTCAGGGACACGTGGTGGGGTTATGGGACCCCTGTATACACCCAGGTCTTACTTGAGGGCGACATTCTTGCGTTCCCCTTCCTTCTGTGTGACGTAGTGTAGAACCCTACTGAGCTTTATGCTCACTCCTACCCGGGCTGCGTTTTGCAGGTGCAGGCGCCAATTCTTCTACAGTAGCCCCTACCGGGCAGGTGTTTGGTGGCGCGGCGGCGTCTGGCGGGGTTTGAGGATCGGTGATTATCTTTCTACACTTTTGTTATAGTTAGTCTCCTACGGGAGTATGATGTATAAACTGTTGTAACCCCCTTTTGAGGTTTTGGAATATTATATTATATTTGTTGAGGTTTAAATTTGTTGTAATATTCAGGGTTACTTTTGAATTGAATTGTGAAATCAGTAAATTGGGGGAACCCCTCGCCTTTATTTCCGCATTTAGTTAGTTTTCGGTTCGCGTTGCCCGGCCCGGTTGGGCTTTCGCGGGTCGGGGCGCGACAGTTCGTGATTCCGAGTTTCCTAGAGGAAGTTATGGCATTTTTAGTACCAATGACGCAGTCTGAATGACAAAAGAGAAAATACGCAGGAAAGATGATCGATCTTCTTCCCCTGTAATGATCGATCATTTTATACAGCCAAAGATGACAGAGAGTCATGTTTTACAAGATCGATCTTCTTCCTTGAAATGATCGATCATCTTTGCAGCTGAAAAAATTGAGAAAATCGACGATGGAAATGATCGATCTTCTCCTTTAAAATGATCGATCATCCTCAAGGCGTGACACTTCTACAGGATGAAATGATCGATCATCTTTCCCTATGATGATCAATTATTATATAGCAGTTAAGCAAAATCAAGGGTGCAGATCTAATCCGAGTTGAAGACCTTTGGAGCCTAATAAATATGAAACTTAGGGTTATTCAAGGGGGACTTCTAGGAGCTTTTTGGGGACTTTTCTGGAGGAAGAAGGAGATTAATCCACCATCCATGGACGAGTAGATGGTTTAATCATGGCGGACGGATGATTGAGCAAGGAAGAGGGTTTCTTTCTCTATCATTGGTTCATATTTTAATTTCTGATGTTTAAACTCTAGATATGTATTAGATCTTCATAGATGGTTATGTGGTTGAACATTATTATAATTCAAGTCATGCTTTTGTTATGATATTGTGATCCCATAGTTATCTCTCTTGTTCTCCTACCTAGTCTCGTGAAATCTTTGCTATGCATTGTTCGTAGTGACAACTGGTATGGCATATTCTTAGGGATCTGGTAAGATAAGGTTAGGGCTTGGTCCTGTAAAACTTTTGCTGCACGTTGCATGTAGTGACAGCCGGTATTGTGTATTCTTAGGTTTTGGTAGGACGGAGTTAGAGCTACAATGAGAAGAATCAAATATAGAAAGAGACATTTATATTCTATCAGATTCATAATTCTATATCTTCCAGTCGAGCTGATTGGGATGTGATTCCCTTGACTGAGTATCACATGTACCATTGATAAGAGAAGAACCCAAATCCGAGTGAGGGATTCCTGAAGCCCAGCCTCATCCAAATCCTGATTTCCTTTGTTAACTTAGCTTTACCGTTAAATCTTCGATCTAATTCTCTTAACTCCCACGCTCTTGATTGTTTTTGATACATTGTTATCTGTGTTTCTGGATCCTTTCTGCTTGTTTCATTGTGGGATCAACCTCTCTTATGTTATACTGCACCGCGACCGCTGTGCGAGACCCATTCGAGCGACATCAAAATTTGGCACCGTTGCCAGGGAAATGGTTCAGAGAAGCGTCAGAATCATCAGTGGCACGATTAACAACATCAAGGCGGTAACTTCATTCCTTTCTTTGTTCTTTGTTTCTTTCTTTTACTTAACTTACTTTCTTTAGTTTCTACCTTTTGGGATTGCGTGTTTGTCGGTGTATGCCTCAGTATAGAGACAAATTAGGCAGATTTGCTAGACGCCCAGAGAATGATTCTGATACTTCTGATAGTGATACATTCATTGCTGTTTTTTTTGACGCATAGTCACAGACTTCACAACATACTTTGATTATGGCTGAGCACGAATAACAGCAGGCTCCTAAGAGTTTGCAAGAGTATTTGCATCCCACATGCACTGCTATGCCTTCATGCATCATGTTTCCACCTAATGTAGCACATGTAGACTTTAAACCTGGCATGATTCAGTTGCTTCCTACCTTTCACGGGTTGGAAAATGAAAATCCATATGTGCATATTAGGGAGTTTGAAGAAGTAGTAGCGACCTTTCGTGGCCATCCAGGCGCACTAGACATGATCCGACTTAAGTTTTTCCCATTTTCACTGAAAGATAGAGCAAAAAGTTGGTTATACTCTTTGAGACCACGATCGATAGGATTTTGGACTGAAATGACACAGATGTTTTTCAATAAGTATTTTCCACAGCACAAGACCAATGCACTTAAGTGACAGATCTTGACCTTCGCACAGAAGGATAGCGAGACTCTGTATCAGGCGTGAGAGTGATTTAAAGGCATGTTGAGCTTGTGTCCTCACCACGGGTATGAGAGTTGGTGACTTGTTAGTTATTTTTATGATGGATTAACTGTTAGAGATGCCAATTTATTGAAATGATGTGTAATGGTGAGTTTTTACAAAAAGACCCTGATACAACTATTGAGTATTTGACAGAGCTTGTCGAGAAAGCTCATACATGGACTGGGTCGAGCGCAACAGATAGCAGCAGCAGAGCCCCTCCAAATCCAGCTAGGCCTTGTGTGATCTGTCAGGGCGTGGACCACCAGATTGACGATTGCCTCACTTATGCTGAGATGAGGGGCATGTACGATGAACATTGCAATGCTATGGGCGCATTCAGGAGGCCGTACACTCCCTATTCAAAGACATATAATCCTGGGTGGCGAGAGCATCCGAACTTCAGCTGGAAGTCAGACGCTCTACAAAGCAACGAGCATCATCAAGCACCACCCAATAAGTTTTTTTCTAACCCTCCTTATAATGCATCCGGTTTTCCTAGGCCTACATTTACTGATAGTTTGCAGGAACTAAAATCTATGATTGTGCAAGAATTTAAGGAAAGAAAGGAGGATATTCAAGAGATTAAGAGCCAGATCATGAAGCTAATCAACTCATTGAGCATGCACGAATGAGGGAAGTTCTCAGCTCAACCTCAACAGACGCAGGCATCCAGTGCTGAGCAAACCAACATGAAGGAGATGAACGCCGTGACTACAAGAAGCGGAAAAACAACAATAAGTCCTCCAAGGGAACCAGACAGACCTCCGACTGCTGCTGAGGGATAGGACTGAATTGAGGAGAACCCTGCAGAGGCCGATCATCTAGCCGCCCCAAGCCAGGTGAGTTTAAGGTACGTGTCCCTTTTCCTCAAGCATTCAAATCTACTAAACTAACTATGGAGCCCAACAACGAGATCTTGGAACAACTTCGGCAAGTTAAGGTAAACCTCCCTCTTCTGCATGTTATTAAGCAAGTGCATAACTAGGCCAAAGTGATTAAAGATTTATGTACTATGAAGAGACGACATCATGTAAAGAAAACAACATTCTTAACAGAGCAGATTAGTACACTACTTCAGCATAGGATTCCTCCGAAATATAAGGATAATGGCTGTCCTATTGTGTCTTGTTTCATTGGAGAGCATGAAGTAGGACAAGCTTTATTAGATCTTGGTGAAAGTGTCAATTTAATGCCATATTTTGTTTACTTGCAACTTGGTTTAGGACAGATTAAGTCGACATCCGTGGTTTTGCAACTGGCAGATAGATCTACGAAGACTCCACGAGGAGTAGTAGAGGATGTGCTTGTGCAAATAGGCAAATTTTATTATCCTGTTGATTTCTTAGTCTTAGATACACAGGCTGTAGTAACTGCTGGTTCTAGAATTCCAATTATTTTAGGTAGACCATTTCTTGCTACCGCTAACGCTATAATTAATTGCAGGAATGGTCTAATGAAACTGACTTTTGGGAATATGACTTTAGAAATTAATATTTTTAATGTTGCCAAGCAGCCTGCTGATGATGATGAGTGCCCACATACTTACATGATCGACACAAGCATTGAAGAGGAGTTTGTACACAATGATTTCAACTATCTTTACCCTAATTTTATTGATTTTGATAGCACTCGTAGCTCTATTGGAAATGATCATCTCAAGGGAGCCCATGAAGCATTGCAGCCATATCCTCCTAGTTGAATCTTAGGTTTTGCAGTCTGTCTTGCCTAGACGTTAAATAAAGCGCCGGGTGGGAGGCAACCCGCTAAAGTAACCTATTTTAAGTTTTAGCTTTCAGTTATATGTTTTGTTTTGTTTTTCCTTTAGGATCTTTGGACCACCGTCTACCTTGCTTGAGAGCTTCGACCACTATTCTGGAGATGAGAAATTCGGCCACCCTGAGGAACCTTGGGCAGGATTACAACTATTTTGTCAGGTAGCCTTGCTCCTATATCGATTTATAATTCTTATCTATTCTACTTAAAATTTAAACCTACATAATTTTTTATTCTCTTGCCATACTTAGCACACATTGAGAACAATGTGAATTTTAGGTTGGGGAGTGTAAGCATACATGACCTTATGCATGCTACTTTGTGGGTTTAATAGTGTTGAATTGAGCATGTTACTAGAAATTGTACATGAGCTGAAATTTTTATGCGTATTATACATGTTGCTTTCGCATTGATTGACCTATGCATGGATTGCATGTGTGATAACGTGAAGGTGGAACATCATGTAATTCACACACGAACACTTTATGTGCAGTGGCAATTATACTCACCAGAGGAATGAGCATGCTATTGTTAACTATATCATGACTTCAACTTGAGCAAGTATGTGAGTATTGGCATGCACAGAAAAAAAACAAAAAATATATATAGTGAGCTTCTGGAGCTTGATGAGCCCGAGGAGTCTTTTACATTTAGTGCTCTAAAGCCATCTGGTTTGAGATTCATTGGCTTGAGGTCGTTACATGGATTCGGTTGTAGCTTAAGGGATCAAGCTGTGCCTAAACGACTATTAAGTGATCTACTGAGTAACCGGGTGTTCTTTCCTCAGGAAGCGGGGAGCTCGAACAAGCATGCTGTAGTTTTTTTTGATTAGTTGAGCCCTGGGGCTAAAGGTTATTTACAACGCAGGGGCGAGGGCCTCAGGCCCAGGCTCACATTGTCACACGAAATCAGAGTCCACATGGTGACACCACACCTAGCTACCCTATCCGCTCTATCATTCGAGCTTCTAGGGATGTGCATAACAAGAACAGAGTCAAATTCAAGGATAAGTCGCCAGGCGCTCTTAGCAGCTTCCTCCTCCTCCCTTGGCCATATCCGATGACCAGTGAGAACCTCGACAACCTCCTTAGCGTCTGACTCCAAAATGATTCGTCGCTCCTGGCGCTCCCGAGCCCATATTAACCCTTTGCAAACTACTGCTAGCTCAGCTCCAAAAATTGAATTGGCGTCAACACCACCTCCCTGAGCCCATCGCAGCCTCCCTTCAAATTCGGAGGCAACCATCCCCACAGCTGTCCGACCGCCACCATCGGCTTGAGTCCCCCGCGAAGCATCCACCTGGACAACTGTAGTGCCCTCCACACACCTATGCTGCCCCTACTAGCTCTCCTCCGGCGTCCCCTCAATAGGAATTCATCAGTTAGGCATCGTGCTCTACGAGCAAAGTGCCAACAGTATCACCTTCACCCCGGAAAACTCTGTTATTTCTATCCTTCCAGGACAACCAAACCTTGTAGCTCAGATAGGCCTGTAATGTTAGCACCCCTTCCTGGCTTGAGGACCGACCAAACACCGCCTCCAAGTGCTTTGAGCTCCAGTCACAGTCCCCAACTCCAAGCACCGCCAGCAACTCGTCGATCACAGCCTAGACAAAATCACACTCAATCAAAGCGTGATCAAGAGTCTCCCAAGCTCCACACCTGGGGCAATCCCTCTCAGAAGTGAGATGGAGACGCCACAATGAATCCCTCACAGGGAGTCTCCCTCGCAATGCTCGCCAAAAGAACTGACGAATCCTTGGTTCAGCTAGTAGGCGCCATAGGATCGACCACATAGGCTTCTGATCGACGATATCCCATGGAACCAACCTCCGCAATAACAACTAATAAGCCGACGAGGATGTGACTACTCCATCGCTATTGAATTCCCATCTCGCTACATCCGTCCTACCCCTATGTGCCACCGATACCGATGCGATCGCTTGCACCAACTCCGGATGGAAGAGCTCCGCCAACCTGGTTCCATCCCAACCATCCTCCATCTGCAATTCCCCTACCAAAAGGTCACCAGCTTCACTGTTCACAAAGGTAGGGAGATTTGTAATAACCTCATCCAGCACCCATCGATCTTTTAGAGAATCAATGCCACTTGCACTCCCTGGAGTCCAACGCAGACCAAGTCTAAGATCCTCCACCGCATCACACACCATTTCCCAGTGCTTAGAACACACACCCCGCCTCCTGATAGTTGGTAGATTCCCCTGCCAGTTATATTTTGCCCTCGCCACCTTGGTCCAAATTGTTTCCCGGTCAGGCACAAAAACCGCAGCCCTCTTGACCTTCAATGCCCACTGCCACAGGGAGTAATCCCTCACCCCCAAGCCTCCCTACTCCTTAGGCCTACACACATCTCGCCACGCAACAACGCTCAAGCCCGATCGGCGCCCTTGCCACAAAAAGCCTCGACATAATCTCTCCAGGCTTTTGATCACTGTAACCATGATGGTGGAGGTCGTCATGGCATGGACTGGTATACCCTATAGCACCGACTTCAGCAAGGTGACTCTCCCAGCTTCAGACAGCTTTTTTCCCTGCCACGAAGTGATCCTAGCCGCCATACGCTCAATTAAGGGAGTAAACTCCGTACATCGGAGCTTCTTAGCAGAAAGAGGTGTCCCAAGATACTGCCACCCGTCATTCCTCTCTGGAACTCTAAGGATCCCCTGGATAGCAATACGCCTATACCTGTCCACCATCTTCGAGAAGTGGATACTACTCTTGGCCAACTTCATCTCAAGGCCGCTCAGAGTATGAAACAGAGTCAGGTTCTGTCGCAGCCTCCTCGCCTCCATACATGTAGCCCGAGACACCAATAGACAATCATTTGCATATAGGAGGTGAGAGATAGAAAACTCAGACTTCTTGAAGCAGATACCTTCCATTCTATCTCCTGAGTTGTCAAGAATCCTCGTGAGAACCTCCTGGACCAGAAGGAAGAGATATGGCGATAGGGGGTCGCCTTGGCGAAGGCCACATTTGGACTTAACCCTTCCATGCACTTCCCCGTTGATAATAAAAGAGTACATAGCCCCTCGAACACAAGTCATCACCCACTGAACCCAAGCTTGGGGGAAGTGCATCCGATTCGAACTCTGTCATAGGCAGACATGAAATCAAACTTCAAGGCCATCAAGCTGCGGGTCTTGGGAGCGACTACAATCAAGTGAATCACCTCCTGGGCAGCATCTATACTATCAAAGATAAACCTCCCCTCGATAAATGCAGACTACTGTAGGCTAACCATATCGCCTAACACACCTTTGAGCCTGCGAGCTAGGATCGATGTGATAACCTTATACCCAACGTTGCATAAACTGATGGGTCTAAAGTCCTTCACCCTCTTTGGCAGAGTGCATTTTGGAATTAATAAAATAAAGGTTTGGTTCCAAGCCGGAGGAAGTCTACCTTGTTGAAAGAAGCCCTGAACCATCCTACTGAAGTCGGCCCCAACCACATCCCAGAACTAGATATAAAACTTTGTCGGGATCCCGTCTGGACCAGGACACTTGTTGCGTCCAAGCGCAAAGACCGCCTCCTTAATCTCATATGTTGTGACCTCTGAAATCAGATTGTCTTGACCGTGTCAACTGAGCTTTGGATGTTCTGGTAATAGGAGTTCAGGGAATTTCCCACCATCGTCCCATAACCGAGAGTAGTGGTCCTGTAGGATGCTGCCCATACCCACCAGATCTGTAGCCGCGATTCCACTTTCATCCACCAGTTTGCATACCTTAGACTTATGGCTGCGCCTAGATACCAGCTGATGGAAGAAAGCTGAGTTCCGATCCCCGGCCTGCACCTATTCAGTTCGGACCCTTTGCCAAGCCCGTTGTTCCTGTTGGTGGATGATATCATTCCAGCTATTCTCCAGCGCCCCTAGAAAGTCAGCATCATCTTCTCCCAGTTCACCACGATCCTCTTGCTCGTAAAGGTTGTTCAACAGACCCTCGACTCTCCGTCCGGCACCAAACATGTCCCACGATCGTCGCCTACTGCCCCAACCCTTCACAGCTCTTTTGATTGCCTTCAACTTTGAACTAAACATCGACTGGACTGATCCGGGGCAAGGAGACTAATAGAGCTTGAAAAGTGTCACGGCTTAACAAGTCTACTCAAAATTACCAATTTATAATCAAACTACTAACTAACTACTTTTGGGGTAGCTAACAGTGAGTCCGAGTCGAATCCACATGAAATGCGTAGGAAAATAATTAAACTACTAAACTCAATCTAAGTATTCCTACCAATAAGTTAAGAAAGATTCAGAATTGAAATTAAACTAACTTTATACTAAATGATTGATAAATACGAGAAAAGGTACCAGGGAATTCTTAATCAATAACTATGATTCTACCAGGTCTTTCTAGGATTAGAACGAGCTAACCACACTGAATGGTTTTCCTCATGGTTAATAGGTGAATGGCTAGTTCTCCCTATCACTCAATAAGTTCCGATTAGGATCCCTTGTCGGTGAGAGCAATTATCTAAAAGTGAATGACCTAATGATTAGTTATGATCACTGTTAATGTATCCTCTGATCAGGATGAATTCATCGTCAGAAAAAAAATATAATATGGATTTAAGTGTAAGATCAAGATGGTTCTAGCACCTTAAGGTCGCCAAATAGAATGTATCAAGGATTAGCAGTTACCCTAGTGGTTCTAGCACTGCGAAATCCCTAATCTTGAATTAAGATGAATAACGGATTAAGAGTTGGTCATAATGGTTCTAACATTACGTGTAATGGTCCTAGCATCACAAGACTCTTAATCTCGAAAAGAAAATCCTCACATCCATGCTTCTAGCATCAATGTTTTGATGAGAATCTCTAATCTCAAGCCCTAACATGCTCAAGACCTAGATCTAGGCATAAAGGAACAAATCATTGATCCACTAATAATAAAATCACACCAAGTTCATAAAGAAATTAAGATCAATCCATACAAACCATTCAAAGAGGTATACAAGCCTTAAATCTTAGGAATCCCTAATAGAAACTCTAGTTACATCATAAGAATCCTGTGAGGGCCCATCCATCTGACCTGGCTCGACCGCGTGGGTCGAGAGTCGTTTTCCTGTTGGTTTGATTCCGCGTCGGGTATGATCGGGCGATCCTATGGCAGTTTCGACCCTAGGGGTATTTTGGTAAATATGCTCCATGGTGGTCAGCTTCACACCCGCGTTTCACACACTGTCTTGGATTGATGTATGTGTTTGATTAGAACCTTAAGGGTGCGTCCGATCGAAAGATCGGAGCTCGATCGGGAAAGATCGAATCGGACGGCCGAGATCGATCCTGATCTCTATATATAGCCTGCCCCTTTCTCTCTTTCTTTCTCTTCTCCTATCACTTTCTCTCTATCTCTCTCTCTCTCTCTCTCTCTCTCCTGCGGCTGTGCTAGGGCTTCGGAGCGCGGCTTTCGAGGAGAGGATTTTGGCGATCTGAGTTGAGGGATCAGTGGAGGAGCTGCCCTACTTACTCAAGTAGATGTTTCTACCTCGATCTTGTGATCGGATTCTCCTAGGATAGGTTTATTGTGTTTTCGTTGTAGGAATACTTGTTAGAATGTTATGTAACTTATTGCACATGTGTTGTGGCTTGTTTCAAGTATTCCTACCTTGCGATTTCCGTATTTTAACGGTTGATTTCCGTATTATCACCGTTTTATCAGTTTTAACCATCAAAATCGTGTTTTCTTCGCACCATTGGTTTCCCCATCTCTGATTTGCATGCATGCAAAGTTTCATTGATTTCCAACAAGATTTGATAGCTGAAATCCAAGAAATTGGATTTCCGGCACTGTTCTAACGAACAGTGCAATAGGCCGGACGGTCGACCGTTGGATTGACCGTCAAGCGTTGATACGCTTTTTCCTGGCCTCATGGTCGACCGTCAGATCGACCGTGGCATTGACCGTGGCCTTACGGTCGACCGTCGGATTGACCGTCAGGCTCTGTTTGATTTTTTGGTCTCCCAGGGTCGATGCACCGATCGACCGCGGGTTCTTCCCTTTTTCCACTTTGCCTCACGGTCGACCGTCGGATCGACCGTCAGGCTCTGTCTCCTTTTTGGCTTCCCAGGGTCGATGTCCGGATCGACCGTCGCCCTTGTGTTTTTCCTCATCTTGGTCTCACGGTCGACCATCAGATCGACCGTGGCCTCACGGTCGACCGCCAGATCGACCGTCGCATCAACCGTGAGCCCTTGAACATGGTTTTCTGGCTTTTCTTGAATGGCTTTCATTCGTGATAGATACTTAAGCATGTTGGGAAGCTTACAAGTTGATTTCGTGGAGTTTTTAAAGGATTTCTATCGAGATTGAGAATTGAATTGCGTACGTACCCTGTTGGGCGAATTTATGGTTTTGATTGCATTTAAATACTTACTTGGTTGCCTAGCCATTAGCTCGCTATGAGTGCTAGTTAATGTGAAATTGTGGAACCTTAGTCTGTTGCCGGCGAGTGCCGAGGGCTATTGTATATCTGTTGAACCTATAATTGATGTTGTGGCATATAGAGACATTTAGGGTAGATGTTTGCATAGGTTCATGCATTGTATGCATTAGAGGCATATGAGGTTAGGCGGGCGATGGGTTGATCGCCGATCCGAGGCTCTCAGGTAGCTCGGATCTAGCCGTAGGACCGTGGCTGGGTAGTAAGGATTAGGGTGTGATTGTATAATTGAATCTCATGTTATTGAGGATTTTGCGATAGTTGACTCTGATCAATGCTTGAGGTTTAGAGGTCGCGTTGTCTTCCCAAGGTCAAGTGTTAAGGATGGTTGTTGATGCGTTCCCGACGTGGTTCCCTGAGGTATGGGAATCCTGCTTGGGTAAGGGTAATCCTGCATGTTACTGTTCCGTGGCCTCCTGGTAACTTGTTCAGGAGAGAGGTTTCATAGCAGGAGCCCTTGGGACATCGATAGGGGTTGTGGGACCCCGTGGCATCTCTTAGGCTTGAGCGGGGAGACAACACTGTTGTTGTTTTCCTCCCTTCAGTGTGCCGTAGAGTAGAACCCTACTGAGCTTTTCGCTCACTCCTACCCAGGCTGCGTTTGCAGGTGCAGGCGCCAGTTCTTCCTCAGTAGAGCCGGCGAGATCAGCGTTTGGCGGTGCGAGTACTTCCAGAGGCGCTTGAGGTTGCTGGAGGACAACTGTTGTACTTTGATGGATTTTGTAAATTATAAACATCTTCGAGGATTTTTGGTTTATATGTATAATATCTTCCCCTTCAAGGAGTTTGATAAGAATTTTGTATCAAATGTTTAGATAGTACAACTTGATGTATTTATGAATTGAATTACAGCGTACCTCTGGAGTATAAATTGTTTAAATTTATCTATATTTCCACATTGTATCGCGCCAATTGGAGATGAATAGTGTTAGGAACCCTCATGCCTCGTCCTGGATGGGTTTTCTGGGTCGGGGTGTGACAAATCCCATGGTAAAAAGTTTAGCTACTCATCTTTAGGGTTTGATCCGTGGATGAAGGTTGATGAAGCTCTTTCGCCATGGATTTCCTCGCAAAAGAACCTAAAAAGAAAAGTTAAAAAGAGGAGAAAAAAAATAAGAAAAATTGCTCCCTCTCATTGGCCTCCAAGCAGCCAAGAGAGAGTCTAGAGAGCCCCCCTAAGAGAGGAACAAGCCAACCCCAAAAACCCTAGAACATGCCTATTGATAGCCTACGTATCCCGTTAACTCGGATTAGATATGATCCTTAGATTTTGCTTAACTGATATCAAAGGATCGATGATTTAGGGGTGAATATCGATCCTTTGAACCCAAAAAACTGGTTGCGCCCGAGTTGGATCGATCATTCGAAAGGAAATGATCGATCCTGTAAAATATGGCTTTCTATCGTCTCTGCTACAGTACAAGGATCGATCCTTTAGGGGAGGATGATCCATCCTTCTGTTCTGCGTATTTACTCTTTTGTCATTCAGACTGCGCCATTGGTACTAAAAATGTCGTAACTTTCTTTAGGAAACTCGGAATCATGAACCATAAAATTTTCCAGAAACTAGACTTCGAGAGATTTCCAACCATATATGGCACATAATCTGGTTCTTCCTAAGCAGGTACAGTTTAATCTTCAAAGCTAATCGATCTTCCTTGCTTTGCTCCTTTGCTCCTAGCAGTTTCTTTATTTGTTCGTTTTAACACCAAATATGATCTAATCTTCGCTGAGGGTCCGAATACCTTAAATGGGGAGAAGACAATTAAAATAGTATGTCTCGGAGACTAACGAAACCCAGTTAAAATGGTGATTTCTGTTCTTTTCACGTCTTATCAGAGACTTCCAAGCACGACACACCGTAGCTCTAAATTCTTGGGTCCTCATCCAATTGTGTTCCATCCTAAATGTAGACGGCCCTCTGGCTCGTGAAGCTCTCTCCAGGATAACTAGCAGCGGTGCATGATCGGAGCCCACCCTGGGAAGGTGTTTGACCATTGCCTCTGGAAAGAGCGTCTTCCACCCCTAGTTGCATAAGGCCCGATCTAGTCTCTCCAGCACTCTAACCCGGCCTCCATGCCGATTCGTCCATGTGTATTTCGATCCAATGAAATCCAGCGCCATAAGACCATTAAAGCAAATATAGCTAATGGAATCCTTCTCTGCCATACCAAAAGTGAATGGTGACCTCCTTTCTTTTCCTTTGCTGATAGCACAACATTGAAGTCTCCGATGATGAGATGGGGTAGCCCTACCGCCTCTGCTCTGGACAGCGCCTCCCACAGCTCTTTCCTCGCCTTGACATTAGTAGAAGCATACACAACAAATATCATTACTTGGCCAACCGGAGTTGATGTCAGAACACCATGAATCGCCTGACCCGACCAATGAGTAAACAAGGCTCGACCAACATCAAGGCTCCAGAAAGCAATAATACCTCCACGCCTTCCTACAGATGGTCGGTGATAACATTCCCATCCATCACCAATCCTACCTCGGAGCCAAGCCAACCCACCTTCACCCATCAGGATGTCAGCCAGAAAAATGACCAAGAGAGCGTGTTCACATAGAAGCCAATGAAAGATGCGGATCACACGCTCAGGTTCGGCCCCCCGGCAGTTCCAAAATACAACTGTCATTTCAACACCATCTCATCGACCAGTTGCTCGCCTGGTGTATTGATACACTGTCACTTGCGATGTCCATCATCATCGGTCTCCTCTGCCTTCCGGGGGGTAGCTAACACTACTATAGACTCCTCTTGGACCATGCCTTCATCCTCCGTCAGGTACTCGAGACCAGTCACCCTTGTATCCTCTGTTTCCATAGCCAAGAGCAGCGGTGTTTCCACGCCAAGGGCGTTAACTAGCTTTTGAAAACCTTCATCATGCAGCCGATCCAGATAAGCCTGAGGAATAGGAATAGTTGTTGTGCTCGATCCGGGTCAGCAAACAGACAAGGTAGGATCTGTTTCAATTAGTGGCCCAAACCGGTTCTCTCCCAACCCACTAGCCTTCTCCTTTAGTTTAACTACAGCCTTGGGCCGGTTAAAGCCCATTTTAATGCTCTCCTGGCCTTTAAGCGAGGATGACGTGGCAGGGTCTCGAGAACCTTCTCCCACCTTCGCGATCCCCAGATCCTCAAATCGGTCAGTCGATTTAGGGGTAGGCGGTGCCAGCGGCACCTCACCCTCGGCTTCCTCCCCTCTGCCATCCCCGTCGTGACGTAGCGCTTGATCGGACCTTTGTCCCGCCTGCTCCCCTATCATCGTCGGCTTCTTGGCCTGCCAGATGCCACATGTGTGGCCCTCCTCGACTGGCATCCTCTGACACTAGTCTCCATCCTGCGTCGTACACGTCTCCAGCGGTTGTCGTCTTCCTCGGGGGCCTCGGCGATCCCATTGTAGAACATGCCACTCTCCGGCCACTGCTACAACCACCGCTGGCATGATGGGGGCTAGATCCATGTTAATAGCTCTACTCTCAAACCCTGGTGGGCAATCCTAGTTCCAAACCTAGTGGTCACCGGGACACCCAGCTTCACAATGCGGCTGATGTCCAATTCCACACACACACGGGCGTATTGGCCCCTCTCGGCGTCCTCCGTCACAAGGTCTACCTGTAGGGGTAACCCAATCGAGGATACTATCCTCATGACAGCCTCCCTGTCAAAGAGCTCCATGGGTAGATCCGGTATGCGAAGCCAAACTGTGGCCATTGCGAAATCCTCAGGCACTAGGCAAAAGTCCTCTCGCCATCGAAGGAGAGCAAGCATTCTCCCGTTCACGAACCACGGTCCCATGGTGAGCACATGATGGAAGTCCACCTCATTGGAGAACTGGAACACCAAGACCCCCTTAGCCATGTCGATAACCTTAAAGCCATCAGTCGTGCTCCATAGGAGCGAGAGCTTGTGCTTAAGTACCACCAATAGTGGTCTTCGACCAAGAAAATGTCCAAACAGGAGGCAGTTGGCACACTTGAGGAATAAATTTTATATCTCGCAAGTATACGAATCGGTGTGATTAATATAGCATCAAGACGAGTATCGTACCCACAGAGATTTGTAAAGATTAGTTGAGTGAAATGCTAAAGAACATAGAACAAAGAAAATAGGGAAGGGAAAATAAGAAATATGAAGTATCGAAAATAGAAGATCTAATAACGAAATAAGAAAACGATGGAAATATGATGGATGAATACTAAGGTTCCGATTTCACAATAATATCCTCATTCTATGCATTGAATCAACAAATTCTCAATTTAATTCCAAGGGCTCGTTCTTCCGGTATGATGATCCGTTCGATCACGGTCTTCACCAAGTACCCTCAATTAACCCTAGCTAATGAACCCATAACTAAGTGTTAATCAAGAATCCATTAAGCTCTGAAGAACAATTATGAACAAAGAATTGTCTTAGCTTGAACCCGGCTTCGACATAAACTCATACATTCATAGATACTGCAAGATTAGGGAATGAACCCTCGCCCAATCTCACATAAAACAATCTACAGTACTTCTAGTGGCCAAGTAAAAGCATGAATATCACAATTATAATAATGAATGCAACAAGGAATATAAATTGATTAAAACATTAATTCAATAACATAGAATGATTCAGTTAGGGCTACATCGGTTCCTTAGAAAAGAGATTAGCCACTCATGTTCATCATAAAAACAACCAAGATATTCATAAGGAAGATAAGAAAGAAAAACCCTACATCTTCGTGCGGTCTTCTCCCCTCTTTCCAGCCTTCAAAACTCCTCCAATAGTGCTGGCCGACCCCCCTTCTATGTCTTGGACGACTTCCTTAAATATAGGTAAGAAACCCTAACTTTATTTCAGCCTTTGATTTAAATCTGATCCATTCATTTTCAGGTCGTCCGACAAGGGATTGATCTTCTTAAGGATAAAGATCGATCTTCTTTCTTTTCTCAATTTTTGTAACCTGGTTCGCCCCGACTAAGATCGATCTTCTTTGGGAAAGGATTGATCTTCTTTCTTCATAGACTGGGTCACTTCCAGATTGCCCAGGTTCAGATCGATCTTTTAAGGATCAGATCGATCCTTTTATAATTTGCCCTTTGTCAACTCTCTGTTAGCGTCTGAGCACAAAAGGAGATCGATCTTCTTTGGATCCGATTGATCTTCTTCTTCCGTAGCTGCTTGCTCCTGCACCTCTCGTACTAACAATGGCATATCTTCCTCTAGGAAACTCCAAATCACGAATCGTAAAATTCTCCAGAAACTAGACTTCAAGAGCTTTCCAACCATGTATAGAATATTATCTGGTTCGTTTTGAAAAGGTATAGATTTGATGTTGAATATGACATATCTTTGCTTCTTTAGCTCCACTTTCCTGCATATTCCAAATAACTTTGTGAAGCAACATATAAGTATAAAAATAGTACTAAAGAGACTAATTAAGGATGAAAAATCCACTAATTAAACTAGTTATAAGGCTATTCAGAGTGCACTTTCATGTACTCATCACACCCCCCAACCAGCTTATTGCTAGTCTCTAGCAATTTTAAGCATATAAAATTATAATTAAGCACACCAATGGTCCAAGGTTGTAGACATGCATAATAAGAGTTCCACCTTGTCAAGTCAATAGTGTTCCGAAAACGTCCTATACTCATACACATTCTACTAACACATGAAATTAACTTCTACACTTCAAACATGCTAATCACCATCCAGACGAACACATGTGACGTGACAAATAAAATTTACAAACAGAAAAAACTTCTACCCATCATTAGTCCAAACACATCACTATCTTCTGGACCAATCATCCAACCCTCACATTTAAACTACAGCATGCTTTTTTATTCTTTTTGAACTATCAGACACTTTGCCTTTTTACGCGAGCACTCTCCGCTTCTTGAGGCGCAGAGACACTTTGCCTTTTGACCCAGTTACTTAGCAAAACACTTAATAGGTTTTTTTTTATCTATCAGTAGTTCTATCTTTTTATACGAGCTCCCCGCTTCCTGAGGTAAGAACACCCGGTTACTCAGTAGATCACTTAATAGTCGCTTAGGCACAGCTTGTTCAAGCTCCAAAATTTTTTTTTTCTACATGCAATACTCAACATACTAGCTAAAGTTGAAATTATGGTCCAGATTACAATAGTATGCTCTTTCCTCTAGTGAGTATAATTGCCACCGCACATAAAGTGTTCGTGTGTGAATCACATGATGTTTTACCTTAAGGTTATCATACATGCAATCAATGTATAGGTCAATCCATGTGAAAGCAACATGTATAATAAGCATAAACATTTCAACTCATGTACAATTTAACACTATTAAACCTACAAGGTCGCATGAATAAGGTCATGAATGTCTACACCCCCCAACCTGAAATCAACATTGTCCTGAATGTGTGCATACTAAACAATAACATATGTAGGAGGTGGATATCCAAAAAATTCCATGTAAATGAGATACAAGATAGTTTAAATAAGAAAGAGGCCACCTGATAGAGTAAGCGAACATCTCCTCAAGGATCCTCAGGGTGGTTAAAAACCTAAAAGAAAACAAAAGAAAAAACATAAAACTGAAAACGAAAACTTAAAAATAGGTTACCTTGGTGGGTTGCCTCCCACCCAATGCTTTATTTAACGTCTAGGCAAGACGTACTGCAAAACCTTAAGGTTCAACAAAATTCACTGCATCCACCACTTCTGAATGTCCTTCCAAATACAATTTCAAACGGTGCCCATTGACTTTGAATTTGCTCCCATTCTTTTCATTCTCAATTTCAACAGCACCATGAGGAGATACTTGTGTCACTCTAAAAAGGCCCGTCCATCTTGACCTTAATTTACCTGAAAAGAATTTCATTCGTGAGTTATGAAGTAAAACTTTCATACCTGGTGTGAACTCCTTCCGTTGTATTGCTTTGTCATGATAGAGCTTGGTCCTTTCTTTGTAGATTTTAGTGTTCTCGTATGCTTCATTCCGCAGCTCATCCAATTCGTTCAATTGCATCTTCCTCCTGTCCCCAGCTTCCCTCATATCAAAATTCAGCTGCTTTATCGCCCAATAGGCCCTATACTCCAATTCTACTGGTAGGTGCCATACTTTGCCAAACACAATTCGGTAAGGACTCATACCAATAGGAGTCTTATATGCAGTGCGATAAGCCCAAAGAACATCATTCAATTTCGCCGCCCAATCCTTCCTTGTAATACCTACAACTCGCTCCAAGATCGTCTTAATTTGCTATTGCTCACCTCAACTTGTCCCGATGTTTGAGGGTGGTATGGGGTTGCTACCCGACGGGTGATGGAGTAATTCTTTAACAAGGAATCAAATGCTTTATTGTAAAAGTGTGTCCCCCCATCACTTATAATCACCCGAGGTGTTCCAAACCTTGTAAAAATCATATCTTTCAAGAAACTCACCATGGTCTTGCTATCATTGTTCCAGGTTGCAATTGCTTCAATCCACTTAGATACGTAATCCACTGCAACAAGAATATAAGTATACCCATATGATGGAGGAAACGGTCCCATAAAGTCTATGCCCCAAACATCGAACAATTCCACCACTAGATTATTTGTAAGAGGCATCTCATTCCTTTTGCTTATGTTCCCAGATCTTTGACATCTGTCACACTTAGTAACAAAATTAAATGCATATTTGAATAAGGTAGGTCAGAAGAAACCAGATTGAAGATTTTTAAAAGCAGTTTTCTTACCTCCAAAGTGTCCTCTACACATTAATTCATGACTAAATTTCAATATGTCATCATGCTCATATTCTGGAACACAACGCCTTATTATTTGATCAGAACAGTGCTTAAATAAATAATGGTCATCCCAAAAGTAATATCTAACTGTGGACAAAAATCTTTTCTTTTCTTGTGAACTTAAATCAGCACGCAGAACATTACTAGCTAAATAGTTAACAATATCCGCATACCAGGGCTCTTTACAATTCACAGATAATAGTTGTTCATCGGGAAAACATCCTTGGATGGGTTGTACATCCTTAGGGATGGCCATGTGCTCCAATCGTGACAAGTGATCTGCCACTACATTGTCGCTCCCTTTCTTGTCCCTTATTTCCAAATCGAACTCTTGCAGCAGTAGGATCCACCTGATTAACCTTGGCTTGGTATCCTTTTTGGTTAGTAGATATTTCAATGCTGCATGATCTGAATAAATAGTAACTTTAGATCCAATCAAATAAGAGCGAAATTTCTCTAATGCAAAAACAACAGCAAGTAATTCTTTCTCAGAAGTTGAGTAATTGTTTTGAGCATCATTGAGGGTACGACTTGCATAATAAATAGCATGAGAAACCTTATTTACCCTTTGTCCTAAAACTGCCCCTATAGCATAATCAGAAGCATCACACATTATTTCAAAGGGCAACGACTAATCAAGAGGCATAATAATCGGTGTAGTAATCAATTTCTCTTTCAAAGTATTGAAAGCATCAAGACAAGCTTTACTAAACTTAAACTCACTATCCTTGGCCAATAAATCACACAAAGGTCGTGCAATTTTAGAAAAATCTCTAATGAATCTGCGATAAAATCATGCATGGCTCAAAAAACTTCGCACACTCTTTACAAAAGTGGGGGCGGTAATTTCTCAATCAAATCTATTTTTGCCCTGTCAACTTCAATACCTTTACTAGAGATAGCATGTCCCAAAACAATACCTTATCTTATCATGAAGTGACTCTTCTCCCAGCTCAATGTCAAATTAGTCTCCTCACATCTCTTAAGCACCAATGTTAGATGTTCAAGGAAATTATCAAAAGAATTCCCAAAGACAGAAAAATCATCCATAAATACCTCGACAAACCTTTCTATCATGTCGGAAAAAATCGATATCATACATCTTTGAAAAGTAGCAGGTGTTACATAATCCAAATAGGATCCGTCTATATGCAAATGTTCCAAAGGGGCAGGTGAAAGTTGTCTTCTCTTGGTCCTCTAGGGCGATAGCAATTTGATTATAACCTGAAAATCCATCAAAAAAACAATAAAATGAGTGACCAGCTAAGCGTTCAAGCATTTGATCAATAAAAGGTAAGGGAAAGTGGTCCTTTTTAGTAGATGCATTAAGCTTGCGATAATCGATGCAGATACGCAATCCAGTAGTCATCCTCGTGCATATGAGCTTATTGTTCTCATTCTTCACAACTGTTATCCCAGATTTCTTAGGCACCACGTGAACTGGACTTACCCATTTGCTGTCAGAAATAGGATATATAACGCCAACATCGAGCAACTTGAGGATCTCTGCCCGAACAACTTCTTTCATGTTTGGGTTAAGGCGACGCTAGGTGTCCCGTATAGGCTTGGCGTCCTCGTCCAAAATAATGCGATGTATGCACATAGTAGGATTTACTCCTTTAATATCTGCAATTGTCCAACCTATTGCAGTTTTATGCTCCCTAAGAACTCTCAATAATTTTTCCTCTTCCAATGGAGTAATGTCAGAAGCAGTAATCACAGGAAGGGTTTCATTCTCACCAAGATATGCATATTTCAGATTAAAAGGAAGAGATTTTAACTCAAGCTTTGGTGGGGAAACTATTGATGAAACGATTTTAGAATAAGATTTGTTTAGCATGTCTAATCAAGATTCATCAGGGAAGCATGGCTGCAATGCCTCAAGGGCTGCTATAACCGCCTTTGCTCCCTCGTAACTCTGCAACTCCTCCTTTTCCATTGTCAATGCCGCTTCCAAAGTAGTCTTCACTTGCTCTTGCATGAAACTAGAAAACACCAATGAATCTAAAACATCTATTTAGAAGCAATCAAAAGAGTTTGAAGGATAGGACATAGATTCAAATACTTTAAATTTAACAGTTTCATCCAAAACTGTCATGCTGAGCTTACCATCCTGCACATTAATGATAGTCTTGGTTGTTGCCATAAATGGACATCCCAACAAAATCGGTAAATTTCTATCATGCAAAGGTGCATCATCCATATCCAATATCACAAAATCAACAGGGTTAATTAATTTATCAACTTGTACTAAGATGTCTTCTACAATGCCTAATGGATATTTAATTGAACAATCCTGCAAGTTATAGAGACATCGTAGTATGTTTTAATTCACCCACATCTAACTGAAGAAAAATAGTGTAAGGCATCAAATTAACACTGGCTCCTAAATCAAGCATTGCCTCTCCTATTTTTGTATCACCAACATTAATACTAATGTTAAAACTCCCTGGATCCTTAAGCTTGGGTGGAAGCTTCCTTTGTAGTACTGCGCTTACCGTCTCTGAAACCATTACTTTTTCATGAGGTTCATACTTACGCTTAGAAGTACTTAGTTCCTTGAAGAACTTTGGAAATACTGGCATGTTCCTGATCACATCAAGTAATGGTAAGTTCACATTAACCTTAGATAGAATATCATAAATTTCAGAATATGACTTATCCAATTTCGCTTTCTTTAGGCGGCCTGGAAAAGGAACTAGCGGCACATATGGTGGACGATTGCTGTGATAAACCTCAGGATCTGAAATTCCTCTATTTTCATGCTCAGAAGAATATGTGGCCAGCAGTGGCCTTTCTGAGCACTCCTCCCTCTTGACTTTCTTAATTTTATCATCACTACACTCATCAATAACTTCAGCATTAATCTTATTATCAATAATCTTACCTGAACGAAGAACTGTAACTGCTTTCACTTGCTTAGGTTGGCTTGGGAATTTGCCTGAAACATGGGATAGTACAACATCTGCAACCTGTCCTACTTGAACTTCTAACTTTCCAATGGATGCTGCCGCATTCTTTAATGCTGCTTCATGTTGAATAATTGCCGAATCCTGCCGTTCCATCTTTGAGTCTATTTTCTGCATAAAAGATAACATAGTTTCTTCCAAAGACGACTTAACAGGTGGGTTAGAGTGATTAGCAGAAGGCATACTAGCATTAGCAGTATTTTTCCATGAAAAATTCGGATGCTCCCTCCAACCAGGATTGTAAGTATTTGCATAAGGATCAAATCTAGGTCTCGGGTTATAAGTATTCATCAAATTAGCTTGTCCTTGCACATATTCAGGAAATTCATTACCAGAAGGACATGAATCAAACCTATGACCAACAATATTGCAAATTGAACAAACCTCAACAAGTTTTGCTTGTGTGGACATCATCGCGTCCATCTTCTTGTTGAGGGCTGCGATCTGCCTTTCCATGTCGTCGTTCTGATTAAGCTCATAAATGCCTCTCGCCTTATTCCTCGTGTCTCTTTGCTGTGGGTTGGATCCTAGCATCTAATAAATTTGATATGCCTCTGATGGTGTCTTTTTGAACATCGCTCCACCTGCAGCATTATCTGTCATAGTCTGACAAGAGAGGTTTAGTCCTTCATAAAAATATTGCATCTGATTTTCTAAAGAGTAGTTATGATGGGGACATTGCATCAAAAGCATTTTAAATCTATCCCATGCTTCATGGAATGGTTCTCCATCAACTTGCTGAAAATTTGAAATTTGCCTTCTGAAGTTAGTAGTCATGGCATGAGAATAAAATTTACTAACAAACTTGTTATAAATTGAATCCCAATTAGTGAGTGATCCAGGAGGCAACGACATCAACCATCTCTTAGCTTTATCTTTCAGAGTATAAGGAAAATATCGCATCCTCAGTTGGTCTTCAGTAATGCCACCTAGAGGAAAAGTCTGAATAGTAGCATAATAATCTTTCACAAAGGTAAGTGCATCTTCAGAAGGTAAATCATGAAATTCAGGAAGCATAGAAAAATGTATATTTTTAAGTTCATAATTCCTAGCCTCTGCAGGTAATGCGATGCATGAAGGTGAGGTAGAAATAGTAGGCCTCGCGTACTCCTCCAAAGGACGTGCATTATTATTAACCTCCATTTTCTCTTGTTCCTCCTCTTGAACTCCTAGATCTGATGTGGACAGGCTGTCTTCGTTAGATCACTTCTTCCAACCAATTTGATCTACTTTATCGTTCAAGGGCAACAACTTTTCTATCCGTGATCGGCAACCTTGCATTCATTACTAATAAGCTCTAATCAAACCCCCGGCAACGGCGCCAAAAACTTGATGAATAAATTTTATATCTCGCAAGTATACGAATCGGTGTGATCAGTATAGCAGCAAGACGAGTATCGTTCCCACAGAGATGTGTAAAGATTAGTAGAGTGAAACGCTAAAGAACATAGAAGAAAGAAAATAAGGAAGGGAAAATAAGAAATATGAAGTATCGAAAATAGAAGATCTAATAATGAAATAAGAAAACGATGGAAATATGATCGATGAATACTGAGGTTCCGCTTTCACCATAACATCCTCATTCTATGCATTGAATCAATAAAATCTCAATTTAATTCCAAGCGCTCGTTCTTCCGGTATGATGATCCGTTCGATCGCAGTCTTCACCAAGTACCCTCAATTTAACCCTAGCTAGTGAACCCATAATTAAATGTTAATGAAGAATCCATTAAGCTCTGAAGAACAATTATGAACTAAGAATTGTCTTAACTTGAACCCGGCTTCGACATAAATTCATACATTCATAGATCCTGCAAGATTAGGGAATGAACCATCGCCCAATCTCACAAAACAATCTACAGTACTTCTAGTGGCCAAGTAAAAGCATGAATATCACAATTATAATAATGAATGCAACACGGAATATAAATTGATTAAAACATTAATTCAATAACATAGAATGATTCAGTTATTGCTACATCGGTTCCTTAGAAAAGAGATTAGCCACTCATGTTCATCATAAAAACAACCAAGATATTCATAAGAAAGATACGAAAGAAAAACCCTAGATCTTCGTGCGGTCTTCTCCCCTCTTTCCGGCCTTCAAAACTCCTCCAATAGTGCTGGCCGACCCCCCTTCTATGTCTTGGACGACTTCCTTAAATATGGGTAAGAAACCCTAACTTTATTTCAGCCTTTGGATTAAATCTGGTCCGTTCGTTTTCAGGTCGTCCGACAAAGGATTGATCTCCTTAAGGATAAAGATCGATCTTCTTTCTTTTCTCAATTTTCGTAGCCTGGTTCGCCCCGACTAAGATCGATCTTCTTTTGGAAAGGATCGATCTTCTTTCTCCGTAGACTGGATCACTTCCAGATCGTCCAGGTTCAGATCGATCTTTTAAGGATCCGATCGATCTTTTTATAATTTGTCCTCTGTCAACTCTCTGTCACCGTCTGAGCATGAAAAGAGATCAATCGTCTTTGGATCAGATCGATCTTTTTCTTCCGTAGCTGCTTGCTCCTGCACCTCTCGTACTAACAATGGCATATCTTCATTTAGGAAACTCCAAATCACGAACCGTAAAATTCTCTAGAAGCTAGACTTCAAGAGCTTTCCAACTATGTATAGAATATTATCTGGTTCGTTCTGAGCAGGTACAGATTTGATGTTGAATATGACATATCTTTGCTTCTTTAGCTCCACTTTCCTGCATATTCCAAATAACTTTGTGAAGCAACATATAAGTATAAAAATAGTACTAAAGAGACTAATTAAGGATGAAAAATCCACTAATTAAACTAGTTATAAGGCTATTCAGAGTGCACTTTCATGCACTCATTAACACTCCTGACTTTCAGCACGGCATTTCATCCGCAGACAGACGGGCAGTCAGAGCGGACGATCCAGATTTTAGAGGGCATGCTGTGAGCATGTGTCCTCGATGCAAGGGGCAATTGGGAGGAGCATGTTCCCTTGGTGGAGTTCCCCTACAACAACAGCTACCAATCTAGTCTTGGAGTAGCACCTTTTGAGGCATTATACGGTAGGCCGTGTCGTTTCCCAGTATACTGGACAAAGGTTGGAGAGGCACCACTCACCGGTCCAGACATCGTCAGGTGATCGTCAGAGAGACTAGTATAGATCAGGCAGAGACTTCTGACGGCTCAGAGCCGGCAGAAGAGTTATGCAGATCAGAGGCGACAACCGTTAGAGTTTGCAGTCGGCGACAGAGTGTTCCTGCGAGTATCGCCATACAAAGGGTCAGTCAGGTTTGGCAGAGGTGGTAAGTTGGTGCCGAGGTTCGTCAGGCCGTTTGAGATCCTAGAGAGGATTGGCGAGGTAGCTTACCACCTGGATCTTCCTCAGCACATGTCAGCTGTGCATCCGACCTTCCATGTGTCGATGCTGACAAAGTATCACCCAGGCCCGTCTCATGTCATCAGGGTGGATGACATCGAGCTTGAGACAGACGCGACGTTCATTGAGCAGCCAGTTCGGGTACTTGACCGGAGGGATCAGGTCTTGCGGAGTATGACGATTCTCTTGGTCAAGGTACTGTGGAGGCACAGAGGCATGGAGGAGATGACCTGGGAGCGTGAGGTGCGCATGCGGCATGAGTATCCGCATTTGTTTCCTTCTCGAGGTACCTCTTGTCCTGTCTGCTCGTTGTGGACAACAAGGGAAATTTGATAAATTGTGGCTTGTCGGTTTGTTTTACACCCGCGTTGTGCACACACAACCCCTTTTGTTTGATTTATGCGTTTGCTAGAACCCTAGGCGGGCTTGGGATCGAAAGATCCAAGCTCAGGCGCGCATAAGCTTGTTTTTAGGACAGCTGGCAGCCCGTGTGTGATCGG
Organism: Narthecium ossifragum; assembly: GCA_963920575.1. NCBI lineage: Eukaryota > Viridiplantae > Streptophyta > Magnoliopsida > Dioscoreales > Nartheciaceae > Narthecium > Narthecium ossifragum. The sequence goes on along the minus strand of OY986974.1, from coordinate 13,713,540 downwards.
TCGCTCCTGGGAGCGACCGATCGGACCTGTGTCGGTTGTCGACGCGGCCGACGTGTCCGGATAAGGACGCGAACCGACTTAACCCGGCCCAATCGGACCAATTGGTCCTTGGACCGATCGATCAGACTCGAGCCTATATATACCCCGAGACATCCTCTGTTTTTCTAGTTTTTCCTTCTTCCCTTCAGTTCTCCCTCCTCCGGCCATCTTTTTGAGTGCTTGAGGGCTCGTTGGACTCGTGGCAGCGTGAGGAAGATCCGTGGCTTGGTTTGAAGCCGGTTTGGTGCTCGAATAGCGGGGATTCAGCCGAGGTTTCCTTAGTCATGTAGGTTTCTTCCTACTTGAGTTTATTTTGGGTTTTCTCTTAATCTAGCTAGTAGTCCTGGGTGTTCTTGGTGTTGTTGTGTGCATCTTGGTTAGCTTAATTTTCTGTTTTGAGTTTCATATGATTTGATTGAGATATTGGTAGGATTTCAGCATGTTTAAACTCAAATTTTTCCGGTTCTGCTGTTTTTGAAGAACAGCCGGCTTACAGCGTGTTTTTGAAGAGCAACCGGTTTCCTACTTGAGATTTTAGTAGTCCTGGGTGTTTTTGACGAGCAACCGGTTTCGTAATTTTCTGATTTTCCTATGAATTTCTATGAATTTCCTACAGATGGGATGCATTGCAGCAATTAGACGTAATTAGTAAAGTTAATGGTTTTGATTAGCGTTTTCCTGGTAATTACGATGTTTCCCGGTTTTGGATATGTCGATCCCAGCATGTTTACCTATGTTTTGTCTAAGTTGGATCTCGAATCTTACGTCGTTTGGACGTCGGATCGACGAGGTTGCTTAGCCTCAAATTAGGGGATCTTGATGTTTAAATAATATTATATGTTCAAAACATATTATATTATATTATATGTTCATATGAGTTTTCGGGGTTGCTTCCCGTTGCAGGGGTTCGCGGTTGACGGTCGCGGTACCTTCGTAATGCCAAAACCCGCTGCGGATTGGCTGGCAGCAGTCGTTCGTATCGTTGCAGCAGTCCAGTTGGACCTGTTTGTTATCTTATCATATTGTTGCATGCTTACTTCTTACTTGCGCGTAACCATAGCATGTATTTTTTATTGTGCATTAGATGCATAAGTATAGGGCATAGGCGATGGGTTGATCGTCGATCCGAGGGTTTCGGGTAGCTCGGATTTAGCTCTAGGACTGTGGCGAGTAGTGTGAGGACCTGTCCCTCTACTCCTGGGTTGACCGCTTGGGTCGGGCCCGTGGCTCGTTGTGGACCGCAAGGGCAATTTGATAAATTACGTCTTGTCGGTTTGTTTCACACCCGCGTGGTGCACACACAGCCCCTATGTTTGATTTATGTGTTTGCTAGAACCTTAGGCGGGCTTCGGATCGAAAGATCCAAGCTCGGGCGCGCAGAAGCCTGTTTTTAGGGCAGTTGGCGGCCCGTATGCGATCGGTCGCTCCTAGGAGCGACCGATCGGACCTGTGTCGGTGGTCGGCGCGGCCGACATGTCCGGATAAGGACGCGAACCGACTTAACATGGCCTAATCTGACCGATCGGTCCTGGGACCGACCGATCGGTCCTGGGATCGACCAATCGGACTCGAGCCTATAAGTAGCCCGAGACCTCCACTGTTTTTCCGGTTTGTTTCTCTTCTCCTTCTTCCCCTCCGTTCTCCCTCCTCCGGCCATCTTTTTGAGTGCTTGAGCGCTCGTTGGATTCGTGGCAGCGGGAGGAAGATCCTTGGCTTGGTTTGAAGCCAGTTTAGTGCTCGTACCGTGGGGATTTAGCCGAGGTTTGCGTGTCCGGTAGGTTTCTACCTACATGAGTTTATTTTGGGTTTTCTCTTAATCTAGCCAGTAGATCTAGGTGTTCTTGGTGTTGTTGTGTGCCTCTTGGTTAGCTTAATCACTGTTTTAAGTTTCATAAGATTTGATTGAGATTTTAGTACGTTTTTAGCATGTTTAAATTCGAATTTTCCGGTTTCTCTGTTCTTGAAGAACAGTCGGTTTACGGCGTGTTTACCGGTCTATACATGCATGATTTTGATTTATGATGAACATGAGAGTTGTAGATCTTTGAGTCTACTCTAAGACCCAACTGGTTTCATAATTGTCTAATTTTCTAATGAATGTTTTTGATTTTCCTACGGATGGGTTGCGTTGTAGCAATTAGAGGAAATTAGTGAGATTAATGGTTTTCATTAGTGTTTTTCGGATAATCGAACCGTCGGATGTTTCCCGGTTTTGGATATGTTGATCCCAGTATGTTTTCCTGCGTTTTCCTAAGTTGGATCTTGAATCCGACGTTGTTTGGACATCGGATCGACGAGGTCGCTTAGCCTCTAATTAGAGGATCTTGATGATTTAAATAATATTATATGTTCAAAACATATAACATTATATTATATGTTCATCTGAGTTTTCGGGGTTGCTTCCCGTTGCAGGGGTCCGCGGTTGACGGTCGCGGTACCGTTGTAGTGCCGGGACCCGCTGCGGATTGGCTGGCAGCGGTCGGTAGTATCGCTGGAACGATCCAGTTGGACTTATGTGTTATTTTGTCATACTGTTGCATGCTTAGTTCTTACCTGCGCATGATCATAGCATGCATTCTGTTTGTGCATTAGATGCATAAGGATAGGGCGTGGGCGATGGGTTGATCGCCGATCCGAGGCTTTCGGGTAGCTCGGATTTAGCTCTAGGACCGTGGCGGGTAGCAAGGTCTAGGTTGAATTGTAGTATTCAGTCGATATCGCTGATAGTCTTAGATGACCTGAATACATGTTGATCGATGATTTAGAGGTCGTGTCGGCCTCGAGCCAGGTGCTGAGGGTGCAACCAGTGTCGTCGTTTCATCCTTGGGCAGAGGGTGTGCCTGTCCGGCAGAGACTTGTCCTGCCCAGCAGTGTCTTCGTCCTGCTGTACTAGGTGTTTCCGGAATGGGTCCAGTTCGCTAGGGTGACCATGGTTGGATACCTAGGGACACTGGTGGGGTTATAGGACTCCATAGCACACCTAGGCTTAGCTTGGGGGCGACACTGTTGGGTTTCCTCCTTTCTGTGTGTCGTAGTGTAGAACCCTACTGAGCTTAGTGCTCACTCCTACCCGGGTTACGTTTTGCAGGTGCAGGCGTTAGCTCTTCTTCAGTGGCCCCTACTGGGCAGGTGTTTGGTGGCGCGGTGACGTCTGACGGTGCTTGAAGAACGGTGATCGTCATCTGTACCCTTTTTGTTTAGATAGCCTCCTACAGGAATGTATATGAATGTACCCTTTGAGGTTTTGAAATCTTATTATATTATATCTTTTGAAGTTGTTAATTATTGTTAATTTTGGGTACTTATGAAATGTTTAGTGAAACCAGTAAGCTAGAGAGAACCCTCGCGAAAATTATTCCGCAATTAGTTAGGTTCCGGTTCGCGTCGCCCGGCCCGGTTGGGCCTTCCCGGGTCGGGGCGCGACAGGTAGCATGGTCCAGTTTGGATTGTAGTATTCAGTCGATATTGATAATAGGCTTAGATGACTTGAATATATATTGATCGATGATTTAGAGGTCGTGTCGGCCTCGAGTCGTGTTCTGAGGTGTAGCCGGTGTCCGGTTATAACGACTCTTGGGTAGAGGGTGTGCCTACTCAGCAGTGTCATTTCCTGCCAGCAGTGCCGGTTTCCTGCTTGTAAGTCAGTAGTGTTGGTTTCTTGCTTACTGAGCGTGACCCGTCGTGTGATCAGCTCGGTTGGAAGATCATGATTGTGGACCTCAGGGACACCCGGTGGGGTTATTGGACCTCTGTGTACACCCAGACCTTACTTGGGGGCGACACTGTTGTGTTCCCTCCTTTCTGTGTGTCATAGTGTCGAACCCTACTGAACTTAGTGCTCACTCCTACCTGCGCTGTGTTTTGCAGGTGCAGGCGTTAGCTCTTCTTTAGTGGCCCCTACCGAGCAGGTGTTTGGTGGCGCGGTGGCGTCTGGTGGTACTTGAGGAGCGGTGATCGTCGTCTACCTTTTGTTATAGTTAGTCTCCTACGGGAGTGTGATGTATATTAATGTAAACCCTTTTGAGAATTTGAATATATCTTTGTTTTATTGTTGAGATTTGGAATTATTGTTAAATAAGGCTGCTTATGAATTATTTAGGGAAACCAATAAATTAGAGGGAACCCCTCGCCAAAATTATTCCGCATTTTGTTAGGTTCCGGTTCGCGTCGCCCTGCCCGGTTGGGCCTTCACGGGTCGGGGCGCGACAGGGAACCTCCTCAGTCACCCTCGACGGCTTTGGTCTCAGGCCAGCCACAGCTGCATACAATGCCCTATTGCCCTTGCCAGTGCCACCAGCCCTTTCAAGACGACCAGTAACCCTAGAAGCCCTCGACTTGCCGGCGGTAATGTCCGGGGGCCGCGATGGCGACGAACCCCCTCCTGGCTCCCTACTCACGACTCGCTTTCTATCAGTCATACTAGGATCCGCAAAGCATGCTGTAGTTAAAGGGCGAGGGTGGATGATTGGTCATGAAGATAGTAGTGTGTTTGGACTAATGGTGGGTAGAATTTGCTTCTATACGTAATATTTATTTGTCACGTCACAAGTGTTTGTCTAGATGGTGATTAGCATGCTTGAAGTGTAGAAGTTAATTTCATATGTTGGTAGCATGTGCATGAGTATAAGAAGTTTTCGTACTTTGTATTGTATAGAGCTGACCTGATAAAGTAGAACTCTTTCTTATCATGCATGTCTACAGCCTTGAACCATTGGTGTGCTTAATTATATTTTTATGCGCTTTGGATTGCTAGAGACTAGCAATAAGCTGGTTGGGGGGTGTGATGAGTGCATTAAAGTGCACTCTGAATAGTCTTATAACCATTTTAATTGCTGGATTATTATCCTTAATCAGCATCTTTATTACTATTTTTATATTTATATGTTGCTTCACATAGTTGTTTGAATAATGCAGGAAATTGGAGCTGAAAGAAGTTGAAAAGATTACATGGGTCAACTTGGAAGATTACACTGTACCTTCTCATGAAGAACCAAATGATGTACCATATATGATTGGCAAGTTCTTTAAGTCTAGTTTCTGTAGAATTTTACCATTCATGATTCCGAGTTTCCTAGAGGAAGTTACGACATTTTTAGTACCAATAACGTAGTCTGAATGGCAAAAGAGAAAATACGTAGGAAAGATAATCGATCTTCTTCCCCTATAATGATCGATCATTTTATGCAGCCAGAGATGACAGAGGGCCATGTTTTACAAGATCGATCTTCTCCCTTGAAATGATCGATCATCTTTGCACCTGAGAAAATTGAGAATATCGACGATGGAAATGATCGATCTTCTCCTTTAAAATGATCGATCATCCTCGGGGCGTGACACTTCTATGGGATGAAATGATCGATCATCTTCCCCTATAATGATCGATCATTATATAACAGTTAAGCAAAATCAAGGTTGCAGATCTAATCCGAGTTGAAGACCTTTCGAGCCTATAAATATGAAACTTAGGGTTATTCAAGGGGGACTTCTAGGAGCTTTTTGGGGACTTTTCTGGAGGAAGAAGGAGATTAATCCACCATCCATGGACAAGTAATCCTCGAGGCATGGTGGATGGATGACTAAGCAAGGATGAGGGTTTTTTCTTCATCGATGGTTCATGTTTTAATCTTCAATGTTTAAACTCTATATATGTATTGGATTTTCACAGATTGTTATGTGGTTGAACATTATTATAATTCCAGTTATGATATTGTTATCCCATAGTTATCTCTCTTGTTCTCCTACCTAGTCTCGCGAAACTTTTGTTATGCATTGCCCGTAGTGACAACTTGTATTGCATATTCTTAGGGATCTATCAAGACAAGGTTAGGGCTTGGTCCCGTGAAACTTTTGCTTCATGTTACATGTAGTGACAGCCGATATCGTGTATTCTTAGGTTTTGGTAGGACGGAGTTAGAGCTACAACGAGAAGAACCAAACATAGAACGAGACATTTATATTTTATTAGATTCATAATTCTATATCTTCCAGTCAAGGTGATTGGGATGTGAATCCCTCGACTGAGTATCACATGTATAATTGGTAAGAGAAGAACCCAAGTCTGAGTGAGGGATTCCTAAAGCCTAGCCTCATCCAAGTCCTGATTTCCTTTGTTAACTTAGCTTTATCGTTAAATCTTTGATCTAATTCTCTTAACTCCCAAGCTATTGATTGTTTTGGATACATTGTTATTTGTGTTTCGGAATCCTTTCTGCTTGTTTCCTTGTGGGATCGACCTCTCTTATGTTGTACTGCACCGTGACCGTTGTCCGAGACACATTTGAGCGACATTAGTGGGTAAAATCTTTGGTTGGACATATCCTGAAACTTTAGGCTAAATCCATTTTTGAATCAATTTGTTGGGGTTAATCTAACCCACTTTGCCATGCATTTCTTCGGGCTTTTGGGTATGCCATGTCGCATTTCACATAATCCAGATACTTACGCTGAATGGAATGTTCTGAGCAGTTTTGGCTCTTATATATCCGTAGTTGAGATTCTGTCGAACGCCATTATTGCTAAGGTTGTATGTTTTTTTTCAGCCTACTCAAGTCCAAACCGTTAGGACCCCTTAGAAACTCCAACTATGGTGCACGGAGACCCCAAAAACGCATAGTTTAACGTCCAAAAATAACCTCTCCTGTCATACCCCGACCCAAAAAACCCATCTGACCCGGGGCGTGAGGGTTCTTACTCTATTTAATAATCACTGGCGCATTGATAATAAAAATAAGATATCTAAATTAACAATTGATCTGGGGTCAAAATGATTCAAAATTTTCTGATACAAGACTAAACCTCAAATATCATATATAAACTATCTCAAATTCCTTGCAGAACGAAATGATACATTTATTATCCCAAAAAGAAGTGACTGGACCGCATGTCCTCAAGCACCTCAAGAACCCGACGCACCACCATGTGCCTGTCCAGCGGGTGCTACAGAAGAAGAGCTGACGCCTGCACCTACAAAACACAGCCGGGGTAGGAGTAAGCAATAAGTTCAACAGGATTCTATACTACGACACTCACAAAGAAAGGGAACATTAAAGTCCCAGGTTCCATCTCATCTCTAAGGGAACTCCACGTTACGCACACCATCTACCCCAGGGCACGCACCCTGATGACCTCTGGTACTGTCAACAATCGTCCCTCTCAACCAAGTGCCTCAGCGCTGAAACAATAAGGGTAGAACCCAATGCACTACGTAACTTCTCCCATCAATGAACTGAGACTGAGCCTGGAACCCAGAACGACCTCTAAACCTCGATCAAAGCAATTGCAGCCAACTAGACACTCACCTCAAATCATCAGATTATTATAACAAATTAAATCCTAGACCTTGCTACCCAGCCTCGGTCCTAAGGCTAGATCCGAGCTGCCCGATCCCCCGGATCAGGATTGACCCATCGCCCACGCCTAGCCTAGAAATGCAACTAGTGCAAACAAATCATTTATGATCATACAAGCATATAAGAGTTCAGGCATGCAACAATATGCCAAGTATTATACAGGACTAGGCGCATCACATGGCTCTCCAAGGGTGCACATAGGAATGGTCTAGGTAAAACAGATAAATAGGCACTCAGGCCTACAAACGGGATACAACCCCAACTAAGCAATCAAACAAATATAATAATAATTTAACCAAAGCTTAGGGTGAACTTAAGGCCCGTTTATTCTACACATCTCAAGGGAGCGTGACTTCCCTATTTCAACCACAAGCCCCACAAGGGGTCCGCATGTATATAATAACATATATGCGAAATAAGATTAAAATAATCGATTTACCGAAATCAAACCAATTATACTACTAAGCTCGAAAAATCATATCTTTCAATCTAGCTCTCCACTCGATATGAAACTTGGTATGCCCACTCGATGACATTCCCCGAATAACATACCCAAAATTGGATCGATCGGATAAACGAAAATAGATCAAAACCTATAATGTCGGTAGGAATCCAGATTCGATAAACAAGACATAAATCCTTCTAAAATTCGTTGAATTGAAACAAAAATTTGCAAATCTCTCCCAAAGACCATTAAGATCATCTCAGCCAAATATCAAATCGATTGAATAATCAAATTCCATTTAATTATACTAATTAAGCTAACTGTCATGTTTCAGCACAGACTGCCCACTTAATTCACCAAAATTCGTACGTAAGTATGAAAATCATGAATGAAAAATTTACACTTTCAACGATTACAAATACGCAACATAATTATATTGAGAATTTATGCCTCGAGTTTCATGCGATGAATATTGTAATGCATATATGCCTCTTGACCGCCAAAGTTGCCTATTTATTGTATTTCATATACTTCCAAAATAATTATGTTGAGAAATTATGCCTTGAGTTTCATGGAATTACTATTATAATGCTTATATACATCATGACTTCCAAACCCTTGATTATTGTATTTGATACACTACCAGCAATGACACATACATAGCATAAATTATATTGGGAATTTATGCCTCGAGTTTTGTGCTACTAGTATTGTAACGCGTATATACATCTTTAACTTCCAAATAACATATTCATGTTAATCAACATGACTAAAGTAGGAAAATTTTGTATTTAGATACACAAACAAACCCATATATTCTAAATTGACTCAAAATAAACTTAACATCAATGCAATAGAAAAAATAGCAAGGACGATACATAGCATTCTTAGATCTAAACAAGCCATCTTCCATTTCAGTATAGATACATCAATGCAATAGAAAAAATAGCAAGGACGATAACAACCGAAGCAACAACAACATAGATAAGGGTAGAATAAAACTATGGGCACTAACTGGCACGTGCTGTGTCGGTCTCCGCATAAGTTGTCGTATCTTATTCCTCATAATGGATTGATCGTTCGCAAAACAAGTCGTTAAAGCGCAACAAACTTCAATCAAAATATAATCATTATCCAATCACTATCCTACAGAGTAGACTAGTGGTGAGTCTGGAGTCGAACCACAGGGAAAATCATTGAAACTGAAATCAATCCTCAAAACCCTAAATCTAAGCAAAAAGAATTAAAGATGGAATTTAATTATCTAACTAACTAAGAAAAGAAATAAAAGATTGATCGATTCGAATCAATAGAATAGTTACTTAGGAATTACTCAATACGTCCTAGTTTCGTCATTAGTCTTCTTTAGTTATCATGTTGCTCCTTTCTCTTAACATTATGAATCATATGGCTACAAGCTCAAATGAATCCCTAAAAGAAAGTTAATGTTCCCAACGGCATAACCTATCTTCGCTGGGCATAGATTGTCTTCGGTCCTACGACTACCCTAAGTTATATAGCTTGAGATGATATTGAGAACTCAAGAGTGTTGTTCATAAAGAACACTTAGGTATGCAGTTCCTAAAGAAAAAGAGGATCTGCAGCTTGAGATGATATTGGGAACTCAGGAGTGTTGTTGCTACAATCCCCTACCACCATATGTAAAAAATGATTCTTGATCACAATAAACTGAACACAAATCTTGTCCCCTCGAGATCGCGAGTTTATTGTCGAACAAAATCTGATACACTCGGTGGGACAAAACTCTACTCCTCTTCTTTGGCTTCTGTGAGGACATGTCCCTCTACTCTCGGGTCAACTGCTTAGGTCTGGCCCGTGGCTCGTTGTGGACCAAAAGGACAATTTGGTAAATTGCGCCTTGTCATTTTGTTTCACCCCTACATGGAGCACACACAGCCCCTTTTGTTTGATTTATGTGTTTACTAGAACCATAGGCGGGCCTGGGATCGAAAGATCCAAGCTCGGACGTGCAGAAGCCTATTTTTAGGACAGCTGGCGGGCCCGTGTGCGATCGGTCTCTCCTGGGAGCGACCGATCGGACCTGTGTCGGTTGTCGGCGCGGCCGACGTGCTCGGATAAGGACGTGAACCGACTTAACCCGGCCCAGTTCAACCGATCGGTCCTGGGACCGATCAATCGGACTCAAGCCTATAAGTAGCCCGAGACCTCCTCTGTTTTTCCGGTTTGTTTCCCTTCTCCTTCTTCCCTTCCGTTCTCCCTCCTCTGGCCATTTTTTTGAGTGCTTGAGGGCTTGTTGGACTCATGGCAGCTTGAGGAAGATCCGTGGCTTGGTTTGAAGCCGATTTGGTGCTCATATAGCGGGGATTCAGCCGAGGTTTGCGTACTTCGGTACGTTTCTTCATACTTGGGTTTAATTTGGGTTTTCTCTTAATATAGCCGGTAGATCTGGGTGTTCTTGGAGTTGTTCTGTGCATCTTGGTTAGCTTATTTTTTGTTTTGAGTTTCAAATGATTTGATTGAGTTTTTAGTAGGATTTTAGCATGTTTAAACTCGGATTTTCCAATTTTACTGTTCTTGAAGAACAACCGGCTTACGGTGTTTTTTTTTTGTCTGCACATGCATGATCTTGATTTATGATGAACATGAGACTTGTAGATCTTTGAGTCTACTCTCATACCCAATAGGTTTCGTAATTTTCTGATTTGCGTATGAATTGTTATGATTTTCCTAAGGATGGGCTGTGTTGTAGCAATTAAAGGTAATTACTGAAGTTAATAGTTTTGATTAGCGTTTTCCTGGTAATCGAACTGTCGAATGTTTCCCGGTTTTGGATATCTTGATCCTAGTATGTTTTCCTAGGTTTGTCTAAGTTGGATCTCGAATCTGACGTCGTTTGGATGTCGGATCGACGAGATCGCTTAACCTCTAATTAGAGGATCTTGATGATTAAATAATATTACTTATGTTCATCTGAGTTTTCGGGGTTGCTTCCCATTGTAGGGGTTCGGGGTTGACGGTCACGGTACCGTCGTAATGCCGGGACCTGCTGCGGATTGGCTGGCAGCGGTCGGTAGTATCGCTGCAGCAATCCAGTTGGACTTGTTTGTTATTTTATCATATTATTACATACTTACCTCTTACCTGCGCATGATCACAACATGTATTTTGTTTGTGCATTAGATGCATAAGGATAGGGCGTGGGTGATGGGTTGATCGCCGATCCGAGGCTTTCAGGTAGCTCGGATTTAGCTCTAGGACCGTGGCGGGTAGCATGGTCCAAGTTGGATGGTAGTATCCTGTCAATCTCGATGATAGGCTTAGATGACTTGAATACATGTTGATCGATGATTTAGAGATCGTGTCGGCTTCGAGTCGGGTTTTGAGGTGTAGCCGGTGTCCGGTTAAAACGACTCTTGGGTAGAGGGTGTGCCTACTTTGTGGTGCCATTTCCTGCCAGCAGTGTCGGTTTCCTGCTTGTAAGTCAGCAATGTTGGTTTCCTGCTTACTGATCGTGACCCGTCGTGTGACCAGCTCGGCTAGAAGATCATGATTGTGGACTTCAGGGACACGCGGTGGGGTTATGAGACCCCTGTCTACACCCAGGCCTTACTTAGGGGCGACACTGTTGTGTTCCCTCCTTTCTGTGTGTCGTAGTGTAGAACCCTACTAAGCTGAGTGCTCACTCCTACCCATGCTGCGTTTTGCAGGTGCAGGCGTTAGCTCTTCTTCAGTGGCCCCTACTGGGTAGGTGTTTGGTGGCGTTGCGACGTCTGGCGGTGCTTGAGGAGCGGTGATTGTCATCTACACCCTTTCTGTTTAGATAGTCTCCTACGGGAGTGTGATGTATATTTATGTAAACCCTTTTGAGGATTTGAATATATCTTTGTTTTATTGTTGAGGTTTGGGATTATTGTTAAATAAGGGTGCTTATGAAATGTTTAGGGAGACCAATAAGCTAGAGGGAACGCCTCGCTAAAATTATTCCGCATTTAGTTAGGTTCCGGTTCGCGTCGCCCGGCCCGATTGGGCCTTCGCGGGTCAGGGTGCGACAGATTCGATCCTTAAAGTCCCTACATCCTATTCTCCTCAAAAAAAAGAGAAGAAAAATCCCTACACCTTATTCTTCTAAGAAAAAAAAGAGACGAAAAGTCCGTACATCCTAACAATGCTTTCCTTCAACAACAAAGGAAATGGCATCCCACGGAGCTTCTTTCAACATTTGCTTCGGCGACCTTTGGTTCAACTTCTCTTTGGGGCGTGACGGTCTTCCGGTGCTCTCGGTGTCATCAATTGTCTCTCTCACACCCCCAAGGTCGCCTCCTGCGATAAAGTCAAAAGCTTCCGCTGCCAGATCCCATGACGAGGAAGAGAAGGCTACAAAGGCTCCCCTGATTGGATCCAGCGTCTAGCAAATGGAGAAATCCACTCAGGGGGGCAAGAGAGATCATCACATGAGATCTACCGCCCCTCAGAAGAGTCAGGAGCAAGTTCCTCACCAAATCATCCCAGTCGATGAAGAGGGCTTCACCCTGGTCATTCTAAAAAGAAAGAGGAAAGCCAACGCCAACGCATTTTCATCCAAGAGGATCTCCACACCACGTGTGGAAGAACGTAAAGCCAGGGATCATGAGGAGAACCTCTACACCGAGTATGAGCATCAACAGAGATATTGGGAGTCCAGGCTCCCTAGCTACTGGAGCTATCTCCAAGATGTGCAGACAACCTATGTCAACTATATTTACCGTGAGACGAATGCTCTTCAAGGCCACAAAGCTTGCCGAGAAGAAGAAGAAGCAGAAGGGTGTTGCTTATCGCCCACCATTCCATGCTGGGGGCACAGGACATCCTTGCTAGGGATTGGCGCCTAAAGCTTCTCCTACCAATCAGCCGCCCCCTCGGAGGACCCATCCTGCTCAAGCTCCTTCACCAAAAGGACAGAATATTGTTGGATCAGTACCTAAAGCTTCCCCTACAAAATGGTAGAGGGTTCACCCAACTTGTGCCCCTTCATCAAGAAGACGAGACCTCATAGAAGAGATTCCCGTAGATAATTCCTTTGACATCTTTGCGGTTATGCCCATTGGGATCCGAGATGATGAGACATCTGTTACAAGCGACACTTCTTCAAGTATCCATCCCAAGAGGAGAAAGAAGAAAGCCACTACTGTAGCTGTGGAGCCCAAGACTGCCACTGTTGTTGTGAAACCCCAACATCGCCCTCACACTAGGAGTATGACGCGCTCCCTACACAACAGGGAGGCCACTCCTGAGCCTTCGTTTGGGCGAACGTTTCCTCCACTCCTCGTGTCTCCAAGAGATAGATCATTTTCACCTGAACATTATCAAGTCCTTGCCACCTCAATGGAAGAAGAACTCGAGCAGCTGAGGAACGCTTTGCAACAAAGGGATGCGAAGATAGTCAGCTTGAAGGCGCAAATCCCTCCCGAACACAATTCACATGTCGAAAACACGTCCTCACCTCATGAACATCAACAACAACCTCCGCAGAATCAACAACAACCTCCTCATAATCATCAGTAGCCGCCCCTACAGGGCCATCAACAACTAAATATGGTGTCGTTGGATACTGTGCAGTGGATGATTACTGAAAGCATAAGGGCCTCCCAAATGCAAAATCAGTATGCTATGAGACCAGGTTACATGAAACCATATCCAGCTGCGATAGACTTAATCCCATTTCCATTGAACTATGGGCAACCACACTTCTCCAAGTTCAATGGAAGTGGTTCTCCACACGAGCACATAGCTCACTTTTTGATAGCATGCCAAGATACGACTCACAATGGTGCCCTACTGCTTCGTCAGTTCGTGCAAACTCACTCTGAGTCAGCTTTCACTTGGTATAGTAAGTTACCACCAAGATCCATCACTTCCTGGGAGCAGATGCAAGAAGCGTTCCTCCAAAGATTCTATAGCACACAAAGAAACATGGGAATCATGGAGCTCACCCAGACATAACAAAATTCGCAGGAAAAGCGGCGGAGTTCATCAGCTGATGGAGGAATCTGAGCATCTACTGTCCCAACCCATCACAGAGATGGAAGTTGTCTATTGATGAGTGCATGAAAGTGCACTCTGAACAACCTTATAACCATCTCAATTGCTATATTGTCACCCTTAATCAACTTCTTTAGCACTATTTTTATACTTATATGTGCTTCACATAGTTGTTTGGAAAATGCAAGAAATTGGAGCTAAAAGAAGCTGAAAAGATTACATGGGTCAACTTGGAAGATTAAACTGTACATGTTCAAGAAGAACCAGATGATGAGCCATACACCTTTGGAAAGATCTGGAAGTTGATGTATAAATTTTATATCTCACAAGTATACGAATCGGTGCAATTAGTATAGTAGCAAGACGAGTATCGTACCCACAGAGATTTGTCGAGATTATTAGAGTAAAACGCTAAAGAACAGAAAAGAAAGAAGATAAGGAAGGGAAAATAAGAAATATGAAGTATCGAAAATAGATGATCTAATAACGAAATAAGAAAACGATAGAAATATGATGGATGAATACTAAGGTTCCGATTTCACCATAACATCCTCATTCTATGCATTGAATCAATAAAGATTTCAGTTTAATTCCAAGGGCTCGTTCTTCCGGTATGATGATCCGTTCGGTCGCGGTCTTCACCAAGTACCCTCAATTAACCCTAGCTAATGAACCCATAACTAAGTGTTAACCAAGAATCCATTAAGCTCTAAAGAACAATTATGAACCAAGAATACTCTTAGCTTGAACCCAGCCTCGACATAAACTCATTCATTCATAGATCCTGCAAGATTAGGGAATGAACCCTCGCCCAATCTCACATAAAACAATCTATAATACTTCTATTAGCCAGATAAAAGTATTTAAGATCTCAGTTATAATAATGAATGAAACAAGGAAAATAAACTGATAAAATAATCATGATCCAATAACATAGAATGATTCAGTTAGGGCTACATCGGTACCTTAGAAAAGAAACTAGCCACTCATGTTCACCATGAGGGCAACAAAACTAATGAAGAAATAAAGAAGAAATAAGAAAAGAAAACCAAGCATGGAACCCTTCTCCTCGCCTCCAAACGCTGCCAAAAAGTCCCCCTCAAACCCTAAAAAGAGTCATATTTATAGGCCCAAGTGTCTCCATCCACGGATTAGATCAAAGCCGTTGATTTTCTTCACTGGAAAAGTAGGATCAATCCCTCCCAGGGTGTCGGATAGATCCCTCTCATTAAAAACATCAATTTCTGGCTTCGCCCGAGTCGGATCGATCGAACTATAGGTGTCGGATCGATCCGTTGCGTAAAAATCCTCCGTTTTTGGCTATTCCCGAGTCCGATCGATCGGACTATGGGTGTCGGATCGATCGGACCCCGTAGGAGGGATGGATGGATCGATCGGACCATGTTCAGCCAAAAAATATATGTTCTGTCATGTTTCTGCATAGTCGGATCGATCCCACTTTAGGTGTCGGATCGATCGGACTTTCCAGCATATTCACTGTTCTGCCATCCAGACTGCGCCATCGGTACTAAAATTGCCGTAACTTCATCTAGGAAACTCGGAATCACGAACCGTAAAATTCTGCAGAAACTAGACTTCAAGAGCTTTCCAACCATATATGGTACATCATCTGATTCTTCATGAACAGGTACAGATTAATCTTTAAAGTTGATCCATGCACTCTTTTCAGCTTCTTTTCTCCTTTTTCCTGCATATTTCAAACAACTATGTGAAGCAACATATAGATATAAAAATAGTAGTAAAATTCTTGATTAAGGATAATAATCTAGCAATTGAGATGATTATAAAGCTGTTCAGAGTGCACTTTCATGCACTCATCAGAAGTCTAGTTTCTGGAGAATTTTACGGTTCATGATTTGGAGCTTCATCGAGAAAGTTACAGTGCTTTTGCTACCACCAGCGCAGGGCAGAATAGCAGAAGAAATATGCAGAAAATAAAAAATCGATCTGCCTTACATAAAAGATCGATCTTTTATGCACGCAGAGATGAAAAAGACCCACGGTTGACCGTGGCATCGACCGTCAACCTCTGTCAAGAAAAACACTTCGCAGGGTCGATGCGAAGATCGATCGCAAGTGAAAACAAGAAATTCGGAATAAAAGATCGATCTTCTTTACTTAAGAGATCGATCTGAACTTGGGCGATCTGGAAGTGAGCTAGTTTACGGAGAAAGAAGATCGATCTTAGTCGGGGCGATCCAGGTTATGAAAATTGAGAAAAGAAAGAAGATCGATCTTTATCCTTAAGAAAATCGATCTCTTGTAGGACGACCTGAAAACGAACGAACCAGATTTGATCCAATGGTTATAATAAAACCTAGGGTTTTCATACCCATATATAAGGAGAGTTCTTGGACGTTTTTGGAGGCTCTTTCTGGACGTTTTCTGAAGGAAGAAGATGAAGACATCTCTATCCATGGCCGAGTAATCTGCGGGCATGGAAGATGGATGACCTAGCGAGGATTAGGGTTTCTTCTTCATCAGGGTTCATAGTTTTAATCTTTATTGTTAAACTCTTTTCTATGTATTGAATCTTCAAAGATTGTTTTCAGATTATAGATTTCTATGTGGACGATTAATATTATGAATCCAGTCATGCTTCTTTCATGATCTTATAATCCCATAGTTTTATCTATTGCTTACCTACTTTATCTCGTAAAATCTTTGCTATGCATTGCCGATTGTAAGAGTTGGTATTATGTATTCTTAGAGATCTGGTTAGATAGAGTTAGGGCTTTGTCCTGATGAACTTTTGCTATACGTTGCCTGTAGTGACAACCGGTATCGTATATTCTTAGGTTTTGGTAGGATGAAGTTAGAGTTATAAAAGGAAGAATCAGTCATAGGAATAGACATTTATATATTTTATTAGGTTTGTAGTTCCATATCTTCCAGTTAATGTGATTAGGATGTGAATCCATTAACTGAGTATTATATGAGCCATTGAGAAGAGAAGAATCTAAATCCGAGTGAAGTGATTCCTGAAGCCTAGCCTTATTAAAACCCTGATATCTTTAGTTAATCTTACATTATAATTAAATCTTTTGATCTACTTCAGTTAATTCTTAAGTTCTCGTTTGTCTTCAATTCATCGTTATTTGTATTTCTGGATCTTTCCTGCTTGTCTCTCTGTGGGTTCGACCTCTCTTATGTTATGCTGCACTGCACCGCTGTGCTGTGACACATTTGAGCGATATCACATATTTGCATGAACAACTTGCGTCCTGAGATGGCGATCTACCTACAAGGAGTTTGTCTACTAACTTTTGAAGAATTGGCATCTAAAGCCACAAATATTGAAAACTATCTCCATCATGTAGGCTGGAAGACAAGCGTCGTGGATAAGACATTCGACCGTATCAAGAAAGACAAGGCTCCTCTCAAAGAAAAAGCGGTTTTTCAGACATCTACTACACAAAATCCTAGGCCAAAGGAGACTCACCCTCCAAGAGTTCAACCTCGACCCGCAGAGTTCTCTTCGGACCCTCCTCCAAGAAGGGTGAAGACCCTCAAGGAAAGAATAAAGAAAGAATATTATTTTCCTCAAAAATGAGTTTCGGACATCTTCAAAGGCTTGAAGGACCTTGGACTCATAGAGCTTCCGGAGCCAAGACGTCCTCAAGAAGTAAACAAGGTTGATGACCCCTTATATTGCCACTACCACAGGATCTTGGGCCACACCCTTGAAAATTGACTCGTCCTAAAAGACAAAATTCAAAGGTTGATAGATGACGAAGTCATGGATGTTAGACTATGAAGAATCTCCCAAAAGGAAAGAAGGTGGAATCGACACAGATGATCACTACCACAAATCCTTCCTTAGAGCCAGACTCACCACATGAGGCGTATACTCCTTCAACACCCCCACATGAAAGCTGGGACTATACTCCCGCAGCATCTTACCACAAGGATAAGGGCATATATATGCCTAGTCCTTCCTCCGTTCCTACGGAAGTGTACACAACATCCATTTTGGAGCCTGTTGAAGGAAGCCCTTGGCCTAAATTGGACGAATTATATCCTTTCAACACTGATGACGATGAGTCAATGTCTAATGAGGAGCTATGCTATGATAGGTATGGGAGGCCCTACATCGGCAAGAAGCAGAGAAAGAAGCAAGCCTTCAAAGAGAGGGTCAGAGCAGCTAGACTCAACCCTCCAAGACCTTCGCTTCCTCAAGACTGGCAGCCGAGACCAAATAGGGATAGATCCCCAAGATACAAGATCTTGACAAAGCTGATGAATCGTGAAGAAATAGAAGGGTTCATTCACCAGGTTTCTACATATCTCCGTACTAGAGTATCATATGTTCCAGATTCCAACGTCTCCTAGGATGACTATCCATGCCATGCAATAGGAGTCTTTGAAGATGACGAGGAATCCCTATGTTTCCCAAAAGAAGAAAAGACTGAAGTCCACGAGGTCATCTGTGAGGACCCATTCCTCTGACCTAGCTCGACCGCGTGGGTCGAGGGCCATTTTCTGTTGATTTGGTTTCGCGTCGGGTGCGATCAAATTGATCGTATTGCTCTTGTGACCCCAGGGGCAATTTGGTAAATTGCGTCCGGTGGTTGATTTCACACCCGCGTAACGCACACACGGCCTTGGATTGATGTATGTGATTGATTATGACCTTAAGGGTGCCTCCGATCGGAAGATCAGAGCTCGATCGGGAAAGATCGAATTGGATGGCCAAGATCGGTCCTGATCTCTATAAATACCTTGACCTTCTTTCTCTCTCTTTTCTTTCTTCTTCTCCTATCATTTTCTCCCTCTTTCTCTTTCTCTCTCCTACCGGCTAAGCTAGGGCTTAGAGGCGCGATCTTCGGGGAGCGGATCTTGGCGATCGAGCTTGGGGGACGCGTGGAGGAGATGCCCTACTTGATCAATAGGTGTTTCTACCTCTATCGTATGGTTGGGTTCTCCTAGGATAGGTTTAATATGTTTTTGATGTAGGAATATATGGTAGAATGTTGTGTAGCTTAATGCATGAGTGTTATAGCTTGTTTAGAGTATTCCTACCGTTTGGTTTTCGTATTTTATCGTACGATTCTCATATTATCGCCGTTTTGTCGGTTTTCGGCGGTTTAGACCTACATCTGAGATTTAACTATCAAAATCATGGTTTCTTTGTATCAATGGCTTCCCCACCATTTATTACGCATGGCTGCAAAGTTTCATCGATTTCTGACAAGATTTGATAGATCAAATCCAAGAAATTGGATTTCCGGCACTATTCTTAGGAACTGTGCACTAGGCCTGACGGTCGACCATCGGATCGACCGTCAAGCGTTGATACGCTTCTTCCTAGCCTCACGGTCGACCGTCTGATCGACCGTCGCATCGACCGTGAGGCTCTGTCTCCTTTTTGGCTTCTCAGGGTCGATGCTCCGATCGACCGCGGGTCCTTCCCCTTTTTCCACTTCACCTCACGGTCGACCGTCGGACCGACCATCGCATCGACCGTGAGGCTCTGTCTCCGTTTTAGTTTCCCAAGGTCGATGTTCCGATTGACCACGGCCTTGTGATCTTCCCACCTTTTGGTCTCACGGTCGACCGTCGCATCGACCGCGGCTCACGGTCGACCGTCGGATCGACCGTAGCATCGACCGTGAGTCCTTGATCAGTGTTTTCTGGCTTTCTCTGTTGGGCTCTTCATTCATGATAGATGTCCAATCATGTTAGGAAGCATGCACGTTATTTTCATGGGATTATCGATGGCTCTTGATGGGGATTGAGAATTGGATCGTGAGTTTATACTTTTTGGCGAAATCGTGGATTGACTCGCATTTAAATATGTAGTTGGATGATAACTTTGATGCTTATTGTTTTCCTAGCCATTAGCTAGCTATGAGTGCTAGCTAACGTGGTATTGTGGAACCTTAGGCCGTTGCCGGCGAGTGCCGATGGCTATTGTATAATTGTTGGACTTATT
The DNA here is from genome assembly GCA_963920575.1 of Narthecium ossifragum. Taxonomy (NCBI): domain Eukaryota; kingdom Viridiplantae; phylum Streptophyta; class Magnoliopsida; order Dioscoreales; family Nartheciaceae; genus Narthecium; species Narthecium ossifragum. The sequence goes on along the minus strand of OY986974.1, from coordinate 13,693,751 downwards.
ATTGATGTTGTGGCATGTAGAGACATCTAGGTTTGATGTTTGCATAGGTTCATGCACTGTATGCGTTAGAGGCATATCAGGTTAGGCGGGCGACGGGTTGATCGCCGATCCGAGGCTCTCGGGTAGCTCGGATCTAGCCTTAGGACCGTGGCTGGGTAGTAAGGATTAGGGCGTGATTGTATAATTGAATCTCATGTTCTCGAGGATGAATGTAGTTGGCTATGATCATTTCTACTTTGAGATTTAGAGGTCGTGTCGTCTTCCCAGTGCCAAGTGCTAAGAATGGATGGCGATGCGTTCTCGACGTGGGTCCCCAAGGCATGAGAATCCTGCTTGGGTAAGAGTGATCCTGCATGTTACTGTTCCGTAGCCTCATGGTAACTTGTTCAGGAGAGAGGTTTCATGACAGGAGCCCTTGGGACATCAATAGGGGTTGTGGGACCCCGTGACATTCCTTAGACTTGAGCGGGAAGACATCACAGTTGTTGTTTTCCTCCCTTCAGTGTGCCGTAGAATAGAACTCTACTGAGCTTATGGCTCACTCCTACCCGGGCTGCGTTTGCAGGTGCAAGCGCCAGTTCTTCTTCTGTAGAGCCGGCGAGATCAGCTTTTGGCGGCGCGACGACTTCCAGAGGCGCTTGAGGTTGTTGTGGGAGAGTTGTTGTACTTTTGATAGATTTTTGTATAATGTAAATATCTTTCGAGGATTTTTGGATTACATGTATAATATCTTTCCCTTGGAGGAGCTTGATAAGAATTTGTATCAGATGTTTAAACAGTACAACTTGATGTTTCTATTAATTGTATTACAGTTTTGTCCCTGGAAGTTAAATTGCTTAAATTATCTGGGTTTTCCGCTTTATATCGCGCCAGTTTGACGGTGAATAGTGATAGAAACCCTCATACCTCGCCCCAGATGGGTTTTCTGGGTCGGGGTGTGACATCATCACTTGCTCTGGACGTCGACTACCCGATTCTCAACCTTCACAGACAAGAGGAAGAGAGCAAGAAACGCAAGTAGTGCAAAATGTAAACTCTAATGAGTCAATCAAATACAATATAATTGCTCATTTAAAGAAAATATCAGCATTACTTAGCGTGTATGATGCTCTATGTCATTCTCTTGATTTTCAAAAATCTCTTATTACTGCTTTATCTTTTTCGGATGATTACCGTGTTGTAATCCCTCAAAATGATAATATAGAGTTCACTGATGATGATTTACTACTTAGCTCAAAACCTCATAATAGGCAATTGTTAGTAACCGGCGACCTCGATGACATACCCACATCATGTATAATGTTAGATTATGGATCGGCTGTAAATCTCTTGCCACTCAAAACCCTTCACAAATTGGGATATGACCCCCTAGACTTGACGTCTAGTAATATCATAGTATATGGCTTCAACTAAGCTGGTCAACAGGTCTTTGGTTCTATACGTCTAGTCTTAAAATTCCAAAGCTTTACAACGACAATTGTTTTCCATGTCGTTGACGCCCGCACCTCCTATAATGCGTTGCTGGGAAGGCCGTGGCTCTATGAGTATAAGGTCATTCCTTCAACACTTTATCAATGCTTCAAGTACCAAACCCCTGAGGGTAACGTCAAGAGGGTTTTTGCTGACACAAAGCCCTTCGCACCAGGAGAAGCTTTTTTCGCAGATGCCAAGTTTTACTTGGAGCCACCCTTGAAACTGAAGAGGCTCGTCGCCACACCTCCAACAGATATAGGCTTCACTGAAAGGTTCACCGCAGAATTTCAACAAGGAAATAAGCCTCCTCCAAAAAAGAAGACATATTGTTACATTCCAAGTAGCCAGAGGAAGATGGGTGATTCCATATTCAAAGTTATTGAAGAAAGCTCTCCAAGACCATCCTTCAAGACTTTTCGGTACCCCTCCCCAAAATTGTTCAATCACATGTGAAGCTTCCACCGTCTAATGAAGAGGATCAATCAAGTGAAGACAATCAAGGGACCAAAACATGGCGAATCTATCAAGTTTGTCCAAGCATCCCCAATGATGTCTGCTGACACAAGACTGATAAATCGCAAAATGCGCATAATATAACCCTTCAACTTAGCTTTGTTAGTGTCCAAGCGGTGTATTACTAATAGTTTGTTAGTCCATTTCAGGTACAAGGAGTCCCAAGAATACTTCCATTGATTTCATAGTGAAAAAGTGCAAAAGATGAAGAAAAAGTGAAAATAATCATATTTGGATCGATCCAGGATTATTTCGGATCGATCCAATATGTTGGATCAATCCACTGTGAGGTTGGATCGATCCATACCTTCCTTCCAGAGGCCCAAAGTGGGTTTTGCACGTTGGATTGATCCACTGTGAGTTTGGATCGATCCAACAACCATTTCCATAGAGCACCTTTTCAGCCATTGTACAATGGCTCAATCCAGACTTAGTTCGGATCGATCCAGAGCCTTGTTGGATCGATCCAAACGAGTCTGGATCGATCCAAAACCCCTTTCCAGAACCTCTTTTCCAGTTTTGCACATTGGATCGATCCAAACTCACAGTGGATCGATCTAAGCCATTAGAAACTCAAAGATTTACATCTTGGATCGATCCATATTTAATTCGGATCAATCCAAGACCGTATAATGGGTAAAAACGGACGGTTCAGATCTAATCTGATGGTCCATGACCTAAGGCTTATAAATAGAGGTTTTGGCTCTTATTTTGGGATCCTTTTTCCATCCTTTTTCCATCCTTTTTCCATCTTTTTCCAGCTCTTCTTCAGCCTTCTTCCCTCCTTTAGCTCTTTGGATTTCTCCTCTAATTTTTAAGGATTTAGGGCTCCAAGGGTGGATTTTGATGGAGAAGATGGGTCAAGCCTCCTCTTCCATGGATCTCTTACCTAAGATGAGTAGCTAAACCCTTTCTCCTTGGGAATTCCTTGATGTCTTAGGGTTTGTTTCTTAGATTTCTCTTTTGTTTCTTGATGTAATGACTCTCTTGATATGTATTTGTCTGAATTCACATGTAATCCTTTGTTTCTTTATTGAAATCCATTGTTGAATGTTTGGAATACTTTCTCTTGCAAGTGATTGTATGAAAATTAGATGCTTGCTAGATGTTTGATTAAATTCCTCGAAGAAGAGGTTATGCTAGAACCATCGCCAACTCTATGAGATGAATCCTTGATCTTAGGATAGGATCGAGAGGTGCCAGAACCACCCCAAGCCATGACTATCCTATTGACCATTCATGTCTTCGATGGTGGGTTGGAGTGAGATATTAAACCCATCTCAACCCAATACGTTATTCATACAAAGCCTTGATTAATTCCCAATAATATGACCTTAACCCGGCGATTGTTGAGTTATAATCGAATTAAAACCTCGATCATGGATCTTAACCTTGTAATTCACCGATGAGATGATCCTAACCCGACATCTCATTAGCGGCGAGCGCTACTAATCCTATGATCATCGATCCCCAATTTAGACCATCTCCTTGAGTGTCATTCATCTTGATTCATAGAGAAAATATTTAGACCCTAATTCAGATTGGAATTCCCTAGGATTTCCTTCTCGATAAATATTAGCCTTAATTGCTTTTACAGTATTTTATTTAGAATAACCAAAAAATCAATCCAATTGTTTCCAACTATTGTAGAGATTATGTTGCATTTGTTAATTCGACCATCCAATTCCTCGAGAACTCGACCTGTACTTCCACTAACTACGTTGTACTTAATTAGTAGTACGGTAAATTGTTTTGATCGTCTTTGATATACTTAACGACACATTTCAAGGCGCATCAAAAATGGCGCCATTGCCGGGGAATTAGATTAATTGAATTACCTAGACGAGATAACTCTTTACAATTAGTTTGTTTTTCGTTTCTTGTATTATAAAATAACAAAAAGAATTTTTCTTACGTAGCTATTTCTTTGCATTTGTAGGTGAAACTTCCACGCAGCGAAGCGAATTATCTACAGATCAAGACACAAGACTTCTTGGACCAGCCCACTATAAAGTATTTCTAACTTTGTGTTGTCTTGTGTGAATAAATGAAGATGACCCCGAATTAGATATTACTTTACAAGGATGCTTAGATTCTAGAACATCTTTGCGTGTACAACAACCTATAGCTATGGAAAACGGACATCATCCTAACGTGGATGGTGTGAACCAAGACCATAACTCTAATGGGGATCGTAGGAGTATGAAGGATTATTATGTACCTTCTACTTTTGCTCTTATGTCGGGTATACAACAACCGATAATACATGTCGCTCAAATGTGTCATGCACAGCGGTCGCGGTGCAGTACAGCATAAGAGAGGTCGAATCCCACAGAGATACAAGCAGGAAAGATCCAGAAACACAGATAACAATATATTGAAGACAATCAAGAGCGTAAAAAGTTAAGAAAATAGATCGAAGATGTAATGGTAAGATAAAGTTAACGAAAGAAATCAGGATTTGAATGAGGCTAGGCTTCAGGAATCACGTCATTCGGATTTAGGTTCTTCTCTTCTCAATAGTTCATATAATACTCAGTTAAGGGATTCACATCCCAATCACCTTAGCCGGGAGATATAGAATTATGAATCTGATAAAATATATATATGTCTCTTCCTACGATTGGTTCTTCTTTTTTATAGTTCTAACTTCATCCAACCAAACCTAAGAATACACGATACCGGCTGTCACTACAGGCAACGCGCAGCAAAAGTTCATCGGGACAAAGCCCTAACTCTAACCGGATCCCTAAGAATACACAATACCAACTCTCACAATCGGCAATGCATAGCAAAGGTCTCACGGGTTAGAGCCCCAACCTTGTCTTACCAGATCCCTAAGAATATACAATACCAGCTGTCACTACGGGCAATGTATAGCAAAGGTCTCGCAAGACTCAGTAGGAGAATCAAAAGAGAAGACTATGGGATTATAAGATCATGAAAGAAGCATGACTGGATTCATAATCTTAATCATCCACATAGAAATCTATAATCTGAAAATAATATTTAAAGATCCAATACATAGAAAAGAGTTTAACAATAAAGCTTAAAAACATGAACCATCGTTGGAGAAGAAACCCTAATCCTCGCTAGATCATCCGTCCGCCATGCCCGTGGATTACTCGGCCATGGATGGAGATGTCTCCATCTTTTTCCTCTTGAAAAAGTTCTGAAAAGAGCCTCCAAAAACGTCCAAGAAGTCCCCCTTGATTAACCCTAAGTTTCCTATTTATAGCCCCAAAGCTCTCCATCAACGGATTTGATCTAAACCGTTGATTTAATCCACTGGGAACGTCCGATCGATCCCCCTCGGGATGTTGGATCGATCAGTCTCTTGAAATCTCCGATCTTCTATTTACGCCCGAATCCGATCGATGGATGGATCGATCGAACTCTGCTCCTCTAAAAAGCATACGTTCTGTCAACCTTTAATTCCCAAGTCCGATCAATCGGATTATGAGTGTTGGATCGATCGGTTGAGTAAAAATCCGCTGTTTTTGGCTTTTCCCGAGTCCGATCGATCGGACCATTGGTGTCGGATCGATCGGACCCCATAGGAGCGATGGAGGGATCGATCGGATGCGTTGTGGCTGAAAAACACAAGTTCTGTCACGTTTCTGCGTGGTCCGATCGATCGGCGGATCGCTCGGACTACCAGCTTATTTTCGGTTCTGCCCTTCAGACTGCGCCATCGGTACTAAAATTGCCGTAACTTCCTCTAGGAAACTCGAAATCACAAACCGTAAAGTTCTCCAGAATCTAGACTTCAAGAACTTTCCAACCATATATGGCACATCATCTGGTTCTTCATGAGCAGGTACAGATTAATTTTTGAAATTGATCCATATACTCTTTTCAGCTTCTTTTAGCTCCAATTTCCTGCATTTTCCAAACAACCATGTGAAGCAACATATAGATATAAAAATAGTAATAAAGATGCTGATTAAGGATAATAATCTAGCAATTGAGATGGTTATAAGGCTATTTAGAGTGCACTTTCATGCACTCATCAATCATACGCAGGCAAGAGGTAGGCATGTAATAGTATGATAAAAATAGCATACAAGTCCAACTGGATATCTGCAGCGGTACTACCAACCGCTGCCAGCCAATCCGCAGCGGGTCCTGGCATTACGACGGTACCACGACCGACAACCGCGGACTTCTGCAATGGGAAGCAACCCCGAAAACTCAGATGAACATATCATATAATATTATATGTTCAGAACATATAATATTATTAAAAACACCAAGATCCTCTAATTAGGGGCTAAGTGACCTCGTCGATTCAACGTCCAACCGACGTCGGATTCGAGATCCAACTTAGACAACCGCAGATAAACATGCTGGGATCAACACATCCAAAACCGGGAAATATTCGACGGCTCGATTACCCGAAAAACACTAATCAAAACCACTAATCTCATTAATTACCTTTAATTGCTGCAACGCAGCCCATCCGTAGGAAACTCGTAACAAATCATAGGAAAATTAGAAAATTATGAAACTAGTTGGGTCTGAGAGTAGATTCAAAGATCTACAACTCTCATGTTCATCATAAATCAAGATCATGAACGGAAAGACCGAAAAACGTACCGTAAGCAGGCTATTCTCCAAGAACAGAGAAACCGGAAAATCCGAGTTTAAACATGCTAAAAACCTACTAAAATCTTAATCAAATCTTATGAAACTTACAATAGAAATTAAACTAAACAAGAGGCACCCAAAAACACCTAGATCTACCGGCTAGATCAAGAGAAAACCCCCTATTAACCCACGTAGGTAGAAATCTACCGGAAACATAATCCTCGGCTGAATCCCCGCTGTACGAGCACCAAACTGGATTCAAACCAAGCCATGGATCTTCCTCTCATTGCCAAGAATCCAACGAGCCTTCAACCACCCAAAATGATTGCCGGAGGAGGGAGAACGGAGAGGAAGAAGATAGCTGCCGGAAACAGGGGAAACAGGGCCGCGGGAAGCAGAAGGAAGAAGGAGAAGGAAGAAGAAGGAGAAGAGGAAAAGCCAGGGAAGGGGAAGAAGAAGAAGATAAGGGAGAGGAGAGAAGAGAAAGTCTTCTCTCCCTCTGACAGTGGAGAGTGACGGCTAACGACGGCCGTCCTCTCAAAATCCACCGCCAAGACTTTCTGACACAGGAAGATCGATCTTCTTTTCAAGGAAGATCAATCTCCTTAGCAAGGAAGATCGATTTCCTTTGCCCAGAAACTCAACTTGGGCTAAAACACAAGCCCAAGCTCGGATCTTCCGATCCCGGGTCCACCTAACCATTCTAATCAAACACTAACACAATCATGGTCAGTGTGTGCACACGCGGGTGTGAAACAAACCGACAATACGCAATTTATCAAATTGCCCTTGTGGTTTACAACGAGCCACGGGCCCGACCCAAGCGGTCGACCCAGGAGTAGAGGGACAAGTCCTCACAATTAGAACCTCAAACTATTACTACATGGGATCAATTAGAAAGTGCCTTTTTAGAAACATTTTATCCTATAGGTAGGACTCATGCAATGAGGGCTCAAATAGCTACATTTCCCAATTAGATGACAAACCATTTCATGATACATGGGATAGGTTCAATGAGCTTCTAAGGAAATGTCCCCATCACCAAATTCCAAAATGGTCTCTTGTAGATTACTTTTATAATGGACTTAGATTATGTCACCAACAAGACATTGACACGGCTTGTGGTGGAGTATTCATGACCAACCCCTATGAAGATTCATGGGTGTTATTTGGTAAACTTGCTATTAATTCACAAAATCATGCTTTCACATCTAGAAGTACCCTAGATACTCATAATATCAAAGAACAATCTCATCCTAAGGGAGTCCTAGAATTATCCGACGCCACAAGAGTAGCTCAACAAATTGACGCATTAAATAAGAAAGTTGATCAAGTCATTGCTTATTCTTTGAATCAACTTACTATGACTTCTCCCTCCTCAAACTACCCACCAACTCCTTCTTCGTCAAATTACACTCTTCCTCCACCCTCGGGAGAGTTGTGCTTTCTTTGTTCAACTTCGGGGCATAATGTAACTGATTGTCACTTAGCAAATGAGTACCCCGAACTTGTACAAGAGCATATAACTGATTGTCATTTACCTATTGTCACACCCCGACCCAGAAAACCCATCCGAGCTGGGATGTGAGGCGATTAAACCTATTTCTTAAATCAAATGGCGAGAGTTTCCCCTGTATTTCCTCAATTTGAACCATGTATAGTTATAATCTGCACGATAAATAAAAACGGTAAATCTAACAGTTCTAAATTCAACATGAATATGAATCTGCTATCACAAATTTCACTAATTAGTACAGATTCTGATACAATGCTTTCATCAACCCTCATTACATAATTTAATAAAGATAATCAAATCCTCGAAGAGGGAAATTATACATTTAATCAAACTGCAGATTTACAACTATTAACAAAAGGGAAAACTCCAGGATCGTCAAGTACTCCTCAAAACTCCAAGTCCACGATCACCTCGAGAATGACGCACCAACGCCAAGAAGATCACCTGAAAGGAAAGGACTACATTGAACTGCATCGCCGATGCAGCCCAGGTAGGAGTGAGCAACAAAGCTCAATAGGGTTCTACGCTATTCTACGTCGCACAGAAAGGAAGGAGAACAACAACATTGTCGTTTCTCTGCCTAAGTCTAAAGGATGCCACGAGGTCCCATAACCCCTATCAATTCCCCAAGAAATCCTACTCTTCTCAACCGACCACGTTGGGAACATCAACCAAATATGCTGGGAGGAAACAAAGAACCAGAACCAGTAGGAACACCCTTTACCTAGCAGGAAACCACTGCCTGGGGACACATGTCAGGGACATCGACAACCATCCTTAGCACTTGGCCTTGGAGAACCGACACGACCTCTAAACCTCAATATCAATATAATATTCTAGTCCGACTACCTAATAATCCTCGAATGATATCAAACATAATCATTGATGACAATCACGTCCTAATCCTCTACCCAAAACCCGGTCCTAGGGCTAGATCCGAGCTACCCGAGAACCCCGGATCGACGATCGAATCCATCGCCTACCACCTAGCCTGATGCTTCTAATGCAATCAAATGCATGCAATGCTCACGCGCACAATTAATACATCAGGACATGCAACAGTATGTCATACATAATACAAGGCTAGGCATAGCCTACGGCTCGCCAAGGGGTAAACGTGCATAATGCAAATAAAGGTCTAAACTACAAGAATACAATATTGCGCCCACAGGCCGTAAACAAGCAACAACACATTCAATCGAAATTTCGGCATTACGACGGCGTCCATAGCCGTCAACCGCAATTTCTACAACGGGGGCACAACCCCGGCCACGCAATTACAACAATCAACCACAAATACAATATACATTAATTAGGACACACCTTCAACCCATTTAATTATCTAAACATCCCAAGGGACGTGACCCCCATGGTTCAACCACAAGCTAAGTATACATGTATACAATACGATGTAAATGAGCATGACATGCAATTAATTGCTAATTGAATAAGAATGATTTATATCTAACTAAACATGCCGGCATCGAACAATTAATCGTCTAAGAACCACCAATTTGAACATGCTAGCCCTCGAGATCACTAGGAATATCAATTGCATGTATCTCGAAGACTTAAACACAGTAAAACATCATAAATCCACTAAAAGCCAAAATCTGGATTTCTACATTAAATCCTAGTTAGAGGCGATGAAATCTTATCAATTCGACATCCAAACGACGTCGAATTGGAAATTAAACTTGAGCAATTGCATATTAGCATACTACAAACATGTAGTCCAAGAATCGAATCTAATTGATGTCTAATTTCCACATATTTTACTAATCAATTTCTTAATCTTTGTTTCGCAGCAGTTTAGAAAACAATTCGCCAAAAATCATATATAAATAAAAAAATCACGAAACTAGTGGTAATCGAAATAGAACGCAATGATCTACAACTTTTATCTTGAAAGTTTCACCAGATCATGCTCACACAGCTCACAAATCGAGCTTGAACGTGACTGTTCATCGAAGAACAGAGATACGATAAAATCCGGGAATAAATGCTTAGAAAACCCAAATAAATCACAATCAAATCCTAAGAACATCTACCATATAAAGAACATGCATCATGGATCAATGTAGAAGAGAAGCAATCAAAGACCTAGGTGGAAACCCTACCTCACAGCTCGGAGAAGAAGAGGGAAGGTCGGATCAGATCTTCCCGACGTTGTTCCAGGCGTTGGAGCTTGGCGGCGGCGGAGAGGCGACGTGAGGTGGCCGGCGGAGCTCATTGATCGGCGAGGAAGAGGGCTTCCAGCAAACTCGCGAGAGGAGAGGGTGTCGGATCTAAGAGGAGAAGGGGTTCCGCAGCTTGAGAGGGGTGAGGACGAGCTCGGAGAGGAGCGGCGGTGGACGACGGCGGAGAAGGGAGATCAGAGGAGAGGATCTCGGATTTGGGGTTCTCGGGAGAGAGAGAGAGCTCGGGGGAGAGAAGCTCTGGCCGGATCTGAGGAAAGGGGAGCTCGAGGGAGAATGGCGGCCGTCGACGGTAGCGAAGGAGCCTCGACGGAGAGGGAGAAGGCCGGCACGGTCGTGAGCGGGGAAGAAGAAAGGAGCAGGAGAGAGGTCGGGCATGGGGGAGAAGGAAGGGAAGAGAGAGAGAGAGAGAGAGAGAGAGGTTAAGCCACTTAAGCGGCTTAGCCGGTTCAGACGAGCCGACTGATCGGACTGGACCCGATTTGGCTTGAAATTGCGATCTCGTCGCAATATCGTCCGGATCTGACGATCGTGAACGCTCCTACTGGATCTATTCAATCACGTACAACAATCAAGGCCGTGTGTGCACTACGCGGGTGTGAAACTGACCGCCAAGGTGCAATTTACCAAATTGCCCTTAGGGTCCAAAAATAGCTATGCGATCAACCAATCGCAACCCAAGGCCAACCGGGCCAAAACCAACCAAGCCAAGCCCTCGACCTAACGCGATCGGACCAGGTTGGAGGATCGGCTTCTCACACCTATAATCCCGACCTTAGGGATCATCCTAACTTCTCATGGAGGAATCCCGGACAACCACTTCCATCATATAATCCTAGACCTCCACTTGTGAATACTCAAAACCCAAATTACCCTCAAAGACCACATTTTCCTCCAACACCTCAACATGTAGCCCCTTATCAACCACAACCACCTCAACCATATCCTCCACCTCATGCACCAAATTATACACAAACATCTTATCAACCTCAAGCTCCTTATCAAACACGACCACCTACATATCAACCTCCTCCATAAGCTACACAAGCACCTAAACGTGACACTTCTCTTGAAGAAAAACTATTGGATTCTTTTTAATCAAGTACCCAATTATTGCATTCTCATTCTCAATCGATTTCTAAATTTGAAATGCAAATGGGTTAACTTGCTAACTCCTTGGCAAGGAGGGAGGAAGGTCGACTTCCAAGCCAACTGGTCATGAACCCTAAAGGACAATATTTTGTTGAGTCCACCCATGAAGGGGTATGAGTAGTAACCTCTCTTCGAAGCGGGAAGACTTATCCGAATGTTGAAATGCCTAAAGAATTAGAACATGAACATGAGCATGCATCTTCATCTTCACATCTTGTTCGTGATTCTCATATATCTCATGAGCCATCATCAAGCCATGATTTGCCATCACAACCTATTGATTCAACACCAATAGAAAATGAACCATCTATTAAAAGCTATATTCCAAAAACTCCATTTCCATCGGCTCTTATTAATCCTCCTTCACCTCCTTTCAAGAATCAAAAGCTAGAAGATATGATGCAAATTTTTAAGAGAGTCCAAATTAATCTTCCTTTACTTGATGCTATTAAACAAATACCATCATATGCTAAATTTCTTAAAGAACTTTGCACGCATAAACGCCAAACTCAGTCTCATGTGTCAAAGAAAATTCTTTTAACCGAGCAAGTAAGTTCAATTCTTAAATTTGATACCCCTCCTAAACTCAAGGATCCCAGAACACCAACTATTTCATGCATTATAGGGGATAAATTGATTGAAAATGCATTACTTGATTTAGGAGCAAATGTGAACCTCTTACCTTATTCGTTGTATTATGAATATGGGATTGGAGAACTTCAACCACTGGCAATGACACTTCAACTTGCCGATAGGTCAATTAAAAAACCTCGAGGTATAGTTGAGGATGTTTTGGTTAAGGTTGACCAAGCCGTTTTTCTGGTAGACTTTGTCGTTCTTGACATGGAACCCGGAATGAAACTTAAAAAGAACGTGCCAATTATTTTAGGTCGTCCATTCTTAGTAACCGCCAATGCTTTGATCAATTGTAGGAATGGAGTGATGACCATTAGTTTTGGTAATATGGAAATGCAATTGAATATATTTCATAGTTCTAAGTTTCCATTTGATGACAATGATTGTTTCATGGTTGATAAGATTGATGGATGTGTGAATGAGTTAATCATTTTTCCTCACAATGCTTGTAATGATTATATTTCCAATGGGAGCAATGTATATGGGAGTTATGCATATAATAATGAGGTTTGCGACGAAGTTGTGCCGGTTATTGATAGTTTAAGTAATCTTTTACCGGTTTGTGATGTTGTTGTAAACGAGTCGGAAGCTCTAATTCTTTGTGATCATAACAGTAAATTGATTGGTGAATGTGTGCATAAGTTGAGGTCTCCTACATGTTATAACATTGCTTTGCGGTTTATGAAGCTTTTTACAAGATAATGTCTAATTGGAATGAGGATTTGTGTAATCTTGATTTGCCGGTTTATGAAGCTTTTCATGACTACATGGATAAATTTGATGAGAATTTAGGTGATATAGAGTTACCGATTTATGAAGCATTTTACAAAGACATATCTACTTTGAACAATGATGAAAGTGATCTTGATTTACCGGTTTATGAAGTTTTTTATGACGATACGTCGAATCAAAATGCGACATGCTTTGATATTTCATCGGTACTAGATGTGTGCAAAATAGTGAATGAGATTTTACCCGTTTATAATGAGCACAATGATTTGGGCAATGTTTGTGCGAGCCCATGGTGGAGACATCCATGGGATTCTCCATCTACCACAACCATCATCTCACAGTTATACACCATGAGGTCACCTCCAATTATGGATTTCAAGTTTTTTTTCATGATCACGCATATGCTTGGCGGACTAAATAATACCCTAAATCGAGATTGTGATTTATCTCGTGCTAATATTGGCAAAATAGTACAATGGTGTGCTTTAATGGAAACTTTGTATGACCATTGCCATGTGAGTAAAGCCATACGGAGATGGCTTATTTCAAGAATTTGTCGATGCTATTATATGACATATGTTTGTATTGAGTCTAGCTAATGATGTTAAACTAAGCGCTTGTTGGGAGGCAACCCAACCTTTATTACTTGCATGTTTGCTTGTCCTTTGTTTGATTGAATGCGTGCTTATTTCACTTTTTCTTGTATGATTGATTGCTTATTCTTGTTTTGTAGTGGTTTCAATTCTGTAAATTTCATTGTTGTTTGAATAAAAATTGAACATGTTTGACTTTGATTCGATACATTTGTGAGTTGTTGTTATGATCATAAGAGTTAAACTTCTTAGTTGAATGTGAATTGAAGTGAATTATATGTTCAAATTCATCTTTGTGTGAAATCTTGTATTTTTTAAGACATTCATGGTGCTTTAAAAATCATGCACCAGGTTGGATCGATCCAAAATCCTTCTAATAGCCTCAATTTTTTTTAATCTGGCCAGTTTGGATTGATCTAGTTGAACAGTGGATCGATCCCTAATCTTCTTCTAGAGAGCACATTTCTAGGTTGCCGTTTGGATCGATCTACTGTGAGTTTGGATCGATCCCAGATCATCTTCCAGAGAAGCACATTTCCGGGTTGCGTAGTGAATCGATCTGAGGAAACTTTGGATCAATCCAACATTTTCTTCCAGAGAGCACATCTCTGTCGTGCATCTGGGATCGATCCAAACTCATAGTGGATCGATCCCACAGCGTGCCACGTCACTTAAGTCACCATCCTATATCACGCCACGTGTTTGGATCGATCAAATATCTCACTGGATCGATCCTAAGTCCACTTAAAGCCCTTTTAAGTGAGAGTTCGTCCGAGCTAGGGCATTTCTCGCCCCTTCTCTATCTCCAATCCCTCTTGTCCTCTCTCCGGCAATTTCACCGGTGGCGCGTGCGATTCCTATGCTCTACGCCGGCGCATCTCCATCCATCCTCCTCCGGTTGCCCACGTCACCTCCACCTCTCCAAAGCTAAGCCTCACATAACCGACTTGACCAAAACCCCTTTCCTCCACGCCGGCACACCTCTTGCGGCTTTCCTCGCCTGCACACCTCTTGCAGCTTTCCTCGCCGGTTACCCTTCGTCCTCCTGGAAGTGTGGTCTACGTCTCCAAAAATGCCACCAAAGCGGAAGAAGCAGGCTGTGAAGAAGACGTCGAGGGCGAAGAAGAGAGCTGCCACCGGCGCTCCATCCTCCACAGCTGGAGCTTCTTCCTCCTCTCAACCTCGTCAACCGCCCCCAAGCAAGCGTGGCCGGCCATCCGAGCCGGATCCCTCGGGTGATCTTCTCCTTGATCCTTGGAAAAATTGTGGCTTTGAATTCGAATTCCAATTTAACATTCCTTTCTTCCTCACCCATGCACAATCTTTTGAATCAATTCGCATTTTAGAGACTTGAGAAGCCATAAATCTGCGCTCCCCCATTAGGCACATTTATCCTCGACTAGTCCGGCTTTTCTACCAAAACCTGAATCTTCTTCCTCGAAACCCCGATGAGAATCCAGATTGTCTAGGATTCACTTCACAAGTTTTAGGCAATCGTTTCGAATTTAAGGCTGCTGATATTAGCACCATCCTTCAGATTCCACTTGTCACACCCCGACCTAGAAAACCCATTCAGGACGAGGCATGAGGGTTCCTATCACTATTCATCTCCAATTGGTGCGATACAATGCGGAAAAGACAGATAAATTTAAACAATTTATATTCCAGAGGTAAGCTGTAATTCAATTCATAAATACATCAAGTTGTACTGTTCAACATTAAATACATATTCTTATCAAACTCCTCCAAAGGAAAGATATTATACAATAATCCCAAAAGTCCTGGAAGATGTTTATAATAAACAAACCATCAAAAAGTACAACAGTTGTCCTCCAGCAACCTCAAGCGCCTCTAGAAGTACTCGCGCCGCCAAACGCAGATTCCGCCGGCTCTACTAAAGAAGAACTGGCGCCTGCACCTGCAAATGCAGCCCGGGTAGGAGTGAGCGATAAGCTCAGTAGGGTTCTACTCTACGGCACACTGAAAGGAGGAAAACAACAACAGTGTTGTCTTCCCGCTCAAGCCTAAGGAATGCCACGGGGCCCCACAACCCCTATCGATGTCCTAAGGGCTCCTGTCATGAAACCTCTCTCCTGAACATGTTACCAGGAGGCCAAGGAATAGTAACATGCAGGATCACCCTTACCCAAGCAGGAATACCATGCCTTGGGGAACCACGTCGGGAACGCATCGACATCCATCCTCAGCACTTGGCCTTGGAAGACAACACGACCTCTAAACCTCAAGTATTGATCAGAGTCAACTATCGCATATCCTCAATAACATGAGATTCAATTATACAATCACACCCTAATCCTGACTACCAAGCCACGGTCCTAAGGCTAGATCCGAGCTACCCGAGAGCCTCGGATCGGCGATCAACCCATCACCCGCCTAACCTCATATGCCTCTAATGCAAACAAGATGCATGCAATGCTCAAGTACAGATAATGAGATATAGGCATGCAATAATATGGCAATAATCATACAGGGCTTGGCATAGCCTGCAGCTAGCCCAAGGGGTGAGCATAGCAAGGGCCTCAAATACAGATAATCTATGCTAACAAAACAATGATTAAGGCAAAGAGATAAACACATATATACAATAGTCTTCAGTGCTCTCTTGCACCTGACAGACTAAGGTTCCACAGTTACCCCGTAGGTAACTGGCCACAGTTATACAATAGCCCTCGGCACACGCCGGCATCACCCTAAGGTTCCATAATTCTACATTAGCTAGCACTCATAGCTAGCTAACGGTTAAGCAACCAATTAAGCATTTAGAAATATCATTCAACTAAGTATTTAAATGCAAATCTATCCATAAATCCACCGAAAAGACAAACGCCCGATTCAATTCCCAATCTCAATAGAAATCCATTGAAAACCCCTCCATAACACCATGCATGCTCCCTAACATGATTGTGTATCTATCATGAACGAAAAACCAATCAAAGGAAGCCAGAAAACACTGTTCAGGGGTTGACGGTCGATCCGACGGTCGACTGTGAAGCCACGGTCGATGCGACAGTCGACCATGAGACCAAAATGAGGAAAACCATAAGGGCGACGGTTGATCCGGACATCGACCCTGGGAAGCCAAAAACCAAACAGAGCCTGATGATCGATCCGACGGTCGACCGTGAGACCACGGTCGATCTGACGGTCGACCGTGAGGCCAGGAAAAAGCGTATCAACGTTTGACGGTCGATCCAACGATCAACCGTCCAGCCTATTGCACTGTTCCTTAGAACAGTGCCGAAAATCCAATTTCTTGGATTTCAACTATCAAATTGGGTTAGAAATCAATGAAACTTTGCAAGCATGCATAATCAACGATGGGGAAACCAATGGTGCGAAGAAATTATGATTTTGACGGTTAAATCTCCAATCTAGGTCAAAATGGTCGAAAACCGACAAAAATGGTGATAATACGAAAATCAGCCGTTAGAATACGGAAATCACAAGGTAGGAATACTCAACATAGGCTACAACGCATATGTAACAAGCCACACAACATTCTAACAAGTATTCTTACAGCGAAAACACATTAAACCTATCCTAGGAGAACCTGATCGCAAGATCGAGGTAGAAACACCTACTTGATGAAGTAGGGCAGCTCCTCCACGCATCCCCCAACTCCGATCACCAAGATCCGCTCCTCGAAAGCCGCGCTCCAAAGCCCTAGCACAGCCACAGGAGAGAGGGAGAAAGAGAACGACAGGAGAAGGATGGAAGAGAAAGGAAAGAGAGAGAAAAGAATGGTTTAAATAGAAAGCTGGAATCGATCACAGCCGTCCGATTCGATCTCTCCCGATCGAGCTCCGATCTTCCGATCGGAACATACATCAATCAAAGGCAGTGTGTACCACGCGGGTGTGAAACTGACCACCAGGGAGCATATTTACCAAAATGCCACTGGGTCAAAAACAGCGATGCGATCAACCGATCGCATCACAAGGCCAACCGAGCCAAACCACAAAACCAGATCCTTGACCTAACGCGGTCGGACCGGGTTGGAGGTACGGGTCCTCACACTACTCTCCTCCCCTGGGACTCCTTTTGAGTCGACCCACTGATGGTATGACTCTGAAATTGTTCTTGTGCGAGCATACACTAGGGATTTATTTTGAAGAGAACTAGATGAGCGGTTGTGGTTCATCGATGATGTTCTACGGCGAAATGTTTTTCAGACATCCCACCCTCAACGTCACAAAGGCGACTGGTTGTTTGTCTTATGGTGCATAGTCAAGAAGTTTGCCATCCTTTTTCCCTCCATGATCCTTAATGATATGGAGAATTACCATAGGACTTTTGGGTCCATGAACAATGACAAACTACTACCCCATCCTTTCCTCATCTCTAACTTCTTAGTGCACCAGCCCTGGTTTCCTACGGGCGAGCCAGCCATTGATGCTCCACCCTCATCCTTCTTCGGCCAAAACACTTGGAGTAAGGTCATTTCCAAAATGGCCAATGCTCAGCAAAAGATTGCCTCAATATTAGCCCACCAACAGCCTATTCCGCAAACCCCTCCTCCTCCACAAGCCCCTCCTACTCCACAAGCCCCTCCACCCCCTTCGGAGGATGAGTCGATCTCTGAGTTGGAAGACTTTCGCCTCTCTATAAACACACGCTTGGAGGAGGTTGAGCATTTTGTGCACAATCTCAGGATGGATTTCACATCGTCTCACCAGGAGATTCGCCAGGACTTGCGGTAGGTCCTGGCCTATTTAGCGACACTGTGTCCTGAGGGGCCCACTGTGGCTTCGACTTCCATGCCGGCGGCGGATACCAGTGTTCCTTCTTCCACGTGACAGGACCCACCAGTTGCCGATCCTCCCATTCCACCGGCAGTGCAGTCGGACCAGCCGAGCAATGTCGAGGATAGACGTAGAGTTTAGATCATGCACCTGTTCGTTTGGAGTTTATTTTCTGATATTGTACTTTTGTTGGTTACACTGACTGAAGTAGGTATATAACTCCATTTTTTTTGGGATTGTGGATAGTACATTTTATGTACATGGGGATTACTTTTCTTTTAGCACATTTTGAATACTTGGATAAGTTCTACTTCAAGGTTACTTCAACATTGTCAATGATGTACATCTTTTTATGTTATGTTGATACATTTTGTACATGGTGATTAATGTTACTTCAATGTCATGGAGAGTGTATCTCTTTATAGGTTTGTTATCTTGCACTTGTGGAGGGTGTACCTCTTTCATTGTTGTCACCGTTAATTGATTGTGATGGATGGCTGTCATTCTTCTATATGTGGATGTTATTTGATGTACGCCATTCAGGCTATATGATATATACAAAGGAGATGTTGTCCAAATTTTTCGTACTTATCAATTCTCTTTCTATTGTATTTGCTTCTCATTACTATATCATCCTTTGTTTTCAGGACATCTACACAAGCACATCGACCTTGCATCTTCTCTAACTTTCTCATCTCCACCTCTACTCTATATCTCACTCACTTCTTTAGTTGCATCATTAATTTTGTATAACTCACAAATGCATATTTGCCTTGCAATATTGAACGTTTTACACGATTATCAAACGACAATTAAGGTTGTCTCTTTCCCTTACCCTTCATTCGTGCTTAAGGACAATCCCGTTTAAGTTAGGGGGTATGCATTACATGCATGATAACTATTTTCTATTTACACTTGAAATGCCAAATACTTGCATTAAGGATTATGTGAAAAATTCAACTCTTGTACCCTTTATGGATGATTATTGCGTGATATGTTCGAAGCTTTACATAGTTATAAGGGTTTGCTCATCATGATAGGGGTACTATTCTTAATTCACTTTAACCCGCTTGCTACATGTTAAAGTTGATTAAATAATTCAACATCATTCTTTATTCGCACATTTATGAGGGGTTGATTAGTCAATTCGAGTTTGGTACCTTGAAGGATTAAGAAGTCAAAGGTAAGAATCATGTTTTGCTAAATCAAAAATGGCTATGCTCATATAGTTGAAATCCGAAAGCTTAGTAACCGGGCAATGTGCGTAACAACGTGTATTATTCATGTCAAACGGCTTAGGATTGAGGAAAAAAAAGAGAGAAAAAGATAAATGAGAATCCGAAAGCTTAGTAATCGGGCAATGTGCGTAACAACGTGTATTATTCGCGTCAAACGGCTTAGGATTGAAAAAGAAAAGATAAGATAAGAGAATATGTATGATGACTAGTTATAATTCGTAGTCTTTTGGGTTGGAGCAATTAAGTTCGAGGGGTGCTTTATCACCCAATGCCCTAAAGCCAATTGGTTTGGGAGCCATTGACCTAAAAGATCGTTACAAGGACCTAGAAGAGAGCTTAAGGGATTATAACATTGCACGGTCGCACACTAATTAAGAAAAGTATAAAGAACAACCATGTTACATTTTAACAAACATGTGAAATACTTGAGATGACTAAGCCGGATTAGGCCTTACTTTGTTGATTTTGAAAACCCCAACTATATGTGCGGTAACATACTACACTTGGATTTCTTGACTATACTATAATTGTATTAAGTGCTTTAAAGTCCTTGAAGGATAATAACCATAGCTTGATTAGCTTATTTCTTATATATGTGTCATTTGAAGAGTATTATTATGCACATGATTCCATTATTCTACATTAGAGTAAATCTAGATCACATATGAATTGACGCATGGTATTTTCAAATGACAAGTGTAAATGGGATGTTTGTGGATATCATCACTGTAAACCCTCACAAGACAACACTCATCCTCTAGGGTAAACCTGGGGGTTTAACGGCTTATTGCACGTGCTAAGTGCAATCGTGAGTCCTACGAAAGTGGCTAGTAAGATTTTATTTCTTTTTGCTTTGCTCGAGGACTAGCAAAGTTCAAGTTAGGGGGTGTGATAAATCGCAAAATATGCATAATATAACCCTTCAACTTAGCTTTGTTAGTGTCCGAGCGGTGTATTGCTAATAGTTTATTAGTGCATTTCAGGTACAAGGAGTCCCAAGAATACTTCCATTGATTTCATAGTGAAAAGGTGCAAAAGATGAAGAAAAAGTGAAAATAATCATATTTGGATCGATTTAGGATTATTTCGGATCGATCCACTGTGAGGTTGGATCGATCCATACCTTCCTTCCAGAGGCCCAAAGTGGGTTTTGCACGTTGGATCGATCCACTGTGAGTTTGGATCGATCCAACAACCATTTCCAGAGAGCACCTTTTCAGCCATTGTACAACGGATCGATCCAGACTTAGTTCGGATCGATCCAGAGCCTTGTTGGATCGATCCAAACGAGTCTTGATCGATCCAAAACCCCTTTCCAGAGCCTCTTTTGCAATTTTGCACATTGGATCGATCCAAACTCACGGTGGATTGATCCAAGGCATTAAAATCTCAAAGATTTACATCTTGGATCGATCCATACCTAATTCGGATTGATCCAAAACCGGTTGACGGGTAAAAATGGAAAGTTCAGATTTAATCTGATGGTCCACGACCTAAGGCCTATAAATAGGGGTTTTGGCTCTTATTTTGGGATCCTTTTTCCATCCTTTTTCTATCTTTTTTCAGCTCTTCTTCAGCCTTCTTCCCTCCTTTAGGTCTTTGGATTTCTCCTCTAATTCTTAAGGATTTAGGGCTCCAAGGGTGGATTTTGATGGAGAAGATGGGTCAAGCCTCCTCTTCCATGGATCTTTTACCTAAGATGAATAGCTAGCCCTTTCTCCTTGGGAATTCCTTGATGTCTTAGGGTTTGTTTCTTAGATTTCTCTTTTGTTTCTTGATGTAATCTTGATATGTATTTGTATGAATTCACATGTAATCCTTTGTTTCTTTAATGAACCCCATTATTGAATGTTTGGAATGCTTTCTCTTGCAAGTGATTGTATGAAAATTAGATGCTTGCTAGATGTTCGATTAAATTCCTCAAAGAAGAGGTTATGCTAGAACCATGGCCAACTCTATGGGATGAATCCTTGATCTTAGGATAGGATTGTGAGGTGGTAGAACCACCCGAAGCCATGACTATCCTATTGACCATTCATATCTTCGATGGTGGGTTGGAGTGAGATATTAAACCCATCTCAACCCAATACGTTATTCATACAAAGCCTTGATTAATTACAAATAATATGACTTTAACTCGGCGATTGTTGAGCTATGATCGAATTAAAACCTCGATCATGGATCTTAACCTTGTAATTCACCGATGAGATGATCCTAACCCGACATCTCATTAGCGGCGAGCGCTACTAATCCTACGCTCGTTGATCCCCAATTTAGACCATCTCCTTGAGTGTCATTCATCTTGATTCATAGAGAAAATATTTAGACCCTAATCTGGATTGGAATTCCCTAGGATTTTCTTCTCGATAAATCTTAGCCTTAATTGCTTTTAGAGTACTTTAGTTAGAATAACCAAAAAATCAATCCAATTGTTTCCAACTATTGTAGTGATTATATTGCATTTGTTAGTTCAACCATCCAATTCCTCGAGGACTCGACCTGTACTTCCACTAACTATGTTGTAGTTAATTAGTAGTCCGGTAAATTGTTTTGATCGCCTTTGATATACTTAACGACACATTTCAAGGCGCGTCAAAGACCCACTTTGCCTATACTCTTTTATGACCCAAAAACATTACATATGATGTATCAGATGAGATATGATATCAACTGTCATGAAGGCTTGTGTGGAGGTCGTGGACAGAAGCAACCCTTTGAGGATCTCCTCTCAGAAGAGCAAACGAAGGCCGTCCGATATGGTGAAGAATTACCCTTCCATAAGATAGGACTTGGATATCAAGTCTGCATGACTTCTACGGAGTTCATTGGCCTTCAAGAGGCACCTCCTCACCTTGAAGATGGTAGTTAAGCAACCTTCAATGAGCTTGAAGAAATCAATCAGGGAACAGAAGATGATCACCATCCTACATTCATCCGCGCTCACATGTTGTCAGATGAGAAGGAGAATTATGTTAGTTTCCTCTGTCAGAATCGAGATGTGTTCACTTGGAACTACAAGGAGATGCCGGGCTTGGATACCAATGTGGCTGTTCATCATCTCTCTATAGAGGAAGGCGTCCGCCCAATCAAGCAAGCTCAAAAACGTTTTCGACCAGAGTTGATTCCCAAGATCATCGCAGAGGTAGACAAGCTTATTAAAGCAAATTTCATCCGAGAGTTCCAATCCCCCAAGTGGCTAGCAATTATCGTGCCCATAAAAAAGAAGAATGGACAGCTTAGACTCTGCATAGACTTCAGAGATCTAAACAAAGCCTGTTCGAAAGATGATTTTCCATTACCCATATCCAAGCTCATCGTAGACGTGACGACTAGACATGAGATCCTTTCTTTCATGGATGGGTACTCAGGCTACAATCAAATCAAAATGAATCCTGATGACAAAGATCCAAATCGAGGCATGGGGCAACAACTGCAGGCTGAACGGGCACGGGCTCAAATGTCGACTGCACGATACCTCTAGAGGAGTCTGTCTACGACCTCAACAGCAACCTTACCAGATGATTGTGACTCTTGATCTCCTGCGAAATCAGGAAGGATGTCTGTGAGGGCATCGATTATTTTGCTATAAGATAAGGACACACCAAATCTTTAGGCAGGGGATCATTCAGAGCACCTGAGATAGCCTCCTCAGCAATAGTATGAGTTTCTTTAACATCAACAACAGGATGAACCACAACTGTGGTGTTCTTCTTCTTCTTAGAGGAGCGGATCTATCTTTAGGAGGCCTAGTGTCTCGATGCTCATGTTTCTTCCGCCTATTGGAAGTCTTATTGTTATCAAACTACAAAGAGAAGACAGTATGTCAGAAAAAGTGAAGGGGGTATACATGTGATTTAAGACCTCTTTGACTTTCGTCAATAAGGATTCTTGAGTTGCTTTGTCCAAACTGTTGAAAACTCCATTAGCGTCAAAGAAAGTCCATTCATCTTCCAGACGTTTCCAAAGATGTTTTGTGGCATTGATTTCATGCCCTTTTAGCTCAATTACTCTGGCTTGCTTACCTTCAGGAGAAGCCTGGCGTACAGAATCCCAGCAATCATGTCGAGGGGAAGAAATAACGCGGATGATCGACTCCCTCACCTCAAGTGAAGACGTCCCTTTTAACATCCCTCCTCACAACTCAGGGGCATGGGAAGTGAAAATAATGCGTGTGCCGGTCACCCACCACTTCACCCACGAACTGGAAGTCTTTCCTCGCTGTTCGCTTGAGGCATACATAAATTTTTTCCACTGCCTAACCGCATGAGATGTTCTTGATGGCAAAAGAAAACACCAAGGCGACTCTCTTTGAAAGGATAAGACAAGCCAATGGCCAGGGTAGCCTGGTCAAAGCAAAATTGTCGAGCCACCCTATGAGGGTTGTATGGCTTAGCATACATTGTTGACTTCTTAGAAACTGATCTCCAAAAAAGCACACCACGTCGTATGGCAATAAGGAAATTAGTGAAAGGCTTAGCAGTTGGTGAACCTGTCGTATCCCAATGGTCATGCTTATTCTTAGAACTAAGTGTAACTGGCCAAGTGATGAACTTGTCCTTGATGCCGAGTTTGTCTCGCGCTGCTTCTGCTGAAAATTATAGTGAAGGATGAAACATAGGACCTCCTAAAGCCAGTGGACGCTCAAGGAACTTAGGGAGCTTCCACAGCGGTACAACATCCTTTGAAATAACGGTGTACCCACCTTACCATGCCCATGCTCATACTAGCAAAACCGGGTCCAACATGGTGCCCACACATCTGTTGCATACCTTTGTAGAGAGAGCATAGGGCCACTCGAGCTAGAGAAAAGGAACGTCCATCAGCAAGCCAGGACGCCACCACGAACACACCATGTGAGGACCCGCTCCTCTAACCTGGCTTGACCGCGTAGTTCGAGAGCCATTTTCTTGTTGATTTGGTTCTGCGTCAGGTGCGATTAGGCGATCGTATTAGCATTTTGGACCCCAAGAGCAATTTGGTAAAATTGTGCATGGCGGTCGGTTTTACACCCGTGTTATGCACACACTGTCTTGAATTGATGAATATGATTCATTAGAACCTTAGTGCCCTGTTTGGCACCTTCGTTAGCCCACCCTCGTTAGCAGTCGGCTTCGTTGGTAACCCCGGGCCCACCGCAAAATCCCCTCTCCACCTTCGTTGGCCTCCCACCCCCGTTAGCAGCCGGCTGCCAAATAGGGCGTAGGGGTGCTTCTGATCGGAAGATCGGAGCTCGGTCTGGAAAGATCAAATCGGACGGCCGAGATCGTTCTAGATCTCTATAAATACCCTTCTCTTTTCTCTCTCTTCCCTTCTCTCTCTTTTTCTCTCCTTCTCTCTTCCCTTTGGCTGTCGGCTGGTGCTTGGGCTGCGGTTTTTCGGCGCGGATCCGCGATGATCGGAGTGGAGGATCTTATAGATCGCCTGCACGTCTATACATGTAGGTGTTTCTACCCAATTCATACGGATTGGTTTCCATAGGATTGATTTAATGTGATTTTGATGTGTCTATTTTTGTTGGAATGTTGTGTAACTTGATAGAGTAGTGTAATAGCATATTTAGAACACTTCTACCTTGTCAATTTCGTATTCTATCGGACGAATCCTGTATTTCTCGTCATTTTGTCGGTTTTCATCGATTTTCGACTATTTTGGTTTGGATCTAGAATTTACCCATCTAAACTTGGATTTCTTAGTGTCATTAGGTCCCCCACCATCAATTGCACATCTCTCGAAAGTTTGGTTTGATTTGGATTGGTTTTGATAGATTGAATCTAATAAATTTGATTTTCAGCACTATTCACTGTACTAGCCGACGTATGAAGGATCGATCTTCTTTTGTAAGAAGATCGATCTTTTGTTTGTTAGTGTTCTGTTTCGTCGGAAGAAGATCGATCTTCTTGTGCTAAGAGGATCAATCTCTTCCTTGACAGAGGGTGCTCTTGGGGAAGATCGATGTTCTTGGGAAGAAAGATTGATCCTTTTTTCCCAGACAGAACGCTTTCTTAAGGAAGATCGATCTTCTTGTGAGGGAAGATCGATCTCTTCCTTGACAGAGTGCATGTAGATGGAAGATCGATCTCTTATATGCTGATTGTTATGTATGATTCGAATTTTTATGATTTTGATTTCTTTTTAAACCAAATCTCTTGCATATCTTATATGCTTAGAATAAATGCCTATGGGCGGCGGTATGCTCGTTTCTATTTCTTTGTGGATCAACCGGGGGAGTCACACCCTTCCGGGAATGTTTAGAATAAATGGGCCGAAATTGTGCCCTACTCTTTAATATAACCCAACTGAATGCCGGTGTGCGCCGGGGGCAATAGTGTAAAATGGTTGTTTCATTGATCGCTTGAATGTTTGGGTAACTTGGTTGGTAGAATTATCATTGTACTTGTAGATCAGCTATCTGCGGAATAATTGTGGAACCTTAGCATGTCGGGTGTCGGAGTGCACTGAAGGCTATTGTATAACGGCGTTGCCGATTGTTGTTAAAGAATCAGGTTCGATTCTTTATAATATTGTAGCTTAACTTGTTGAACTCATATGATGATGTTGCATATAGTGACATCTAGGCTAGATGCTTGTATAGATTCATGCACTGTATGCATTAGAGGCATCTCAGGCTAGGCGTGGGCGATGGGTCAATCATCGATCCGAGACTCTCGGATAGCTCAGATCTAGCTCTAGGACTGAGGTTGGGTAGCATGTCTAGGGCGTGATTGTGTTTATTGGAATCTTCATGTTATCGAGGATATTGTCTACTTGGCTACAATGATAATGTTATTGAGGTTTAGAGGTCGTGTCGCTTTTCCAAGGCCAAGTGCTAAGGATGGTTGTCGATGCCCCTGACGTGTGTCCCCAGGCAGTGGTTTCCTCCTGGGTAAAGGGTGTTCCTACTGGTTCTGGTTCATGTTTCCTCCTAGCGTGTTTGGTTGATGTTCTCAGCGTGGTCGGTTGAGAAGAGTATGATCCCTTGGGGAATCAATAGAGGTTATGGGCCCCGTGGCATCCTTTAGACTTAGGCGGAGAAACGACATGGTTGTTGTTTTCCTCCCTTTCAGTATGACGTAGAGTAGAACTCTACTGAGCTTTGTTGCTCACTCCTACCCGGGATGCTTTTTTCAGGTGCAGGCGCCAGCTCATCTTCAGTAGTTCCAGCTGGATCAGCTTTTGGCGGTGCGATGACTTCCAGAGGCGCTTGAGGTTGTTGTGGGACACCTGTTGTACTTTTGATAGATTTTGTATATAGACATCCCTCGAGTATTTTGTTAAATGTGTAATTTCCCTCTTTGAGGAATTTTGATAAATCTGTATCTGATGTCTAAATAGTACAACTTTAATGGTAACTCAATAGAAATCGTATTTCTTCTAGCCTCGAGTTTTAGATTGTTAGAATTACAGTTTTACAATTAGAAGTCAAATGTTTAAATTAACTCTGAATTTCGTAATGTATCGCCCCAGTTTGGATGTGAATAGTAGTAGGTCCCCTCATGCCCCTGTCTGGATGGTTTTTCTGGGTCGAGGTGTGACACAACAGGTCGAACACAAGCATCTTCACCAGGGACCACGTAACAGCACAACCAGATAGAAAGAAAAGCATCAGTGTATACCGCCTTCCCAAACAGTGTATAAGGGTCGAAAATGCCATAACAATCTTCATTCTCCGGTAACCTAGCAGAGCAATGCCTGAGTGGACCTCTGTAGAAGTAGGGCGTCCAAGTCTCAAAAGAAACCGTGTCTCCATCACCACACAGCTCGTTCCAGATTGACAGAAGGTAGTGAGCAGTAGGGAGGTGATAAGGCGTGAAAAGTGTCATGGCTTAACGCGTCGGATCAAAATTACAAATTTATAATCGAACTACTAACTAACTACTTTGGGGGTAACTAGCCGTGAGTCCAAGTCGAATCCACAGGGAATTCGTATTGAAACAATTAAACCACTAAGCCTAATCTAAGTGTTCATACAAGAATAATAAAAGAAATGGTTTTTGGGTTTTATGATATTGAAACTAAGAAAGCATGTAAATGATTCAATGGATAGAAAGAGGTAATAGGGAATCCCAATCCGAATTAAGCTCAATCGTAGCTTTCTAATGGATCAAGATGTGTAATCCTATCGAGGCACTACAAAATCGACTACATTGTGACTAGCAAAGGTCGTCGCTAACAAATAACTGGTTAAGGACTATCCGTCGCAATAGGTGTATGCTAGAAAGTTGACGATCAAGGGATTAGCTTCGATCATCGCTAACGAGAACCCGGGTTATGATCATCTCATCGCAAGAAATTGAGATGTATGAAATATGGTAGTTGATCGGGGTAGTTCTAGCACCTCGTATCCAAAACACTACAAAATATAGGATAGATGCTAGGTTAGATGTAGATTGGAGTGGTTCTAGCACAACCAAATCCCTAACCTAGAGCCAAGACTCCCTTAGATACAAGAGAAGGTGGTTCTAGTATAATCCCCCATTGGGGATTAAAAGCAAACACCTATTGGGCACAAGGTTCTAGCTTATGCATACCAAGGAATCCATCCATCCAACAATAGAATCCAACTATATAAAGATAGGAATGAAGAATAAATACATACAAACTTATCTCAATAGTGTTTACAACATCTAAAAATCCAAAGAAAACTATAAAGAAAACCTAAAACATCATCCTATTCCACTAGGTAAATAGATTAGCTACTCATCTTCGATGGAGAAGCCATGGAGAAGAGATGGATCCTCCTCTTCTTCATCAATCTCTTCCCTCTTGAATGAGAGCTCCCTTCCTTGCCCAAGGGGGTTGCCCCTTTCCATAGCCTCTTCTTGTCCAAAAGAAACTCCTAATAAGAGCCCTAAGTTTGGTATTTATAACCCTCAAGCTTCTCCCCTTCGGATTACATCTGGGCCCTTCATTTTGCCCTCCTGGTAATGAATGATCGATCTTTTGTTCTCGTAAAACTGGCTCCTCCCGACAATGATCGATCTTCTTATGAGAGAAGATCAATCGTCTATATAATATAGCTCTCTATCACAGAAAAGATCGATCGTTATAGGAAAGAAGATCGATGTTCTTTTCTGCATATTATCTCTTTTGCCATTCAGCACTGTGCCATTGGTACTAAAAATACTGTAACTTCCTCTAGGAAACTCGAAATCAGGAACCGTAAAATTCTCCAAAAACTAGACTTCCAGAGCTTACCAATCATGTATGGCACATTATTTGGTTCTTCCTGAGAAGGTACAATTTAATCTTCCAAGTTGACCCATATAATTTTTTCAGCTTCTTTGCTCTTTTTAGCTCCAATTTTCTCATTTTCGCTCCAAACTTGATCTAACTATTGTTGAGGTTTCTTGTACCTAAAATATCATGAAGATTATTAGAAATACCTTACTCGAAGACTAATAAAGGTAAATTAAGGGGTTAATTTATGTACTTTTCACGTCTCATCAGGAGGTACAATGGATACTCGAAGCAAGCTTGACCTTTAAAAGTAGTGTGCTTGTCATCCGGCAGGTACTCATCATAGAATTCTCCATTGAATTCTCCATTGATGGGGAGACCAGTGAGATGAAAAATATCCAAGAGAGTGATGGTCCACTCCCTGTGACGAAGTATGAATGTATTTGTCTCCGGATTCTACCGCTCCATAAGACCACAAAAGAACTACTCATCCATGACGTAGTGTCCCAGTGAACAGAAGATGGCTCCATCAATACCAATAGCTTGAAATTTGGCGGCTTCATCTTCTAGGATAGCACATCCCCATTCAGTATAACCGAGTATCAAGTCATAGGAAAAATGCTGATATCTCTCCGAACCAAGGCCTTCACGAAGCATCCTCTGCCCAAGACAGGAGATATGCAGACTAGAAGGACCACGAGACAAAGGGTAAAGAAGAACTGCACTCATCTTACTACAAAAAGAAGGCTTCACGCCCACTCTAGCAAAAACTCTCCCTTCTTCAATCTCACAACACATTGTGGTGATCGCCCCTCTAGTTATCTCAAAAGTAAGGGTCAGAACGAGCAAGTTCGGTTATACGTGCATAAAGTGAGGAATCTGACTGGATAAGTGCTACCATGCAAGAGGCGTTAGCACCAGTGACAAATGACATCCTGCGACAAAAAGAAAACAAAAAAGAAAAGAAAAGATCAGCAAACATGTTAACCAAAAAACAACAAAATAAAACAAAACAGAAGCAAAATATATAGATATAAGAGGGCGGCATGGGGAGAGAAGACCCTAGGCTCTCTCCCAAGCCGCCGCCATCCCATCTCCTTCTCCCTCTTCCTCTCTTTTCTTCTCTTTTCCCCTCCTCTACTCCTCTCGGCAGACCAACACCAATTGCTTCCGACCAAAGGTTCGCAAGCGCCAGCACCCGACTCCACCAACGCCTTACTTCGCCGGATCCGCCCTCGTGCCAAGCCCGACACCAAGTGCTAACACCGTCTCCACCATCGGGCTCCTCCATCTATGCCGACAGGGGCCCCCAACGCAAGCTGTCTTTCATCTCCGACGAAGCAAGGTCCAAGCCTCCATTGGATCTCTATCTCCTTCTCTTGCGAAGTCCAGCATGACGTCGTTTCTTCTTGCCCACTCCGTCGAGGACTCCACAAGCCCGACATCGAGCTCCTCTGACGCCACAACAAAGCGTCGCCCTGCCGATCTGCTCGCTCTCCGCCAGATCCGCCCCCGTTCAGGCTCAAGCTGCCCCACACCGTTGGCCATCACCGTACTCTGCCGCCACCGTGAGCTTGAATGTCCCTTCAGACGAGATTCCATCATGCGCCCAGCGCCCAGCGCCGAGCTCGTCCCCGTGCTTCATCTCCTCGCCGGTGTTTCTTCCAGCTACCACGAGCCACCTCAGCCACGTCTCTGCCGCCGAGATCGCCGCCAAACTGTCCCATGCTCCTTTACGGCAACTCATCCCACATCGTTCACTACAAACTCCGAAGTCCTCTCCTCCAAACTTCGCCCCGAAACCTGGCAATCGCTCTGTTCCAGCGAGGATCAAGGCATCGCTGTTGCTGCCCTGATATCGCCATGTTTGGCATATTGCTTCCATCTGTTCCAGTGAGGATCAAGGCCTTGCTATTGCTGCCCTACTACCGCCATGTTTGGCGTATTGCCGTCATGTTGGGCGTATTGCCTCCAAATAGCCACTCACGGCTCCAGGCTTCACAGAGGCTTCACAGAGCCCAAACGCTATTATCAGGAAAAAGGGCAGAGAGGAAGAGACAGACCAAATGAGAGGACCGAGTATGTGAGGACCCGTCCCTCTACTCTTATGGTTCGTCGTGGATCGTAAGGGTAATTTGGTAAATTGCACCTTGTCGACTCGTTTCACACTCGCGTGTGCACACACTGACCATGTTTGTTGTAATGTTTGGTTAGAATGGTTAGTGGGACCCGGGATCGAAAGATCCGGACTTGGGTTTAAGTTTTAGTCCAAGTCTAGCTTCCTGCGAGAGACGGATCGATCCTTCCTTGCTAGAGGGATTGATCGGTCAATGCCAGGAACGCGGATCGTTGAGAAGGATCGATCGGTCTCTTAGGACGGATCGATCGTTTTCTTGGACGGATCGATCGGTCTCGTGGGACGGATCGATCGTTCTCTTGGACGGATCGATCGGTCTCCTTGGACGGATCGATCCTGCTTAGTCGGTTCGTTTGCCTATAAAGCAGACATAACCTTCTGCCTTGAATCTCTTTGGAAATCCGAGTTTTTGGCTGAGATTTTCTCTGGATTTCGAAGAGGTTGCGGACGATCCAAGGCCTAGCAGCTGGGATTGAAGCTGCTATTGCTTAGGTAGGAATCCTACCTACATTTATTTCGGGTTTTTGGAGGTTTTTCGGTTGTCTGTGTTTCCTTTGATTAGATCTTGTTGTATACGTGTTAGATTATAGTTTTTTCACTGGTTTTGAATTCGTGATCTTTCGTATTACTAGATCTCAAGTTTTGGTGGGATTTGGTGGAGTTTTCCGACAGTATTTTTCGCCGGAGGGATGCCGGAGAACCCAACGCGATCGATCCGTCTGTGAGATGGATCGATCCTTCTTCGTTGGTCATGCTGAACCCGAGCAGGATCGATCGGTCTCGGGTGAGGACGATCGATCCCGGTGCTTTGGGTAGCATGGATTTTTCCCTCGTCGTGAGTAGGATCGATCCTTCCCTCAAGGGAAGATCGATCCTCCTTGGCATGACAGTGAAGATGTTCCCTATCGCGAGTCGGATCGATCGTCTTAGGAGGACGGATCAATCAGACTCGGCACGATATGGAGAGTTTGCTCACTGCCATTAGTGGGATCGATCCTTCCCTTGGGAAGGGATCGATCCGTCTACGGCAGAGAGAGAGAATTTGTCTTGTTTTGCTCGCGGGGCTTTGCATGTATCGTTTTCTTTACTGTCTTATATTTAGTACATATATTTAAGTATGTTAGCCCTATAATAGGGCAGTGGTGAACCAGGGGAATGATGACTCCCGGGATGTTTCGAATAAACGGGCAGGTAGCCCTACAACTTTTCCTAGCCTTGCATGCTGGCGTGCGCCGAGGGCTTTACCTGTGATATATGTGATATGTTGTTTGCAGGGCTGCTTCCCGGTGCAGGTGGTGGTGGACTGCTGGCAGTTGGTGGTGGTACAACTGTAGCAGTCCCTATACCTTATTTACCTGTTCACCACCCTGGGCCGGCAGGGTGCCATGCCCAGACCTTATTATTTATAACATCACATACTGTTGCATGTTTATCTGTTTTATCCTGCGCATGTCCATAGCATGCATTGTGGTGTGCATTAGTTGCATCTGTGTAAGGCGTTGCCGATCCAGGGCTTTCGGGTAGCCCGGATCTAGCTCTAGGACCGTTGCGGATAGCTTGGTAAAGGACTCGATTTGTAGTATTCAGTCGTTTTCGATGATAGGGTTAGTTTGACCTGAATACATGTTATTTGAGGTTTAGAGGTCGTGTCGTCTCCAAAGTCGTATCTGAAGTGTAGCCGGAGTCCAGTGTCCTTAAACTCTTGGGAGGAGGAGTGCCTGCCCAGCGGTGTCCTGGCTCGCCAAACAGTGTTCTGTGTCATGTTGAGAGTATCCATTGTTTTGGGCCTGCGTTCACGGACTTCCGATAGGGTTATGGGACCCTTGTATACACCTAGGATAGGCTTGGGGATGACACTGTTGTGTTCCCTCCCTTGTGAGTGTCGTAGTGTAGTGTCCTTGCTGAGCTTAGTGCTCACTCCTACCCGGGCTGCGTTTTGCAGGTGCTGGCGCTAGCTCTTCTTCGGTCGCCCCTACCGGGCCGGTGTTTGGTGACGTGGTGGCGTCTGGCGGTGCTTGAGGAGCGACGATCTGTTGTACCCTTTTTGTTATAGATAGTCTCCTACGGGAGTGATAAATGTATAATTTTCCTGTTTTGAGGGCATGTATCTATTCTAGTTCAATATTTGGGTTTGTAATA
Source organism: Narthecium ossifragum (assembly GCA_963920575.1). Lineage (NCBI taxonomy): Eukaryota > Viridiplantae > Streptophyta > Magnoliopsida > Dioscoreales > Nartheciaceae > Narthecium > Narthecium ossifragum. The sequence goes on along the minus strand of OY986974.1, from coordinate 13,660,894 downwards.
TTTGTATGATACAAGATGATTGTGAATTGATAGGGAAACCACTACGATTAGAGGGAAATCTCGCCAAAATTTTTCGCAGCAGGTTAGGTTCCGCTTCGCATCGCCCGGCTCGGTCGGGCCTACACGGGTCGTGGCGCGACAGAGTACTTCAAAAATGCATTGACACTGGAGCAACCATAAGATTTGTTGAAAACAATAAAATCGAAGGAAAGAGTATCTTCTTGATAAAAAGACAGAAATTTCTTATCCACAAGAAAGAAAAGAGTGCATCCTTGACAACAGGATTGTTAGAGAGGAAATCCAACCGTTGACCGGTCAACTAGTCAAAGTCAAAATCCTATTTCACACTTAAATATCAGATGATTGTAGTTGAGTTCTGCTCTTTCGAATTAACGAACTCGAGATGTCAAATAATATGGAAATCTAGATTAGACCTAGTTAAATAATCTAATTATCAAAAGTAACCTAAGAAAGGCTGTAAATTATCTAAAATTACGGAATTAATTAAAGCATAAAGATCAACTTAAATTACTGAATCTAAGAAATGCATTTAAACCTATGGATTAACTTAATCTAAGAAAGCAGTAACTTATTCTAATGGAAAACAGTAAAGAAAGCTGTAAGAAAAGCAATAAAAAGGACTAATTAAACCTAAATTAATCTTAAAATACTCCTATGATCATGAATAACGAAACAGTAATTAAAAGACTAATTTAAACTTACTTAGAACTAATTTAACTTAATTAAACTATGAAAAAGAAACGGACAGGAAATGGAAAGAAATCCATTAACCTAGAACTACAAGACAAAAAGAAAAGAGGAGAAGACGATTAAAACGACTACATTATCGAGATTACACTAAGAAAACAGTAAAAGACGCCATTAATCAAACTGAAAGCTTTATTAATCAACTTACAGGTACATAAGAAACGAAAGCCATGCTTAAGAGTAGGTTACAGGTTGTCGGGGGGGGTTTACAGTGGAGAAGAGAAGCTATTTATACTAAGGAACTGAATAACTGCTCCCGCCTTGAGGGTTGATGGCGTAGAAGGAGGAGATCGTGCGTGAACTGCTCCATAACAGCTTCTCCCACGTTCGTTTCTGGTTTGGGGAGTACACGTGGTTGATTCTCGTTCATTGCATACGTCACGATTACGCTGACTTACTTATCGTTTCTTGTCCACGTCATACATGCATGTGTTTTTTAACCATATTTGGCACACGTGTTAATTGCTTTTGGACGATAAAATTGAGTAACATGTCCAATTGTGACTTTTGGGCGATGATCGTCCATAGTCCTTTAAATAATAGTGCCATATGGACGATATCGTCCATTTGGTTAAAATTCTATCGTCCATTTTGGTCGATAGATTTCATCGTTTCATTTGGTCGATATTTTATCGTCCATTTGGTCGATAGACTCTATCGTTCATTTGGTCGATAGGTTTCATCTGGTCGATAAGATTATGTAGTTATCGTCCATTTAGTAATTGCTTTTTGCTTACGTGTCCGTCATTTAATGATTTAGCCATTATTTTGGCTAACATTTTACCCCCCATGCGGTAATCGAGGAGACACTTTAATGACGAGGTGACCGCATCATCCGGGATTTGACCGTTTTGCCTAGGTTTTCAAATTTAATCATGGTGGATGTTTAGGAAAATGAACCGCTGCGCCGTTTCTTTTCTCTATCCAAATCTTTTGGGATCCGGCATTTAAACCTTCTGGCAAGTAACGACAAAAAACCCTTTATTTAAATCTCTTCCTTCAGCCAGAAAAGAACTTTCTTCGCCTGTCTTCTTCTTCAAGTCTCCTAGGGTTTTACTGCTCTTTACCTACTTCCGCGGCGGTTCTTTGTTCTTTTCCTCTTAACTCCGGCGTCTACACCCCTTCGTCATCATGGTTCGTGAGATCAAAGCTGATAATGATGTGCAGAGAGAAGTGACGTCCGCCGTGGGAGATTTCAATGAAAACATGAAGTCGGATGATATAAGGAGCGGTTATCTGGTCCGGGAAGGTGACCTTAACTCTCAATTATTTACTTTGGGTCCATGCTTCATTCCGGAAAGTATTCCTTCCCTTGGTTCCGAGGAGACTGTTCTTGTGAATTCTTTTCCTATTTCTGGCGATTTGCCCTTTTTTGGAACCCTAAATCTCTCTTCTCTTTCTTCAAAAAACCCTATCATCTCCTGGCCATTAGTTGATGACACTTTTGTCAAATGGTATAATAGGATGATTGGCCATTCTGAGACTAAGTCAATTTTTTCTGAGGCGGGTATTTTGGATTTCTTGGACTTGAGCACCAGGGTTCCTTTTCAAAATTCTAACTTGCTTATTTCATCGCTTCTTTTTTGGTCGACAGAATATAACAATTTTGTCTTCCCTTTTGGTTCGCTCACCATAACTATAATGGACATATCGCTCTTAACCGGTTTAACTCCACTTGGTACTTCTGTATCGGCCAATATGGACGTACCCAAAAAAGAAATTGTTTTTGAGGCCGATAAGAACTATAGTCTTTTCATTAGTTACTATGCCAAGTTGTCTGAGAGCGATGGCCCTCCAAACTCTCTTGAACGATTAGCGTTCATTTACTATTGGCTTTGTAAATATGTCCTTTGCCTTCCTGCCAAAAAACCTGTTAAGGGGTATATCCCACTCGCTCGGGATCTTTCCTCGGGCAAACAAGTTTTTTCTCTTGCTCCTTTTATTTTGTCGGCCATTTATCGAGGAATGTACCTCGTCCTTGAGTAGTTGAGAGAAGGGGGTAGCTTGACGGGATTTGGTCCTTTGTGGCTCGTCCAACTATGGCTTAGAGCTTACTTCCCTGATCTTCATATGCCACCTTCATCATCATCGGCCAGAACTCAAGGCCATTTGTATCTTTCTTCATCTTCTATTCCCAAGTCCTTTCGACAGGCCTTCAATTATTTCTATACTCTGTCCAATTTTTCTTCTTATCGCCCATTCAATCCTGAGTCTCATCCATTGTCCATTAAACCTTTGCTTGACCTTTCTTCAGACTTAGAGTCTGATGATAAAATATTAGCTTAGGCTCGTTTTCTCATCGGCCGTGACCTTCATTTTGATACGGCTTGGGGTAAGGCAAACAATAAATGTGGAGTAGAAGTTTACGCTCCCAATTTTGCTGCTCGCCAATTTGGCCTTAAACAGTATTGGCCAGTGCCACCATACTTCAGCTTTAATATCGTCGCTAGAGGGCGATGTGTCTTCTCAGAGATGGAGCGAGTAATTTATGTGGATAAGAGAGAATTTGTCGCGCCCCGACCCGCAGAGCGCACCCGGGCCGGGACCGCGAGGGGAAAGGAAGCCTACAACTACAGCCTCAACTGGCAGAAACAGTTGAGACTACGGGCAGCTGGCGGAAACAGCTGCCAACAATCACAAGCGGAAGCAAGGGTACTAAACAACAGCTATTAACATTTATTAAAAAACGGTAATAAAAGAGTTAACAGGGTTCTAGTACAACAAGCCACAAGGGATCAACAGTCCCCAAGAAGAAGCTACACCACCCACCGGGGTCTCCGCGAAGGCACAAACAAAACCATCCTGACCCTCAGACATGGTCAGGATCCGGCGCACTGCCACGAGACGGCCGCGGGGGCAACACGGGAACAGAGCGGCCACCTGCACCTGCAACAAACACAGTCCAGGTAGGCATGAGCAACAGCTCAGCAGGGTCCTACTCTACCACCCTCGCTAAGAAGGCAAACCCAACGAACCAACCCTGAGGCCAAGTACCGAGGCTTGCCAAGGATCCCATAAATCCCGTCACTAACCCGAAGGATTCCTGTCCCAAGTACGCCCCTCCGACAACCACTGCTCAGGGGTGGACAACTCCGACAATCCCTGACCCAGGGTGGACATGACGCTACTGGTAGGACACCCTTCCCCAAGAGGGATCTCCACACTTGGCGGAACGACCGAGGTTAAGACTACCATCTCTCAGTACTCCAAGCCACAGAGCCAACAGGACCCCCTAACTCCTGACTCAAGACTAAGCCTAGCCAGGGAGTCCATCGATCCCATCGATGTCCTCCCCCCCCAGGGTTCCTGTCCAACCTACGTCCCTCCGATAGCCACTGCTCAATGACTGGGCTACCTCCGACGGTCCTTGACACAGGGTGGACCGGACGATACTTGTAGGACACCCTTACCGGGGTAACGGCGTCAACCACTTAATCATTGGTCACCGGAGTCCACGGGTCAACCCCACCCAGTCTAACCTAGCATGTCTAATGCTCAGGAAGCAAGGCATGATATGAATAAGTAAAGCAGTAACAAACAGCATACCAAGGGCACACCTTCGGCCCATTTATACTAACCACTCCCGAGGATCATGACTTCCTTCGGTTCACCATAAAGCGGTAAAAGGGCATAACCCATGGCCCAGTAATCTAAGCATTCCCGAGGGTTCATTACTCCCTCGGTTACCCATAAAGCAGTAAACATAAGCAATAAAGTAAAACAATAGAAGCCCCAAGGGCAAAACCATCAAAACTGCTTACATGCGAAGCCCCGCGGGCAAAACCCAAGAAAAACCTCGCTGCGACTAAAGGATCGATCCTCACCAAGGGAAGGATCGATCACTTAAGTAAAAGTGAGCCTCCCTCACTGTCGAGACAAAAAGGATCGATCCTTCCTCCCAGGAAGATCGATCTTTCCCGGGACAGAGGGCGCCCTTCCAGTCACACCAAGGAGGATCGATCTTTCCTCCCAGGAGGATCGATCTTTCTCGGGACGAAGGGTATCCCTGCTAACCCAGGCCCCATGATCGATCTCCTCCCATAAGAAGATCGATCATGTGCTGGGCGCAGCAAGCCCACACCAGAGGACCGATCCTTCCTCCCAGAAGGATCGATCACCCAAGGATGGGTTCTGGCGTGCTTCCGGCCGGAGAACCGCCGGAAAACACAACCAAACCTCACCAAACTTGGTGGGTTGGTAGATCTGAGTACCACGAGGCTACTCAAGGCCTCAAAACCAGAAACCAACATCTCCACAAGGAGATCTAACGAAAACCAAACCCGGATTTAAACCCTCAAAGCTAGCCGGAGTTTAGAGTGGGATCCCTACCTCCTCAGAGCAGCTTCGTTCCACGAAGCCTAGCCAGGGATCTTCCTCGCCTCGCCACGAACCCAACGAGCCTTCAAGCTCCAGGAGAGGTGGCCGGAGGAGGAAGAACGGAGGAGAGAAAGGGGCGGTCGGAACAGGGGAAGAAGCAGAGCATTCGCGGGAAAGAAGAAGAAGAGGGGAAGAAAGGAGGGGGAGGGGAAGGGGGTAAGGCCGGGGAAAGCCGGAGAAACCGCGGGAAAGGCAAAGGAGGGGAGCAAAAGTCTCCCCTCCCCTGACAGGGGAAGCGACGGCCACCGCGGTGGCCGTCCTTCGAAAGCCACCGACAAAGACTTCCAGGCACAGGCATGATCGATCATCCTTGCATGCGGGATCGATCTTGCTAGCCACAGGATCGATCTCCACCCCTAGGTGATCGATCTTCTGAGCCCTGAAAGACAAACTTGGGCTGGGACACAAGCCCAAGTCCAGAACCCCCAACCTCGGGCCCACCTAACCTTTCTAACAACCACAAGCACCAAACAAGGTCTGTGTGTGCACACCCCGTGTGACACGACCGCCAAGGCGCAATTTCCCAAATTGCCCTTGGGTCAAAAACAAGCCAAAGGAAAAAGAGGGGCAGGTCCTCACAGAATTGCTCCTCATCAAGAGGTTTAGGCTTAGACCTTTTGAGCCTACTAGCGAGATTGAAGCTAGTATTACTAATAGCTGGAAAGAAATGGTTGATGAACGTCTTTTCTTTGCTGACAAGGACCTAGTTTTTGAAAAGTTCATTCCTCCAAAGGAGAAGAAAAAACAAAAGCAAGTGGCTGCTAGTCATCGACCAAGCAAACGAAAGACAAAAGGTATATCTTCATCGTTCTCCTTGAATTTTTGATATCCTTTTTTTATCTAATACAATATGATCGATAGGTTCAAACGATGAGGGCGATGTACCGCCCAAAAAGAAGCGCAGTAAAGGAAAAACCGCCGTCCAACCTCAACCATCTTTTTCTCCAAAAAATAAATCATCTCCTCGATCGATAGATTCTGACGATGAGGATGATGAGCCGCTTACAAAGAGACGTAGTAAAGGAAAAACTATCGTCCAACCTCAACCATCTTCCTCTCAAAAAGATCAATCATCTTCTCGGCCAATTGCAGAGGAAAAGGTTGATTCTCCTAACAGCAGTCATCGAAGCAGTCAATCTGCTCATGTCACGTGAGTATCATAACATTTTCTTTCTTGTTATGTTTGCCTTTTCCTTTTGATACTTAAACTTTTGCGTCTTCAGGGCTGTTGTAGAAGTGGGCTCTAGTACTCCGAGCTCTTTGTATTCTTTGTCTCCTTCTCGACCTACAACCAAAGTTCCTGAGGTTGTGGTTGATACGTCTCCATCACAAATGGTCGAGGAACATCCTCCAACTTCTCCTGATCATGCTGATGAGAGTGTGCCTCCAACTTCCTCGGCCAAATCTTCCTCAAAAACCAAGGCGCAAGTACGTTCTGGTGGTAGATTCAAACGACTCGCCCAAAAGAATATAAAAGTATAGATAACTTTTATTTTATTGATGATCGATTTATCGACCATTCTCTAATGTTTAAATCTTTTAGGAATCGAGGAAGCAAAAGTCTGTCGGCCAAAATTCTGGTCGAGAAGATGAGGATGAAGACGATAACAATATCTTTGACGTCTTGAATACGACTCCATCTAAACCAGGTTTGTCATTAACTGGTAGAAAACTCGTTCATGGTCCGTATAGTTTTTTACGAGACCTTGGTAATGCGAGTTTATCTTCTGTATCAGCTTCTCCTAATATCCCAGCTGCTCCTACTCAAGTTGAAGATCTCTCGGCCAAAACTGTTAAGCCGGGCATCGCTGCTTCTCCAGTTGTCTCATCAACAGAGGCACTACTTGCATCTCCAAAACCACGTCTCGGTGTCCCTGAACCAGTAATGGCCGATATTATATCGCCATCTTCTCATGTTTTGACATCAACTACTGATGTTCAAACAAGGGCGACTACTAAAAACCCTGCAGCTGCTCCCTCTGCGATGAAGACTTCAACTTCATCTTTTGTTACTCCCACTACTCATCCATCCAGTTCTACCTCTTCACAGGTATTTTATCGTTCAATTCGATTCTGTCGATCATTTAGTGTTAACTCTTACTGAATGCTTGTTCTTTTCAGGGCGATCTCGCCCATTTAATGAATATTGTCCAGGCCTTCTCGGATTCCTGGCATTCTATAGTGACTGCCAAGAAAACGACTGTTGACCCTGAAGTTGCACAAGGGAGTCAGCACGAAGAATTCAGGCGAGCTTTATCCCAATGTCTTGTAGTTTTGGACAAGCTTCCTGAAGAGGACTTCACCAGATTAGATAGTGAAGTACTGGACAAAGCCATAACACCCTTTCTCTCTGTGGATCCTACAGTCTTAGGGTTTTCATCCAGTGACATGGACGATATTCACAATATTAAGATCAAGATTGAAAGTCTGACTGCTGAGAGAAACAACTTGATGAACGAGATCGTTCTTATTGGGGAACGTCAGGAGCGGCGTACCCATATCAAAGACATCATCAGTGTTCGTGTTAAGCAGCTTCAGAAAAACACTGACGATATTGGCGAAACAGAATCAGAGATTCTCGGTTACCAGAACCAAATGAAACTACTCAACTGGCTGAGGAGGGCAACCAAATGATGCAAGAGTACGTCGCTTTGGAGGCGAATTCCTCAAAAGATCGCCAAGTCGAGTTGACGGGTGAGCTTGTGAAGAACAAGCAACGCTTTAGGGCAGTCCGTGAAAAAATTGCTCTCTTATCTCAAAATCTCTCTTTGAAGAGATAACTTGTCCTTGTCTGATATGAACGATAAGATCTTGTAATGCCACACTTTTGGCCGATATTTTGTAATGGACATATTTGTTAATTGCTCTCGTCCAAATCTCAAGGACGTATTTCTTCTATGCCTTTTATTCCATTGATGGGTAATACTTCTTAATGTACCGACCATTTATCATTGATCGATGCAACCCACCGTCAATATTCCGCAGTTGATATGATCCATTTGGAAATACTTGATCGACTAAGTATGGTCATTCCCAGTTAGGCAACCACTTTCCATAGTTGGGATCATTACGATCTATAGGTAGGATCGTTTTCCAAACTAGATCTCCTTCTTGAAACTCTTTTGATACTACTCTTTTATTGTAGATATCGGTCACTTTTAACTTTTGTGCCTCTATATTTTCTAAGGCAATAGCTCGTTGCTCATCTAGCTCTAAAAGATTATACATTAATGCGTCTTCATATTCTTCACTAGCTGAGCGATCTTGTTCCATAACTCTAGGCGATAGAACATTTATCTCAGCCGGTAGCACCGCTTCTTGACCATAGACCAATTGGTAAGGCGTAACCTTAGTACTAGACTTAGGTGTAGTTCTATGTGCCCATAACGCTCTTAGTAAACCTTCATGTCATTGCCTTGGGTTATCGTCCATCATCTTTCTTATGATTGACTTGATGGTTTTATTGGACGCTTCAGCTTGTCCATTAGACTGGGCATAATAGGGTGTAGAATTGGCCATATTAATTTTATACTCCGCCAAAAAATTCTTTACCCTAGAACTTACAAACATTGTCCCTTGATCGGACACAATTGTTTGTGGAATGCCAAATCTACATATGATGTTTTCCCAAATGAAATTTATCACTTGATCATCAGAAACATTTTTTAATGGAATTGCTTCCACCCATTTAGTAAAGTAATCTGTCGCCACAATTACGAACTTGTGCAATATGGACGATGGAGGATAAATTTTCCCTATAATGTCTATCGCCCAACATCTGAATGGCCAAGGTTTGACAATGATCGATAATTCACTTGCTGGAGCTCGTTGTAATGGACCATGTCTTTGGCATGCTTCACATCCTTTGGCATATATAGCACACTCCTCCCCCATGCGTGGCCAATAAAAGCCGCTGCGCATTATTAGCCAACGCATTTTGATGCCAGACTGATGTTGTCACGCCCCGACCCAGAAAACCCATCCAGGACGGGGTGTGAGGGTCCTAACACTATTCATCATCAACCGGCGCGGTACAAAGCGGAAAAGACGGATAATTTAAACAATTACATTCCAGAGGCTAAACAGATTTAATCATCATATAGCATTAAGTTGTACAATTCAGACTAGATACAATAGCTTCCAAGGGATAGATTTAATACAATACTCCAAAATCCTCAGAAGCTTACATCATATACATATACAAATATCAAAAAGGGTACAACTGATAATCCTCCAAGCAACCTCAAGCGCCCCTGGATGTACTCGCGCCGCCAAAAGCCGATCCCGCCGGCTCCACCGAAGAAGAACTGCCGCCTGCACCTGCAAACGCAGCCCGGGTAGGAGTGAGCGATAAGCTCAGTAGGGTTCTACTCTACGGCACACTGAAAGGAGGAAAACAACAACAGGGTTGTCTTCCAGCTCAAGTCTAACGGATGCCACGGGTCCCACAACCCTGTCGACTTCCCAAGGGATCCTACTCTTCTCAACCGACCACGCTGGGAAACTCAACCAACACGCTGGGAGGAAAGAACCGGAACCAGTAGGATCACTATTACCCAGCAGGAAACCACTGCCTGGGGACCATGTCAGGGACGTCGACACCCATCCTTAGAACTTAGCTTCGGAAGACAACCCGACCTCTAAACCTCAAACACTGATCAGAGTCAACTAGCGTGAATCCTCAAAGACATGAGACTTGATCATACAATCACACCCTACTCCTGACTACCCATCCACGGTCCTAAGGCTAGATCCGAGCTACCCGAGAGCCCCGGATCGGCGACCCAAACCATCGCCCGCCTAACCTCAAATGCCTCTAATGCATACAATGCATGAGCCTAGGCAAACATCTATCCTAGATGTCTCTACATGCCACATCAGCAGTTAAAGGTTCAACAGATATACAATAACCCTCGGCACTCGCCGGCAAGAGGCTAAGGTTCCACAATTCCTCATTAACTAGCACTCATAGCTAGTTAATGGTTAAGCAAACAATTAAGCATTTAACTACAACCAACATGTATTAAATGCAAGTGAAACCTTAGATTTACCTAAAAAGAGAGTTATTCGAATTGATTCTCAAATGCGATGAAAATCCTTTGAAAACCTCATCAAATCCCCCTACATGCTTCCCAACATGTTTAGATGCTAATCCCAAATCAAATCCACCGAAGGAAAACCAGAAAACCAAGTTCCAGTGGTCACGGACGATGCCACGGTCGATCCGGGGATCGACCGTGAGACCACGGACGATGTCACGGTCGATCCACCGATCGACCGTGAGGCCAAAACGAAGAAAGCCTCATGGGCGACGGTCGATCGGCCCATCGACCGTCGAGAGCCCAAAACGGGACAGAGCCTCACGGACGATGCGACGGTCGATCCGACGGTCGACCGTGAGGCGGGATGAAAAAGGAGAAAGGACCCACGGTCGATCGACCCATCGACCGTGGGAGGCCAAAATCCCGACAGAGCCTAACGGACGATGCGATGGTCGATCCGACGGTCGACCGCCAGGCCCAGAAAGCGTAAAACAACAAGTGACGGTCGATGCACCGATCGACCGTCGAGCTCTTGGCACAGTTCATCAGATTAGTGCCGGAAATCCATTTCTTTGGATTTTAAGTATCAAATCATGTTGGAATTAAATGAGATTTTGCAAGCATGTGTATTTAGCCAAGAGGAAACTAGTGGAGTGAAGAAATCCAGGTTCTGACGGTTAAATCCCCTATCTAGGTCCAAATGGACAAAAATCGACAAAACGGCGATAATACGGAAACTAACCATTAAAATACAGAAATCCACTGATAGGAATACTGGAAACAAGCTATACTACACATCCATTGATCCACACAGCATTCTAACTCATGCACCTACAGCGAAAGCTCATAAAACCTATCCTAGGAGAACCCGATCCAAGGATCGGGGTAGAAACACCTACTTGCACAAGTAGGGTAGCTCCTCCACGCGTCCCGTTGGTCAAGCCGACAAGATCCGCGATCCGAAGCCCAATCCTCCAAACCCTAGTCCAGCCGAAGGAGAGAGAGAGAGAGAGAGAAGGAGAAAACGACAGGTGAAGGAGGAGTGAGAGAAAGGGACTTGGCTTATATAGGCATTCCAAACCTATCTCAGCCGTCCAAACCGATCTTTCCCGATCGAGCTCCGATCCTCCGATCGGACGCACCCTAGGGATTCTAATCAAACACATACATCAATCAAAGTCAGTGTGTGGAACGCGGGTGTGAAACCGACCACCAGAGGGCATATTTACCAAAATGCCCCCGGGGTCCAAAACCGCCACACGATCGCCCGATCGTGCCCGACGCGGAACCAAACCAACAGGAAACCGGCTCTCGACCCACGCGGTCGAGTCAGGTATGAGGGACGGGCCCTCACAACCTAAACACCTAAAAAAAGAATTTCGTCCCGAAATTCAAGGTGGAAGCCAGGGGAAAAAGAAACAACTAAGCCTACCTGCACAAACAAGGCTACAATTAGGGGCGCCAACGCCCACAACAAGGAACTATCTGAAGAGGTGAACAGTCGGGGAAACTCCCGACGCATGCGATCCTCTCGCTCCCAAGTCAGACTCTCTGCACTGCCATGTCTCCACCTGACCAGGACCAACGGTATCGATCTGCCTCTGAGCACCTGATCCCGTCTGCCCATGATCTGTACTGGCTGCTCTATGTAGGTAGCGTCCTCCTCAACCTCAATGTCGTCGTGTCTGATCACGTGAGACGGATCTGGAATGTACTTCCTCAGCATAGAAACATGGAAGGTGGGGTGAACTGCTGACATGTGCGGAGGTAGAGCTAACTGGTAGGCGACCGCTCCAACGCGCCTGACGATCTCAAAAGGACCCGTGAACCTCGGAGCCAGCTTGCCCCTGCTACCGAACCTGATCGACCCTCTGCGCGGGGACACCTTCAGTAGCACTCTGTCACCAACAGTGAACTCCAGGGGTCGTCGTCTGCGGTCTGCGTAGCTCTTCTGCCTGCTCTGTGCAGTCAGAAGCCTCCGCCTGATCTGAGCCAACCTCTCTGACGACTGCCTGATGATGTCCGGACCGGTAAGGGACGCCTCCCCAACCTCAGTCCAACACACCGGTGAGCGACACGGTCTGCCGTACAATGCCTCAAAGGGTGCAAAACCCAAACTGGCCTGAAAACTGTTGTTGTAGGCAAACTCCACCAAAGTCACGTGCTGCTCCCACGTACCTCCAGCGTCTAGCACACATGCTCTGAGCATGTCCTCCAAGATCTGGATAGTCCGCTCTGACTGCCCGTCTGTCTGAGGGTGAAAAGCTGTGCTGAAAGTCAGTGCTGTCCCCAAGGAGTCCTGGAAGCTGTCCCAGAACCGGCCAGTGAATCTAGGATCTCTGTCTGACACTATCGACACTGGGATGCCGTGCAGTCGTACTACCTCGTCAATGTACCTCTGACTCAGTCTGGCAACTGGATCTGTAGTCCTCATGGGGAGGAAATGAGCCGATTTGGTCAGTCGATCGACAATGACCCAAATCGCATCATTCCCCCTCGGTGACCTGGGTAGCCCGGTGACGAAGTCCATAGCTATATGTTCCCACTTCCACTCTGGCACGGGAAGTGGCTGCAACAAACCTGGGGTCCGCCTGTCCTCTGCCTTCACCCTCTGGCAGGTGAGGCATCTGGAGACGAACTCAGCTACTGACCTCTTCATCCCGCACCACCAGAACTGTCGGCGAAGGTCGTGGTACATCTTGGTGCTCCCGGGGTGAACGGCGAAACAGGAGTGGTGGAACTCGTGAAGGATCTCCTCTCGCAACGCCGGGTCTGCTGGAACTGCAACTCTGCCCCTGAAGAGTAGACCGCTGTCTACCGACACTGTCCAGCCCTCAACCGCGTGCTCGGTGCCGACCGCAGCACGGGTCTCCACGAGCTCTGGGTCTCCAGCCTGTGCCTCGATCACCCTGACCAAAAGAACTGGAATGCTGCGAACAGCATACAGGAAACCACCTGTCGCCCGGTCCTCGAAGTCCAGCCCAAACTGACTGACTGTCTCCAGCATCTGCCACTGCCGAGCTGACACTGCTGCCAAGGTCACTCTGCTGTCTCTGGTCTGCCTGCTGAGAGCGTCTGCTACGACGTTTGCCTTACCAGGATGGTAATGCAACTCGAAGTCGTAGTCTTCTAGAAGCTCCATCCACCGCCGCTGCCTGAGGTTGAGGTCACGCTGGGTAAACACGTGCCTCAAACTCTTATGATCAGAGTACACCGAGAACCGCTCACCGTAGAGATAGTGCCGCCACGTCTTCAGAGCGAAGACAACCGCTGCAAGCTCAAGATCGTGGACTGGATAGTTCCTCTCATGGGTCTTCAGCTGCCTGGAACCGTAGGCCACCACATGGCCCTCCTGCATAAGCACACAGCCTAGACCCTCCCCACTAGCGTCGCAGTAGACACTGTAGCTGACGCCTCGCTCTGGAACTATAAGGATCGGTGCACTCGTCAGCCTGGTCCTCAACTGGATGAAAGCCTGCTCACAAGCCTCATCCCAGGCGAATGGGACCTCCTTCTGTGTCAACCTGGTCAGCGGCCCTGCAACCCTGGAGAAGTCCCGCACGAACCTCCGGTAGTAACCCGCCAAGCCGAGGAAACTGCGGACCTCGAACACTGTCGCCGGTCTCTGCCACTGTAGCACCGCCTCGATCTTGGCCGGATCAACTGAAATACCTGCCGCTGACACCACGTGCCCCAGAAACTGCACCTCAGGAAGCCAGAACTCACATTTGGAGGCTTTGGCATATAGCCTATGCCCCCTCAGCAACTGCAACACTGTCCTCAGATGCTGCCCGTGCTCCTCCGCGGTACGTGAGTAGACTAGGATGTCGTCGACGAAGATCACCACAAACTGATCTAAGTACGGTCGGAAGACCCTCTGCATCAGATCCATGAACGCCGCCGGTGCGTTCGTCAAGCCGAACGGCATCACCATGAACTCGTACAACCCGTACCTCGTACGGAAAGCCGTCTTCGGGATGTCGCAATCCCGAATCCGCAACTGGTGATAGCCGGTACGGAGATCGATCTTCGAAAAGACCGAAGAGCCTCGGAGCTGGTCGAACAAGTCATCGATCCTCGGCATCGGATACTTGTTCTTCACCGTCACCCTGTTCAGCTTCCTGTAATCAATGCAAAGACGAAGCGTACCGTCCTTCTTCTTTGCGAACAATACAGGAGCTGCCCAAGGTGACGTGCTGGGACGGATGAAACCTCTGCCGATCAACCCGTCCAGCTGGACCCTCGGCTCCCTCTGCTCTGCTGGTGCCATCCTGAAAGCTGGCAGAGAGATCGGCCCGGTACCCGGTACAAGATCTATCTGGAAGTCTACTGCCCTGGAAGGAGGAAGGCCCGGTAGCCGGTCCAGGGGGTGAGCGCTACGTTATTAATCTCTCGCTCTAACTCCTTTGGTATATCTACACAAGGATAGTCAGCTAAAAAATCGGCCAATGCCTGGCCCTTAACAGCCTTTTGAGATACAAATTGAATATCAAAATCAGCTAATGTTAAAACCCAATAACCAATACGTTGGTGTAAAATTGGCCGACAAAACAAGAATTTCAATACATTGAACTTAGATATCAAGTAGACTGTTACAGGTTTTAAATAAGCTCTAAGCTTGGTACACATAAAATACAAGGCCAAGCATAACTTTTCTATGGCCGAGTACTTCTGTTTATAAGGTAACAACTGTCTACTTAGATAATACACTGCTCTCTCAAATCCATCTTTGCCATCTTGCGCTAAGAGACCGCCTATTGATCGGTCTGCTGCAGCGATGTAGAGCTTCATGGGTTGATCCAATTTTGGCGGCGCCATAACTGGTGGCGTTGATAAACATTGCTTCAAGCGTTCAAAGGCTTGTTGATGTCGCTCTTCCCAGACGAAATCGTCTTCATTCTTTAATCTTAAGAGCGATGAAAACTCTTGAGTTTTACCTGCACAGTTAGCAATAAATCTTCTTAAAAAATTCACTTGACCAAGAAACTTTTGCAGTTCTTTCTTAGTCTTTGGAGGACTGGCCTCAATTATAGACTTTGCTTTGTTTTGGTCAAGTTCTATTCCTCGCTGATGGACGAGAAAATCAAGAAAATTCCCTGCTTGTACCCCAAAGGCACATTTCAAGGGATTTAACTTTAAATTATATTCTCTCATTCGCTCAAAAGTTTTGATCAATTGTGAAAAGTGATCGGCCATAATCGGTGACTTCACTACTATGTCATCAACATAAACTTCAACAAAGTGGCCAATCATATCATGAAAAATCAAATTCATCGCTCGCTGATAAGTAGCACCAGCGTTTTTTAGACCAAAGGGCATAACAACCCATTCATAACTTCCAAGTGATCCTGGACATCTAAAGGCCGTTTTATGAACATCATTACCAGCGATATAAATTTGGTTATATCCAGAATACCCATCCATAAATGAGTATATCTCGTGCCCAGCGGTGGAATCAACTAAATTATCGACCGATGGCATGGGATACTCATCTTTGGGTGTAGCCAGGTTTAAATTTCTAAAGTCTATACAAACTCTAAGTTTGCCATTTTTCTTCTTAACTGGCACTATATTAGAAACCCACTCTACGTACCTGGCCGTTCTAATAAAGTTAGCGTTTAACAATCGTTCAATTTCCTTCTTTACTTCTGGGATTATGTTTGGAGCAAAGCGTCTAGGCGCCTGCTTATATGGTTTGAAATTTGGTCGAGTAGGAAGCTCATGCTCTACAATATTCCTATCTAAACCAGGCATCTCTTTATAATCCCATGTAAAGCAATCTTTATATGAACGCAAAATAGCAATGAGTTCGTTCCTTACCTTTTGGTCGATAAGTTTGCTGATGAAGGTTGGACGATGCTCCTCGCCATCACCAAGGTTGATTTCTTCCAAAGGGTCTTGAGCTTGCATATTTCCACATTTGCCATAGGGGACTTCTTCCTTTTCTTCTTGGGGGATCTCTTTTAAACAATCTAGGTCATTCTCTTCTTGTGCAGCGAATGCTTCCACTTGATAAGCCATTAGCTTGGCTTTTAAGGCCGTTACAGCGGCCTGACTTCTTTCAGAGTCTGAACTCATCATTTCTGACTTGTGGCCGGTGATCGGCCAGCTTTGGGTGCAAAGACTACTGAGGTTGGTCTTGCCGGATCAAACAATTCCGCCACACGCTCTTTAACATAACCCTGTTTTCAGAAACTACCTTGAGTGTATCTTTAAACTGAAGGAACTGTAAAGGCCCATAATTGCAATCATAAAAAGATGCCTCCAAAGCATGTGTGTCCATACTATATGGTATGTTATCGGCCATAACTGACTCCACGTTCCCCTGGTCGTTCCATAAAAACAAGCATTGGTGAAGAGACGAAGGAACACATTGACTGGCATGAATCCAGTCTCGACCAAGCAGCACGTTATAGCTGGTCGATGAGTCCATGACAAAGAACGCTGTCATTCTTGTTACACTTCCAACCTTAATATCCAAAGGAAGGATTCCCTTTGCTGGGGCTGGAACTCCACTGAATCCGGTTAGTGTGATATCCGTGGGGATAAGATCACTATCGGTTTTGTGCAGCTTCTTCATCATCTTTACAGGGATGACGTTCACTGCGGCCCCGGTATCAATTAGGACTCTGCTTACTGGGACACCATTGATCTCGGCCTTGATATGAAGAGGCCGTAAATGGCGCGTCATTGCTGCTGGAGGTCGTTCGAACACTGCATTGTTCAAATCTTGGTGAGCTTTCTTGTGTGAACTGGCCGATGACTGAGGTTGATGGTCGACTGCTTTTCCCTTGGCCTTAGCTGCCACCTGGACGACTTCTGGGTTCTCTTGACCATCCCATGATGGCCACTGTTGACCCATTTGGTGTTGTTCCTGTTATGCCTCTAATTCTTCCATGTCCCAACCAGTTGGGATGATTGGTGCTTCATTTGCTGGCGGACTGTATCTTGCAACATCTGACTTGGGAACCCACTTCTTCACAATGGGATCGCCATAGCAAACCAAGTAATCAAATTTTCCACTTGGTTGGCTCTGAGTACTGATAGCTGGATTACCTGCCTTGTAGAGATCCATTAATAGCTTCTTTTGGGAGATGTTTCTTTTCGCTGCTTCCTCATTAACTTTAATGGGTACTTCTATTTCCACCCATTCCACATCCTCGACCATGGGTTCTTATTCTTCATCTCCCCAACCGATCGGAACAATTGTTGTTGATGTTGATGGAATAATCTGGGCGACAACTTCCGTCTTCTTGACGAGACGCTTCACCTTCACGTCCCCATACACTCGCAGGTAGTCATATCGGCCACTTGGCTGGCCACCTGGTCCAACTGCTGGATTTCCCTCTTCATACAACTGTTTCAACAGTTGTTCGGTAGATATATTCCTCTTCCAAGCTTCTTCGGTAACGTCGATTTTTTCCTCAACCTCGACGTATTCATCCTCCTGGTCGAGCACCAAGTTCACTGAGGGTGAATTTTCCATTTCATCGACCAAGGTAGCCGATGTGTCTTCATCTTCCTCGACCAGTGTGGCTGATGATCCATCATCGGCCATGTCTGATATATCAGAGTCGCTTTCAGTTGGACACTGTTGTCCAAGGCGACTGGGTAAAATGTAGTTGTTGACGATGACCGACGGGAGTGTTCCGAACCTGATCACTTGGTTTGCTCCAGTCTCATCGTCATCATCCTTATTTGGACGATGGAACTTGCTCTTCGAAGACTCTGTTGCATTGGAAACAGCAACATCTTCTTCAATATACTCAACCTCCTCATCCTGACTTGGGTTGGTTTCCTGGGCTTGCTTGGCCTTCATCATCTGGCCATACTTCTTCTGGTGGCGACGGTACTGAGTCCTTGTCATCTCCTCCACAGGAACTGAGCGACGAGTATAACAGTTGTAGTTGTACCATCGCTCTGGCTTGTAAGGCTGAGGCATAAAGCTTTTTGGATACACATGAGGCTTAACCCTGTTCCACTACCTAGACTGTGAATGAGGAAACTTGGTCCCTGAGAACGGTGTCATCGGGCGACTGAGATCCTAATGACATCTTGGGCAGACATGTGGAATAGCAGGCTCCTTCCCTTTGTCTTGGCTAAGTCTTGTGAAGACATCTGGACGATTGTCGTCCTCAGTCTCATCGATAACAATCTTGAACTTTGGCAATTGGAAGTTTGCCACATCTGTCAACACCATTCCCACTGAAACAGCTTTAGGGAACGGATTCGCATCAACTCCAATGTGTTTGGCTGGGAAACCAATCCTTCCGGAATCAATCGCATCCTGCAAAACATTACGGAAAGCCAAACATTGGTTAGTGTGATGTGACCAAGCATTATGTCACTTACAATATCTTTTGTCCTTGATCTCATCAAGGCTTGGCATAGCATGTCCATCTTTCAATTTAACTTATTTATCTTTGAGTAATTGATCAAAGATTTGATCAGCCTTTGAAACATCAAAAGAAAACTTTCGCATTGGACGTTTACCGTCTCTAAGTACTTCTTTACCCTTAAGTTCTCGCTCAAGTTTGGCAAGAGCTTTACATATATAAAGTTTTCCCTTAAGGAGCTCGGCCAGACAAACATCGTTCATATTGTAGTTTTCTTCATCGATGTCATTAACTTGGTTTATTTCATAATTAGTATCTCTATAGTAAGTTCCTTTAGAAGATGATTTCATCTGATCTTCTTCTATTAACAACTGTTCATAACGTATAGCACTAGTCTGCAGTTGGAATAGGTCAATAAAATCCCTATCTTGGAACTTCTTCTTAAGTTCAAAGGCTAATCCACTTTGAGCGATTTTCACAAATTCCCTTTCAGGCAAGGGAATAAAGCACCTACTTCTCGCTCGTTTGAATCTTTGTAGGAATGACTCTGCGTTCTCCTCTGGCCTTTGTCTAAGTTGAGCCAGATCAGCCATTGTTATTTCTGGTTCTGATTTATAAAATTGAGAATGGAACGCATGTTCCATTTGCTGCCAATTTTGAATAGAATTAGGTGATAATTTGATGAACCATGAATAAGCTACCCCAGATAAAGAATTAGGGAATAGTCTAAGTTTGACAAAATCGTTCACTTCTCCACATTGCATGGAGAACTTCCCTATGTGTTCAATGGTCGATATCTCATCTACCCCAGAGAACATAGTAAATTCTGGAACTTTATAGTTCCTAGGGAGAGGGTACATTTGGTCAACCCAATCAGGATAAGGTTTCCTATATGTTGGACGAGTAGCTGGTCGTCCTAAACCTATTTGCTATTGTAAAATTTCAGCGACTTGTTCACGTAGAGCATCGGCCTGATTGTAAAGAGAGTTGTTGTATACTTGGTCATACTGCTCATTTGGTCGAGCATAATACGGTGGTGCCTCATATGGTCGATAGTTATTTTGATTAGGAACATCACCTATGCGCTGACCATCGGCCATTCTTTGGTTATAAAAATTATTCCCTACTGGGCGATTAACTGGACCACCTAGGTGCCCACAGTTATTCTGTGGAAACCCTTGGCCTTGAGCATCCAAGTTGTTATTTTGGCCGATATTTTGGCCATTGTTTGGAAAAGCAACATTTTGACCATTGTTTAGGTTAATAGGGTTCTGGCCGTTGTTTGGGTAAACAAGGTTTTGGCCATTGTTTGGGTAAACTATGTTTTGGCCATTGTTTGGGTAAACAAAGTTTTGGCCATTGTTTGGGTAAACCATGTTTTGGCCATTGTTTGGGTAAATCATGTTTTGGCCATTGTTTGGGTAAACCATGTTTTGGCCATTTGGAGAAACGTTCTGGGGAATGTTTTGAAGAATGTTCTCGCCCATAACCAAAGGCATTCCACCTACTGGTATACCCTGACCTAAAGGAATTCCATTATTAGGCACTCCCTGTGTAGGAGGCACAACACCACCTTGAACTCCTTGAAGAGGAGGGACGCCATTGTTTGGTATCGCTCCAGGAGTTAACACCTCATTATTATGAGGTATTTGTGTTGGCGATGGAAACAACCCAGATGTTTGACCGATTAAATTTGGTCTTGGATTATTATCATTGTTCATCGATGGCCGATGATGGGCTGCACTAGTTTGGCCAACTTGGCTATTTTGGCCGATACGGCTTTGGCTATGCATTGGATTTTGTAAAAGAACAAAACCGTTATTACCACCAGGTCCCATGACCGTATTGGGCGGAAATGGACGATTGTTTTCGGTGGGGTTTTGGCCAATAGGGATTGCTGACATGGTAGGCCTAGCAACATTTGATCCAGGGTTTGCCTGAGACAAAGTTGCGTTTATAAAAGTCTGCATAGTGTCAATAAAAGGCCTTAGAACAGTGGCGATATGACTTGCCATTTGCTGGTTGTTAGCATGTAAAGCTTCATCGACCATATTTTGGGCTGTATTTGACGTGATGTTTCCTGGATCTAGGCCACCTCTGGCCGATGTGTTCCCTCGCTCTACAGAGCGATAAACCACCCTATCTCGATATTCTATGTGTGGTGGGGGAACAGGTGGAGGAATATGTGGTTGGTCGAGAGGTGGAAAAAGAACAGGCTCTTCCTCGACCACAATTGGACTTTGTTGGCCATCGCCGTGATCGGCGGCATTTCCACTACCACTATTAGTGTCTAAACCAGTCCTAGTGATGACCATTCCGTCTGGTCCAACTTGACAGACTTCCATAAAGACTTGACACAGGTCCCACCGGGCGTGCCAAAAAATGTTAGAGAGGAAATCCAACCGTTGACCGGTCAAATAGTCAAAGTCAAAATCCTATTCCACACTTAAATATCAGATGATTGTAGTTGAGTTCTGCTCTTTCGAATTAACGAACCAGAGATGTCAAGTAATATGGAAATCTAGATTAGACCTAATTAAATAATCTAATTATCAAAAGTAACCTAAGAAAGGCTGTAAATTATCTAAAATTACGGAATTAATTAAAGCATAAAGATCAACTTAAATTACTGAATCTAAGAAATGCATTTAAATCTATGGATTAACTTAATCTAAGAAAGCAGTAACTTATTCTAATGGAAAACAGTAAAGAAAGCTGTAAGAAAAGCAATAAAAAGGACTAATTAAACCTAAATTAATCTTAAAATACTCCTATGATCATGAATAACGAAACAGTAATTAAAAGACTAATTTAAACTTACTTAGAACTAATTTAACTTAATTAAACTATGAAAAAGAAACGGACAGGAAACGGAAAGAAATCCATTAACCTAGAACTACAAGACAAAAAGAAAAGAGGAGAAGACGATTAAAACGACTACATTATCGAGATTACACTAAGAAAACAGTAAAAGACGCCATTAATCAAACTGAAAGCTTTATTAATCAACTTACAGGTACATAAGAAACGAAAGCCATGCTTAAGAGCAGGTTACAGGTTGTCGGGGGGGTTTACAGTGGAGAAGAGAAGCTATTTATACTAAGGAACTGAATAACTGCTCCCGCCTTGAGGGTTGATGGCGTAGAAGGAGGAGATCGTGCGTGAACTGCTCCATAACAGCTTCTCCCACGTTCGTTTCTGGTTTGGGGAGTACACGTGGTTGATTCTCGTTCATTGCATACGTCACGATTACGCTGGCTTACTTATCGTTTCTTGTCCACGTCATACCTGCATGTGTTTTTTAACCATATTTGGCACACGTGTTAATTGCTTTTGGACGATAAAATTGAGTAACATGTCCAATTGTGACTTTTGGGCGATGATCGTCCATAGTCCTTTAAATAATAGTGCCATATGGACGATATCGTCCATTTGATTAAAATTCTATCGTCCATTTTGGTCGATAGATTCCATCGTTTCATTTGGTCGATATTTTATCGTCCATTTGGTCGATAGGTTTCATCTGGTCGATAAGATTATGTAGTTATCATCCATTTAGTAATTGCTTTTTGCTTACGTGTCCGTCATTTAATGATTTAACCACTCTATCGTTCATTTGGTCGATAGGTTTCATCTGGTCGATAAGATTATGTAGTTATCGTCCATTTAGTAATTGCTTTTTGCTTACGTGTCCGTCATTTAATGATTTAGCCATTATTTTGACTAACAAGGATAAAGAAAATTTTTCCCACTGGCACTCAAATCCTTCTTGACTGAATAGAAGTTTCTATCCTAATTGCAAAAATGACAACAGCAAAAAAAAAAAAGAGATGAAATTGCAATGAACATACATTAGACAATTACTTGAAGGGAAGAAAAGGACCTTATTTGAAGACAAAGACAAAGGTCCAGAAGTTTCGCACATCATCCAAAAAAAAAAGTGAAATAATGATGTCTTACCCTAGTTCTATACACATATATATAGAACTAACAGTGTGAATTAGGAGTCCTAATTGGACTCTTAATTGTAATTTTTGGATTTATTTTATGGTAAGACAAGACTGTCGCAATTCAAGCCAAATTAAGAGTTCTAATCAAACTCTTAATTGTAATTTTTGTATTTATTTCATGACAAGAAAGATCCGTTTGACAATCCAAATCAAAGTAAGAGTTTTGATTGAACTCTTAACTGCGGTTTTTGGATTTATGATGGCTGGACATATTCACAAGCAAAAAACCTTACCAAAGGGGAAGTATGAAAAAAAGAAGAAAATCTAAAAAGGAAAAAGTGGATAGAGGAAAAGCAGCCAGCTTCTCATTCACGTCCTTCAAGGGTCATAAATAGGTGACATGCAAGTAGTCTTGATGATTTGGTTGGCAGCGCCTACCAACAACAAGAACGGCACACGAGGAGCGGAGCTGGGTTAATGACAACCCGATTGACCATGAGCATGGGAGTAGGACCCAGTCAACAACGTTACAACTTACACGTGCATACGTGTTGCTGCCGCTGATGGTGATTAAGATGCATCATTCTATAATTGAGACTAAATTCTACTCAACCATACGTAGTAGTACGTAAGCGGAGGAAGTAATGACTAGAACATGTTATACATGACGTCTATGACCATGGGCGACATACGTCAAAATGATGATTAAACAAATATTGTCATTTTAGAAAGTGCATGCTCATCCAAAATGAACCACGAAGATTGTCACCCAACACAAAAATCTCATGGCCACATATTTTATTCAAATTATGGAAAAGAAGTTGCCCACAAATTTAAGCTCCACGAGCTTCGTGAGATATCTCGCATCTCACATGAGGCGATATCAGCGATCAAAGTATGAAACTTTTCAAGCCCTACTTGTTCAAATTACATAGCTTTCACAAGTAGGTCTCAATGGGGCATCTGTTGACACCGATTTTGACTAAATATAGAATTCGTAATATTTATGAAATTGTCTTTGTCACATATATACATGCCTTAGATATCTACACATACTTTCCCGACTTTCGGGAGGACAAAGGGCATTTCGAAAATTTTGACTAAATATACATGGTCAAACTCCCTAACACATCTCGATTCATCCTATATGGTTTTGATAGCATCCTACATAAACCAAAGGGCGTTTCGGTAATTTTCACCCTCATGGGGTATTTTGGGTCAAAATATAGACCTAAGCTTTTTATAATCCTCGAAATTAACTCTTTTATGGTTTGACATCATCCTACATATTTAGAGGGGTATTTTGGTAATTATAGCCTTCAGGGGGTATTTTTGAAATTCTGATAAAAAAACATATAAATTCAGATATTCCACGAGTCTTTCATCGGTCCTTAGATGGTTTTGATGATATCCTACGTAACTCTTCAAGTCTAAGGAAATTTTTCCCTCAAAAGGGTGTTTTGGTAATTTTATTCGCCCAAGGGTATTTTGGGAATTCAGGTAAAATATACTCACTGAACTTTCTATTACAAACCGTGATACCCTACGTAGCTTCGATGACATCCTACATAAGCTGAAAGAATACGATAGGTATTTCGGTAATTTTCACCCTTAGGGTATTTTGGTAATTTTCACTCTTAAGGGTATTTTGGTCATTTTGCATCCTAAAGGTGTAATAGTGCAAAATACACACATAAAATATTCAAAATTTAAATAAATATTAGAGATTTGAATATATATTTAAACAAATATTCGAAATTTGAATAAATATTTGAAATTCAAACATATATCTGAAATTCAAATAAATTCAAACAAATATTCAAAATTCGAATAGATTCGAATGAATATTCAAAATTCGAATCCAAATTTAAATATCAAACTTATGATGATCAAATCTTGACAAGGAAAATTCCCAAGATTTGATTATCCCAGCCATCTATATTGGGCTTGATATAATATAGTTTCCATGACCATTCAATCACATCTCTTGACATGGTATGGGCATCCAATCAATATCCAAATATGACTTGATTTCATCATCAATCAATATTCTCTCAAATTCAAGATTCCCTCCAAGGCTCTCAACCCTCACTTATAAATAGGGGTAGAGGGCTCACAAAGAAGAGGATGAACAAGAGAAGACACCTGAGCAAAGAAGCATGTGAACGGGAGGAGAGAAATGCCCTGAAGAAGACAAAGTTAGGAGCCGGAAGCTGAAGAAGAAGGCGCCGGAAGCAACGAAAGCTAAAGGCATGGTCGAATAAGAAGGAGCCATCTTCACCTTTGAAGAATCCAAGGCAGAAGATCGAGGAAAATCGAGGAAGATAGAAGGAGCCATCTTCACCTTCGAAGAATCCAAGGCGGAAGATCAAGGAAGATCGGCATCAACAACGAAGGTGAGGGTGCAGGCCTTTTCCTCCACCCAAGATCCTTCTATCCCCTTTCTTCCCCTCTTTTTTCATTTTCTTTTCTTCTTCTGATGTAATGGGACTTTTAGCCACGAATCCTTAATCAGGGTCTTCCCTATGGGATGTAAATGATGAGTTGCCAATCTCATCTTGGGTATGCAGTTCCTAAAGAAAAAGAGGATCTGTAGTTTGAGATGATATTGGGAACTCAGGAGTGTTGTTCCTACAATCCCCTACCACCATATGTAAAAAATGATTTTTAATCACAATAAAATAAAAACAAATCTTGTCCCCTCGAGATCGTGAGTTTATTGTCGAACATAGCTAGAACTCCGGGATAGGGTTAAGGAATCATAGCTGGACTTATACTCTAATTTTCCTAATTTCCGTACTGATGACGTCAACGGAGCGATCAATCGGACTTATGTCCGATCCATCGGACCAGTCAGGGTCGGTTTATGCCACGACATCAGCATTATTTTCTTCAACTTTTAATTCCAACTTCCATAAATCTGACTTTGCTTCAAACCTGGCGCCAATCTATAGCAAATATCACAAAGTCTTCAACATAAAAATTGTAGCTCTTCAAGTCTTCTTTCATCTCCCAGAATTTCAGAACTTTTGATCATTTGTAGAATTTATGACGATTTATTTCCAAACAGTCGATGAAGCAGTCTTTTATGCATAATTTAATGATTTTTAGCCGAATTTCTTGTATTTCTTATCAAATCCTATTTAAACCTGAAATCAAATAATAAGATATCAAATACAACTATTCTTAGGCTAACAAAGGTAATTTAATGGATTTAATTATGCATAATTCATGACTCATTATGGACCATGTTGTAATCTTCATATGATTGTGAGGCTTCGTCCATCGACTGAAACATGTGGTAACATGCACTCGGGTACTTATCAACTTGTGCATGACAATCATGCCATGTTGCATACATTCCCATCTTTCGATCTCGAAAACAACGTAATAACTCACCTGAAAAAATTTGTTTTCATTTGTTTCAATATCAAAAATCATAACAGTTGTAATATAGAAATGAATGAAAGATTAAAATCAGATTAAAACTATGCAAGGTAAAATAAAAACATGTATTAAGAAGTAAACCTATTGATACTTCCACGGAGTCTATTCGTCTACAGTTATGTTGCAATTCTATAGCGCAACAAATCACCCACACGAGAATCATCCAATTGAGCAATAGACTATGGATCTCCATCTACATTTGGTTCTTGAGGTTCCAATAGGGGTGGCAATTCAAATTCACGGGTAGGGTCGAGCACCGATATCTCGATCCAAAGGCCAAACCCGAACCCGACCCATTTAATAAACGGGTCAGGTTTATCAACCCAAACCCGACCGATTTATAAACGAGTCAACCCGACCCGACCCGTTTACCCGTTTAACCCGTTTATTAAACGGGTCGGGTTGGGACGACCCGTTTAACAACAATCTAACCCGTTTATTAAACGGGTCGGGTCGGGACGACCCGTTTAACAACAATCTAACCCGTTTAACAACAATCTAACCCATTTAACAACAATCAAGTACCAAATTATCAACTAATTAATAAAATTAGTAAGTAATAAAATTATAACTTGTTTCAATTACATCCAAACCATCCAACCTAAACAATAAACTTACAACTTGTTTTAATTTTCCTTGATGAGATGAGATCACATTCAAATTAGTCCTAAAATCTAGGTGACATTAAAATTAAACGGGTTAAATGGGTTGACTCGCCTAACCCGTGGGTCGACCCGACCCGACCCATTTATTCACAGGTCATAAACGGCCCCGATAACACCAAACCCAAACCCGTTTATTTCGGGTCGGGTTCGCGGGTCATGACCCAAATTGCCACCCCTAGGTTCCAATCACTGATTAATTTTAGATAAATAGCGATAACCTTATCGATTTCTTATTAAATAACTATGGATTATACAACACGCCGCTGCTATATTATATTGCACTTCGAAAGGATATGGTTGTATTGCTCGTAGTATCTTAAATCGCATCTTTAGAACTCGAAATGCCCTTTCAACGTGATTTCTCAGTTGTGCATGGCGATGGTTGTATATGTCTGTTTTACTCGCATATTCAGTCGGATGTCCAGTGCGGATGTTTTGGAATTCGATGATATTGTACGTGATTCTCTTTGTATGATATCAAAAACTTTCTTATATTTACATATCCAAAATCGACTAAATAAAATTTACCTGAACGTGACGGCATCCTCACATTAGATCAAGTCAGTAAGAATAAATATATATAGATGCGGTTGACGAAACTCAATACTTTCTAAAACTGTGAACCCACTATCCCCAAGAGTCCAAGTTAAGACCCACATATATCTGTTGTGGAACCTTCCCAACCTACGGTGGCATAGAGGAAATGGAGATCAAAAGGCAGCTCCCATAACATTCTGTGATATTATCCCCTTACAATTTCTAAAGTTTGAATGACTGATAAGTCACAGATTATATATAATTAAACCCCTTAAATTACCTTTATTAGGCCTAGAGTAGGTGTATTTGATATCTTATTATTTGATGAAGTTTAAGTAGGATTTCAGAAGAATTACAAGAAATTCGGCCAAAAATCATTAAATTCTGTAAAAAGACTGCTTCGTCGACGGTTTGGAAATAAATCACCAGAAATTCTACAAAACTCCAAATATTCTGAACTTATGGCATATGAAAGAAGACTTCAAGTTCTACAACTTTCATGTTGAACACTTTGTGAGATTCTCTATAAATTGGCGCCAGTTTTGAAGCAAAGTTGGATTTATAAAAGTTGAAATTTGAGAAAGGCTGAAATTAATTAATGACGTGGCACTGCAGACCCAGTCAAACCGACTTGAGCAATGGATCGGTGTTGAGTCCGATCGGTCGCTCAGATGACGTCAGCAGCCCGGAATTTAGGGAAATTAGAGGTTAAGTTCAATTATAACTCCTAATTCCGGGATTAAGGGTTTCTAATACATAAGGGGGTTATTCAAGCTAGAAATTATCATTTTTTGGACCACTTTTGGAGGAGAAGGCTAGGGTTTTGAAAATGGAGATCTTTCCACAGGGATCGACGACTTCCTTCCCAACACCTATGGATCTTTCCTAGAAGATGAGTAACTAATTCTTAAACTTAGGGATATTATGAAACCCTAGTGTAGCTTTTGATTTTCTTTGGTTTGATTCTTGTAAACTTCTTCTCAACATGATCTAATAAATATGGTTTTAATGATTAGAGATTTGAGGGAACAGAGTTCATTTGAAGTATTTTCAGTCGTATAAGCTTTCTGTGATTGTTTATACAGATTTATGAGATGGTTTTCATGTGGTTTTTGTTTACCTTTGAGATAAGCTATGCTAAGCGAAGATAGATTGTGCCAAAGTCGTTAGGAGTAGTATAATTTAAAATAATAGTAAGATCAAAGACAGGGCATCACGAGTACTCTCCGGGAAGTACGCATCCAAGAACAACGCCCTGAACTCCTCCCACAGCGGCTCCTCTCCGCCACTGGTGTGCTGGGCGGTGCACCACCAGTCAAGAGCGTCTCCGTCGAACTAAAACGCCGCAAGGGTGACTCGGATCCTGTCATCCTCGACGAAGAGAGCGTCCAAGACGCGCTTGACTCCCCTGAGCTAGCCGTCCGCTGTAGTCGGGTCTCCAGTCTCACCACTGAACCTGGACGGGTTCAGCCGCTGGAAATCCATCATGACCGCCACCGCGGCCCGCCCGTCGACAGAAGCGAGCGCCCACTTCTAGGCGAGAAAGGCCTCCTCCCGTGCGAGCGAAACCGTCGCTGGTGATGGCTCAGCCAGTCTAGCTTTGACCTCCCTGACAGGTGCCACCCTGTCTGGTCGGACGGGTCGACCAGGTCGTGCCCCACCCCGACCAACAACCGAAGGTCGATCTCGAGCTCTCGATATCTGCGTCATCACCAATGACAAACGAGCGTTCACTCGTCAGAAACGGCAAAACAAACAACACAGCGAAAAAGCAAAAGGCATAACACATCACAAAAGAGCATGCACGGATGTTCTAGACATAGAACTAACCCATTCCACGCTCAAACTCAACAGAATCCTGATCCTAACCCTGGGATCTACAACCTATGCTCTGATACCAAGCTGTCGTGCCCCGACCCGCGAAAGCCCGACCGGGCCGGGCGACGCGAATTGGAACCTAACAAACTGCGAAAATTTTGGCAAGAGTTCCCTCTAACCTAATGGTCTCCCTAAACAATTCATCAAACACCCTCAATTACAAATTAAAGATTTAAGAAACCTTAAGCTTAAAGATATCAAAACCCAAAGTATAATATACAAAAACCTCGGAGAGGGAAAGATCAAGTACAAACATTTATACACTCCCATAGAAGGCTAACTATACAAGGGTTCTGGGAAAGACATATCACCACTCCTCAGACTCCGTCAGGCGCCGCCGCACCGTCGACCAACTGCCGGTAGGGGCCACCGAAGAGGAGCTAACGCCTGCACCTACAAAACACAGCCCGGGTAGGAATGAGCACTAAGCTCAACAGGGAAACTACATTACGACACACAGAAGGAAGAGGGAAACGCAACAGTGTCGCCCTCTAGTAAGTTCCGGGTGTACACAGGGATCCCATAACCCTACCGCGTGTCGAGGTCCACGGTCATGATCTTCCAGAAGAACCGGTCACATGACGGGTCACGCTC
The DNA here is from genome assembly GCA_963920575.1 of Narthecium ossifragum. Classification (NCBI taxonomy): domain Eukaryota; kingdom Viridiplantae; phylum Streptophyta; class Magnoliopsida; order Dioscoreales; family Nartheciaceae; genus Narthecium; species Narthecium ossifragum. Next base: position 13,631,300 of record OY986974.1, on the reverse strand, counting down.
AGTAAGCAGAAAACCAACACTGCTGACTCACAAGTAGGAAAACAGCATTACTGGCAGGAAATAGCTCCGCTGAGTATGCACACCCTCTATTCTAGAGTCGTCACAACTGGACATCGGCTACACCTCAGAACCCGACTCGAGACCGACACGATCTCTACAATCATCAATCAACAGGTGTTCGAGTCATCTAGGCCTATCATCGAAATCGACTGAACATCACCATTCAAACATGGACCAAGCTATTCGACCTTGGTCCTAGGGCTAAATCCGAGCTTCCAAGACTCGGGACGGCGACCCACAAATCATCCACGCCCTACCCTTATGCAACTAATGCACAATCAGATGCATGCTATGCACAAACGCAGGAAAACATATAAGCATGCAACATATGTGACGATTAAATAAACAAGGTCTAGGTTCGGCACCCTGCCGACCCGGGGTGGTGAACAGTAAAACGGGTTAAGGAACTGCTACAATGGTAACCCCACCAACTGCAGTCAGTCCGCCAAAAAACAACATGTTACGGGAAGCAACCCCGACAAAGAAGACTAGCAGTACAACATGCTATCTAAACATCCCAGCTCCCGGTTCACCACTACCCCTCATTATGGGGCTAACATGCTCAAGACTATGTACAAGTTATAAAGCGGTAAAGAAAACCGCATACGTGAAACCCCGCAGGCTAACCCATTGAAAATGCCTCTCAGCCACCAAAGAGATCAATCTCTCTACCAGAGAAGATCGATCTTCTTAGTGCTTAGGAAGCCTCGCCCAGTCAACCGAAAGGGATCGATCTTCTTCGTGACTCGGGCCCCGCTCATGCCAGCCGAGCAAGGATTGATCGTCTCCAACAGAAGGATCGATCCCGCTCGGGCTGGGCATGACGTCCCACAAATGATCGATCTTTCCTCAAGAAAGATCGATCTGAATGGTTCACCACCGGCGAGAAATACCGTCGAAAAACTCCACCAATTCCCACAAAACCTTGGGATCTGGTAGTACGAAGGACCACGAGTCCAAGACCGAAGATTTCATTGAAAACAAACATGTATTTAATCATGTCTAAGCAAACCAAACCACAATCAAACTTAAACCTCACAAAATCCGAAAAAACAAGTAGGTAGGATCCCTACTTAGACTAGAGCAGCTTCCATCCCAGCTACTTAAGCCTTGGATCGTCCTAAATCTCCTTCAAATCCTGCCGGATCTCAACTCAAGAACGCGGATTTGAAAAAAGATCAAAGAAGAGGGTTTCGTTCGTTCTATAGACGGACGAACCGCCTTATGAGAGATCAATCTCTTCTAAAAAAGAGATCGATCTTTTATGACGAACCGACTTAACTTTCTGGCGCTAAAAGATCGATCTCTTTAGCAAGGGAAGATCGATCCCCTTTGCCTAGAAAGCTAGACTTGGGCTAAAACGCAAGCCCAAGCCAGGATCCTTCGATCCCGGGTCCACCTAACCGTTCTAGTCAAACATTTACACAAACATGGTCAGTGTGTGCACACGCGAGTGTGAAACAAACAGACAAGGTCCAATTTACCAAATTGCCCTTGCGGTCCACAACGAGCCACGGACCCGACCCAGACGGTCGACCCAGGAGTAGAGGGGCAGGTCCTCACAGATCAATTTTTGGGGCCGTTGCCGAGAACTTCGACAGTTAACTAATTGATTTTCTATTAATTAGTTTTCTTTGCTTAGTTAAATTTTTATCGTTCTTATTTTTCCTTTTCTTTATATTACTCTTTTTAGGAATTTTCTGATAATTTCTGGAATTTTTGCAGCATTGGAACGGATTTTTCTTGAAGAAAAACAACTCCCCAGCCACCTTGAGCGACCGATCGGACTTGAATCCGATCGGTCGGACTGCACCATCTACATTGAATTGGACTTCGAGCGAAGGAGCTTATGGCCTGGACCGACCGATCGGACTGGAAATCGACTGATCGGAACTGCGCAGTCAGCTAATTCTTTTTGCTTCGAAACTTTTCGTTTCAATTGTTGTTTTCCGGGTTTTGTCCTCTCCTCGGAATCTTCTGTTTTCTTTTTCTCTTTTTGTGTGATCTTGCATGCAAGACAGACAATCCTTAAATACACCGCTGGAACCTTTAGATCTAGAACTAGAGACCACACTCCGAAAAGCTAGAGCCTCAGGTCAACAATCTTTGAGTAATTATCAGGAGGCCTTGAGTAACCTGGAATCTATTCACGAGACCGTTATCACCATGGCTGAAAACGAGGGACATGTCATCAATCCTAATGCTAATCTCGGAAGGAGAGGTAATAATAATAATAACAATTGGGCAGTACAACGTGTTCCTTTGAGAAATCACTTCTTGCCCACTGCCTATACTTACACTCCTTCCATTGATCCTCCTGCAATCACAGCCTTACACTATAAGATTAGACCCCAAACGATTCAAATGTTACCCCACTTTCATGATTTAAGTAATGAGGACCCATATGAGCACATTCACAATTTTATCGATATCATGGCTACACTGAAAATGGAGAACTTTAATGATGATGCCTTTAAGTTAAAACTTTTCCCCTTCTCTTTAAAAGATAAAGCTAAACACTTGCTTCAATGTTTACCTCCACGCTCAATCACAACTTGAGACCAACTTCAAGAGGCATTTTTAAGGAAATTCTTTCCCATAAATAAAACTAAAAAATTCGGACTGAAATCCTTGCCTTTATTCAATATGAAGATGAGTCTTTTCATGATGCTTGGGATAGATTTAAAGGCCTTTTAAGAAAATGTCCCAATCATGATATTGATAAGTGGAAATTAACTCATAAATTTTATAGAGGCCTTAATGAAAGATGTAAAACTAGGGTTGAAGCTAGTTGTGGGGGTATTCCTTTAGATAAAGATGATGATGAGCTTTGGAACCTTTATGAACAAATTTCAATCGATTCTCAGCAACAATATGCAAATCCTAGGAGTCAGCCTACATCTAAAGGAACCTTTGAACTTTCTGGATTAGAAACCATTACTGCCCAAATAGCCCTCCTTAACAAAATGTTTGATAAACTGAAAATGAGTTAATCACCAGCACGTTCATCGTTTCAAGATCAACCTCAAACATGTGCACTATGCTCTAGCCTTGAACATCACATTACCGATTGTCCACTGGCTCCATCGTTTCCTGAATTTGTTCAGGAGCAAGCAAACGCGGCGTATGGTTTCACTAAACCTGAAAATAATCTGTATTCAAATACGTACAATCCAGGTTAGTGAAACCATCCCAACTTTAGCTGGAAACCACCCCAACAGTCTAGTACCTTCCAAGGACAGAGTAGTTCTTCCAGTGCTCCCACAAATCGATACCCATCTAGACCTTCTGCAAATCCCAACCCAGGGTACTCTGCACCATATCAACAAACTACACCCCAACCTCCAACACAAGCACCCTCTGACTCAGCTTTGGACACAATCATGAGTACGCTTGCCAACATGAATGCCGACATCAAAGCTAACATGGATAAAATTGGAAGAACTGTAGCCTCACATTCACAAGCCATATCCAAAATAAAGACACAATTAGGGCAATTGGCTAACACAATGTCAAAAAGGGAAGAAGGTCACTTACCGAGTCAACCTATGACCAATCCTAGGGCCCTACACCACATTGATAACCAGAACTTTGAAAGTGCACAAGATGTAGTAACCCTAAGGAACGGTAAGCAAGTGGAAACACGATCTGACACTGCCCAGAGCGACGGATCGCTCTCAGCACCGACCGATCGGAACTATTCCGACCGATCGGAACTATTCCGACCGATCGGATTCTGGTCTGACCGGTCGGTCTCTGGCTCCACAGCCAAGTGATGACACTCCTGATCGAGTGGATCCAAATCCAATTGATCAAAATGAACCTGACCCACACACATACACACCTAAAGTGCCTTTTCCTGAAGCTCTTAAGGATCCCTCCTCCACATACCCCAAGAAGCAACCTGTAGAAGAAATCTTAGAGACCTTTAAACAAGTTAACATCAACACACCCTTATTAGATGCCATCCGACAGATTCCTTCTTATGCCAAATTTCTAAAGGATCTGTGTACACACAAACGTCAATCAAAAGCAAAGGTATCCAAAAAGATTTTCCTCACTGAGCAAGCCAGTTCGATTCTTAGACATGACACACCGCCAAAACTCAAAGACCCTGATACCCCAAAAATACCCTGTTGCATAGGAGATTATCATATTGATGGTGCTCTCCTAGATTAGGTACCAGTGTGAATCTTTTACCATACTCACTTTATAAGCAATTCGGTATGGGGGAGCTTAGACCTACACATGTGACTCTGCAATTAGCTGATAGATCCATCAAGACATCGAGAGGTATCTTGGAGGATGTAATAGTTAAAATGGATAATTTCATCTTTCATATTGACTTTATTGTCTTAGATATGGAGCCTGCTATTCACTATAGAAAATCTGTGCCAATCATCTTAGGTTGACCCTTCTTACCCACGGCGAATGCATGCATTAATTGTAGAACTGGTGTAATGAATGTGTCTTTTGGAAACATGCATATGCGTTTGAACATTTTTAAAACTGCAAATATGCCTAAACCATGTGATGACTGTTATGCTATTGATATGCTGACTGATTGTGTTGATACATCTTCATATGCTATGATTGCTGATGATATAGATGACATTCTGACTGAATATTATGATGTTGAGAATGACATTGCACAATCAATTGATGACATTGGAACACACATGCTGTCTGGACCAATCCATCACTCCTCTGAGCGACCGATCGGTCGGACCGATCGCTCCAGTTTCGACCGATCGGACTCTGGTCCGACCGATCGGTCTGGTTGCAGAGGATTGCAACGAGGTTGTGCCTTGGGTGGTTGAGTCGCTTTCACCTCTCTCTTCCAGCCCTGCACCTACTTCACTAGAATCACCACCTAAACTTGAACTTAAACCACTTCCAACAACACTAAAATACGTCTTCCTAGGATCAAACTCTACTCTTCCCGTTATCATCTCTTCAACATTATCTTCCGATCAGGAGAGTCAACTTGTTAAGATTTTAATAGATCATAGGAAAGCCATAGGTTGGACAGTTGCTGATTTAAAAGGTATCGACCCATCGATTTGCATGCATAGGATCCATTTAGAGGATGAGTCTAAAACCGTTAGAGAAATGCAACGCCGCCTTAATCCTAATATGAAAGAGGTGGTTAAGAAAGAAGTGGTGAAACTTTTAGATGCGGGTATCATATACCCGATTTCTGACAGTAACTGGGTCAACTCTACCCAAATAGTTCCCAAGAAATCAGGACTCATAGTTGTGGAGAATGAGAAAGGAGAGCAGGTCTCGACTCACCAAACCACGAGATGGCGAGTTTGCATTGATTATAGAAAACTCAACGCCCTCACTAGGAAAGATCACTTCCCTTTACCATTCATTGATTAAATTCTTAAACGTCTTTCCGCTCAAAGCTTTTATTGTTTCCTCGATGGCTATTCAGGGTACAATTAAGTTGCAGTTGATCCTAAAGATCAAGAGAAGACAACTTTCACTTGCCCTTTTGGTACCTTTGCTTGCCGAAATGAGCCAATCCGAGATATGAGATGGGATTGGCCTATTCCCAAGTTGTCAGGAATGAAGCATTCCATTCCTGACATTATGTGCCAACCAAACATGGGAATGGGATTTGACCCGGGAATTGACCATTCCATTCCCAACATTTTTGTGCAACCAAACATGCCGTTAGTATTCTTATTCCTTACTTTCAAATTCATTGATCTCCACTTGAGTCTTTTAGGCCCCGTTTGGTTGGGGAATGGACCCCCAATTCTCGAATTGGCTCCTCTAATTCTGGAATTGCAACCAAACAACATACTAATTTCAGAAATCTCTAAACCCGGAATAGCCTATTCCGCAGCCAAACGTCACCTTAAGTTTTGGAGGAATTTTGGAGGTGATCGGTGGATGGTCATTAAGTGCTTGTTAATGGATTACATCTACGTGAATATTATTTGATATGGAGGTTTTAGTTTGCGCAGTCGAGGATTTTTTTGAAAGTCTACTTCTTGTTTTTGATCTTTTCGTGTGATCAAATCTTTACTTGGAGGAGATCGATGGATCTTGTGGCACTTACTATAATGCTTTTAGTGAACTGTTTCTTGTGGAAATAATCTTCATTTATGGCCTCATAAATCTAAGTTTCACAGCTGTTCTTCCATTATTGTTATCCAATTTTGAATTGGATTTGATTGAAATATGCTTCTTTTCTAATAATTTGTTCCCTTTATCAACATCAGCTTTCATTGATTGGTACACAAACAAGCAGAAAAGTTCAATACTATGTCATGGCAGCCAACGCCACTTGCAGGACCATCTTCATCTTTGACAGATATGGCCTTGGTTGGGAGTGCTATTGTACCTTATGATCCTTTGGTGATACATCGCCGGCTTTGCGGAAGAGATATAAGTATCGGGACCCTGAGAGCCCAAAGCTGAACCAGAGTGCGAACAACTTCTTTGCTGACGAACACTCCAAGCAAATAGAACTAGGACTATGTAAGGCCTCTATATAATGACCTCCATACCTTTGTATTGTTTTATGCTTGAGAAGATGAATAAAGTAGTAGTTAGTAGAGTAAACTCTAGGAGTAGCATAATATAGGTCCACCAGAAATCCACCACCCTGCTCTCTCTATAACTGGCCCCTTCTCCACCAGCCGCCCACCACGAATCGCCATTCGCCGCTACCAGCCACCATCCACGTCTCCAACCCGGGCGTCCTTCCTTGACCGCTACCTCTCTTCCGCCACCTTCCTTGCCCGAGTTCCCACGTGCAGCTGGCCATACCTAGAGGAGCTGCAAGGTATTCCTCTTTACCACTTCTTCTCTCTCCTCCGGTTTAATTTCTTCCTCGTCGAATACCCAGGGTGCTTCTCCTAAAACCCTAACGGCACGTTTGGTTCGCATAAGGAATGGGGGACGGAATGGGAATGGGATTAGGAATGGGCTATTACCAATGTGATTTTGTGATATCAGGATTGAGAACAGGAATGAAGCATTACCGTGTTTGGTATACAAACAGAAGCCTGGGAATGGAATAGGAATGAAGTACAAATGACTAAAATAGCCTTGGTATTTAATAAGATGGTTCAAAGAAGCTCATGTTTCTTCAATTTAGGAGCATGGAAAATCACATTTCATCATAAAGAGTATCTACATTTTTCAATTGCATCCACAGTTTAAATGCTAATCAATATTTACAATCTTTGTAGAGTAAATTATTATCAGAACCTTCAAAGAAATACAAGCCGACATACAATTGATGCACCTTCCACCAAAGCAATTCTGGTTATGATGAGAACACAAATTCTCCAAAAACTATTTAGCATCATTGCTATTATTTCTGTAACCAACGGGCTTGTTTATTTTTAGAGAAGATTACATCATAACATTGAATTGGACAGATGAAGAAGCAATTTCCAATCATAGGTAATAGTGGGTTATAGTAGAAGCACGACACTCCCACTTCGCCAGTGTTCCATTACCTTGCTGATAGCTTATGTTTCAAAGAGTTTTCAAGAAGCCAACAATTTGGAGAAATTGAAAACCTTGCTGTAACATGAGTCTTCTTCTTCGACCATTTGAGCCTATTACCCGGGTTTAGGGGGGCCAAATGCTATACATTGAACTCATCCATCTCATCGTCGATCAGCTCGTAATGGAGCTCTGGCTCCATCTCCTCCTTCCTCAGGTCGCAGATGTTGTGGAGCACGCAGCAAGCTCCGAGCACCACCGGCAAGTCTTGGAGCTTGACCTCATTCCTCTTTTGCAAGCAGCTCCACCGCCCCTTGAGCCTGGCGAAGGCATCCTTGGCGGTCCTCTGCACCTCGCGGATCTTTTCATTGAAGGAGGGAGAGAGGTCGTCGGAGGATGAGAGAAACAGGGTCGGCCGCGGGAGCGAGGTCATCGGAGGAGGAGAGAAACAGGGGAGAAGAAGAGAGAGCTCTGGCCTAACCATGCATAGGGGTTACTAGCGAGTGGCTTGCCCGCTGCTAACCGCGCACAGGGGTCGAGCATGGGAGAGAGGTAGCCAGAGGAGGAGAGAAACAGGGGAGGAGAAGATGGACGGGGAGGGAGAAGAAGAAGAGAGAAGAGGGGAAGAGATTAGAGCCATACCTTCGCCGATGACGACGAGAAGAGAGAAGAGGAGACCGTCCACCACTACATTCCCACAGGAGCGCAAGCGGCGGCGGCGGAGGTGGAGGAGGGGAGTATTCATTTGCTTCACGTATGGCTTTCTTATTCCTCCTCTTCCACCTTGATGCGCGTGCCATTGTCCTCGTCGAAGCCCCTCACTAGCCCCCGCCGCGGCGAAGCTAGCTGCGCCATCTCTCTCTGCGTCGGTCAGCCGGAGGCTGAAGAGCAGCGGGAGCGTCAAAGGGGGCCAGTCCACCATGTTCCCAGCTGTGGGGGGGCGGAAGAAGGGGTGCGCGTTCGAGGCGGCCGGAGGAGGAGAGAAGCAGGGGAGGAGAAGAGGGACAGGGAGGGAGAAGAGGGAAGAGGGACGCGGAAGAAGGGGTGTGCGTTCGAGGCGGCCGGAAGAGAAGAGAGACGGGGGAAGAGGTACGGGGAAGAGAGAAGAGAAGAAGAGAGAAGAAGAGAGAAGAGAGAAGAGGGACGGGGAAGAGAGAAGAGAAGAAGAGAGAAGAGAGAAGAAGGACGCGGAAGAGAGAAGAGGGAAGCAGGACGCGGAAGATACCGATCAGGGGTAGATCAGTAATTTTATTTCCTAATTCCCCCAATGGTCAGGAACGGAACGAGCCAGTCCGAGGTATGAGATGGTTTTGGCCTATTCCCAAGTTGTCAGGAATGAAGCATTCCATTTCTGACGTTAAGTGCCAACCAAACATGGGAATGGGATTTGACCCAGGAATTGACCATTTCATTCCCATCATTTTTGTGCAACCAAATATGCCGTAAAGGTATCTCTCGACCTAACCATAGGTTTTTTTAAGAAGGACCCGAGACCAAGCAAGAGACCCGGTACCCGTGCCTATGAGAAGGCGCAGCGTATCACAAGCTCACTGAAGAGGAGAATGATAACCGTCTAAATCGATCTTGGATGAGTATTTTAATATTAACAATAGTACATCGAATCATATGTTTAATTTAAGCTGCAATAGAATGTATCCGCTTGTAGAGAGACTTATCTAATATCGAATCTTAAACTCATGCAATATTTGGGCTATTTAAAAGTATGCATTCTGATCCATTTTAACAGATACCACCGATGTGGATAGAAACTTAATCTTTTTAATCAATGTTCGAAGTTTTGAGGACGTGTTTACAATCGGTGGGTATCGTTCAAAATGGCTTCGATCTCAGATCCAAATAGTCTAAATAGTGTATGTGTTTCGTTTTCAGTTTTGTATCTGTTTCGCACGATTTCAGATTTGTTTATGTGAATTTATGCTTCCTGGGTTGAAACCAAAATCAAAATTATAATTTAAACATTGCTTATAATTTTGATTGTTCGACAGGTATACAAGGGAATTGGGCAAAATGATAAGGAGAGATACATGAATGAGTTGCAAAAGTACAAGGAGAGGTTGGGTATTGGACAACAGGGAAATGTAAACAACTCAAGTGCGGAAGAGCAAAGCCATCCCATTTGGAAGCTGTTGGTGGATTTGGATAATCTGATGATACTTATTATAGTTTCATATATCAACTTCAGGTCATCAAAAGAACAAAAGAAAAGAGTATACACACTTGGGTGGAAACAACGGAAGTGCAACCTAGGAATCTTTGATGCAGTGAGCTAATTAACATGTTATAATGGATTAGCATTGAGAAAGAAAGGTATAGAGAAGTGGTATATTTTTGTCTTTGCATTCTTTTCTTTTATGACAAGCTGAGCCCTAAATTACATCAATGTTATTGTTGGAATTTTCGTCTGGTTTATGTGAAAACATAAATGGATCAGCTTGTAATGGTAGGAAAGAGTTGGTATGTTTGGAGCCGAAACATGGAGTTGTCTCCTTGTCGATGCAGTCCAGGCAAGCAAACTAGTTCCTTTTTGGGTAGTGTTATGGAAGACGGCCCATAAATGAACCTGTCTAGCATATCGAACCAGATGAACCAGCCAACCCACGTGTCGCCACGCGGTGCGAGTACCCAGAACCAGAGGAGGGTACTCCCATCTGCACCACCCTCCAAGGGTAGGTGCCAGAGAACAGTACGCGAACTGTTCTCAACACACAACCAACAATGTCCCTAGTGGCCCCGACAAGCGCCACTACGAATCGCTTCCTGGGAAGGCAAGAAAACAACAGCTTCCCAAGCAAGCGATACTCCAGGATGTCCCAAACATCCGGGATCCGGGTCACCTCCTTCAACCAGTCCTCTACTGTCGAAGGATCTCCAACACCGTCTCTGAACCCTAGTAGGTTCACCTCTCGAGATTTCGAAAGTACAAAGACGACACACGTCCGATTCCCTACTCGCTCATCTCCAGCACGAGGGGAGACGCTGTCAGACTAGGGAACAGACGACACCGGTGCGCATGCACATCTCCCCCTAAGACTTTATGACGCAACCGGACAGCAACAAAACACAACAGCAAACAGATAAATAAACACATCACACACAGTTGCAAACAGACATGCAAGGATGTTCTAGACCTAAAACTATCCCATTCCACACTCAAAACCTTAACCGCAAGCCTAATCCTATCCCTGGGACCTACATCCTGCTCTGATACCAAGTTGTCACACCCCGACCCAGAAAACCCATCCAGGATGAGGCATGAGGGTTCCTATCACTATTCATCTCCAATTGGCGCGATACAATACGGAAAAAATAGATAAATCTAAACAATTTATATTCCAGAGGTAAGCTGTAATTCAATTTATAACTACACCAAGTTGTACTGTTTAAACATCAGATACAAAATTCTTATCAAACTCCTCGAATGGAATGATATTATACATAAATTCCAAAATTCTCGAAAGATGTTTATAATATACAAACTATCAAAAGTACAACAGTCGTCCTCCAGTAACCTCAAGCACCTCTGGACGTAGTCGCACCACCAAAAGCTGATCCCGCCGGCTCTACTGAAGAAGAACTGGCGCCTGCACCTGCAAATGCGGCCCGGTTAGGAGTGAGTGATAAGCTCAGTAGGGTTCTACTCTACGGCACACTGGAAGGAGGAAAACAACAACAGTGTTGTCTCCCCGCTCAAGCCTAAGGAATTCCACGAGGTCCCACAACCCGTGTCGACTGCCCCAAGGGATCCAACTCTTCTCAACCTACCACGCTGGGAATATCAACCAAACACGCTGGGAGGAAGCCAAGAACCAGAACCAGTAGGATCACCCTTACCCAGCAGGAAGCCATTGCCTAGGGACCATGTCAAGGACATCGACAACCATCCTTAGCACTTGGCCTTGGGAAGACAACACGACCTCTAAACCTCAAGCATTAATCAGAGTCAACTATCGCAAATCCTCAATAACATGAGATTCAATTATACCATCACGCCCTAAACCTTACTACCCAGCCACGGTCCTAAGGTTAGATCCGAGCTACCCGAGAGCCTCGGATCGGCGATCAACCCATCGCCCGCCTAACTTGATATGCCTCTAATACAAATAGGATGCATGCAATGCTCAGGCACAGATAACGAGATATAAGCATGCAACAAGATGACAATAATCATACAGGGTTAGGCATAGCCTGCAGCTAGCCAAAGGGTGAGCATAGCAAGGGCCTCAAATACAGATAATCTATGCTAACCAACAAAGATTAGAGCAAAGCTATAAACACATATGTACAATAGTCTTCAGTGCTCTCTTGCACCTGACAGACTAAGGTTCCACAATTACCCCGCAGGTAACTGGTCAACAATTATACAATAGCCTTCGGCACACGCCGGCATCAGGCTAAGGTTCCACAATTCCACATTAGCTAGCACTCATAGATAGCAAATGACTAGGCAACCAATTAAGCATTTAACTACTATCAAACCAAGTATTTAAATGCAATCAAAACCATAAATTCGCCCAAAGGGTAAATACACGAATCAATCCTCAATCTCGATAGAAATCCCTTACAAACTCCACGAAATCAACGTGTAAGCTTCCCAACATGCTTAAGTATCTATCACAAACGAAAGTCAATCAAAGAAACCCAGAAAACAGTGTTCAAGGGCTCACAGTCGATACAACGGTCGATCTGGCGGTCGACCGTGAGGCCACGGTCGATCCGACGGTCGACCGTGAGACCAAAATCAGGAAAAACACAAGGGTGACGGTCGATCTGGACATCGACCCTGGGAAGCCAAAAAGGAGACAGAGCTTGGCGGTCGATCCGACGGTCGACCGTGAGGCAAAGTGGAAAAATGGAAGAAACCGCGGTCGATCGGAGCATCGACCCTGGGAGACCAGAAACGCGACAGCGCCTGACGGTCGATCGGACGGTCGATCCGACGGTCGATCGGACGGTCGATCCGACGATCGACCGTGAGGCCACGGTTGATCTGACGGTCGACCATGAAGCCAGGAAAAAGCGTATCAACGCTTGACGGTCGATCCAACGGTCGACCGTCCGGCCTATTGCACTGTTCCTTAGAACAGTGCCGGAAATCCAATTTCTTGGATTTCAACTATCAAATCTTGTTGGAAATCAATGAAACTTTGTATGCATGCATAATCAATGATGGGGAAGCCAATGGTACAAAGAAAACATGATTTTGATGGTTAAATCTCCTATCTAGGTCAAAACGGTCGAAAACCGACAAAACGGCGATAATATGGAAATCAGCCGTTAAAATACAGAAATCGCAAGGTAGAAATACTTGAAACAAGCCACAACACATGTACAACAAGTTACACAACATTCTAACAAGTATTCCTACAGCGAAAGCACAATGAACCTATCCTAGGAGAACCCGATCACAAGATCGAGATAGAAACACCTACTTGATGAAGTAGGGCAGCTCCTCCACGCATCCCCCAACTCCAATCGCCAAGATCCGCTCCTCGAACGCCGCGCCCCGAAGCCCTAGCACAGCCGCAGGAGAGAGAGAGAGAGAGAGAAGAGAGAACAGCAGGGGAAGAAGAAAGAAAAGAGAGAGAAAGGAGGAGAGCTTAAATTGAAAGCTAGAATCGATCACAGCAGTCCAATTCGATTTCTCCCGATCGAGCTCCGATCTTCCGATCGGAAGCGCCCCTAAGGTTCTAATCAATTACATACATCAATCAAAGGCAGTGTGTGCCACGCGGGTGTGAAACTGACCACCAGGGAGCATATTTACCAAAATGCCACTGGGGTCAAAAACAGCGATGCGATCAACCGATCGCATCCCAAGGCCAACCGAGCCAAACCACAAACCCAGACCCTCGACCTAACGCGGTCGGACCGGGTTGGAGATACGGGTTCTCACACGGGGCACGCTCGAGACGGCGGAGGGGCGGATCCAAATACAACATATAACGCTCCCGTAGGAGACTAACTAGCAAAAGGGTATAAGCAGTAAAAGATCACCACCTCTCAGACTCCGCCTGGCGCCGCCGCACCCCCGACCAATTGCCCGGTAGGGGCCACCGAAGAGGAGCTTACGCCTGCACCTGCAAAACGCAGTCCGGATAGGAGTGAGCATAAAGCTCAGTATGGTTCTACACTACAACACAAAGAAGGAAGAGGAAAACGCAACAGTGTCGCCCTCAAGTAAGACCTGGGTGTATACAGGGGTCCCATAACCCCACCGCGTGTCCCTGAGGCCCAGGAACGGCACTCAGTAAGCAGGAACAAACACTGCTAACTCACATGCAGGAAGCCGACACTGCAGGCGGGAAAAGGCACCGTTGAGTAGGCAACTCCTCTACTCAAGAGTCAACACAGTGGAACACCGGCTACACCTCAACATCCGACCCGAGACCGACACGACCTCTACAATCATCAAGCAACAAGTGTACCAGTCCTCTAGGCCGTTCATCGAATCGACTGGACACCACAATTCGAACCGGGTCCAAACTACCCAACCCCGGTCCTAGGGCTAAGTCCGAGCTTCCAGCCTCGGGACGGTGACCCACGAATCACCCACGCCCTAGCCATGCAACTAATGCACAAATCAACAATGCATGTTATGATCATACACAAACATGAGATAGGCATGCAACAGTATGATCAGGCAACATATAAATCTAACCGGATCGCTGCAGCGGTACTACAAACCGCTGCCAGCCGATCCGCAGCTGGTCCCAGCATTACGACGGTACCTCGACCGTCAACCGCGGACTCCTGCAACGGGAAGCAACCCCGAAAACGCCGATAAACAGTAAAAATATAATATTATAATCTGACATATAATATTATATTTAAAACACCAGAATCCTCTACTTAGAGGCTAATTGATCCCGTCGATCCGTCATCCAAACGACGTAGGATTCGAGATCCAACTTAACCACCAGTAGATCAACATGCCGGTATCAACATATCCAAAATCCATAATCATCCAACGGTTAGATTAACGGCGAAAACACTAATCAAAACCGCTAATCAAACTAACTTACCAACACTTGCTGCAACACAGCCCACAGTAAGAAAATCATAACAAATTGTAGGAACATCGGAAAATTATGAAATCAGTTGGGTCTGAGAGTAGATTCATAGATCTACAACTCTTATGTTCATCACAACCCAAGATCATGCACTTATTGATCGAAAAACTCACCGCAAACTGGCTATTTATCAAGAACAGCAGAAACCGGAAAATCTGAGATTAAATATGCATAAATCCTATTAAGATCTCAACCAAAGCTTATGAAACTTAAACCAAAAATTATACTAAGCATGAGGCATCCAACAACACAAAGATCAACAAGATCTAACGGCTAGATTCAAAGAAACCCACTAAACTAACTCATGTAGGTAGAAACCTACCGAAAGCGCACTCCTCAGCTGATTCCCCGCGATACGGCCACCAAGCCGGCCACCAAGCAAGCCAAGGATTTTCCTCTCGTTGCCACGAGTCCAGCAAGCCTTCAAGCGCCCAAAAAGATGGCCGGAGGAGGGAGAACGGAGGGAAAGAAGAGACGGGAGCAAAACTGGAAAAACAAGGGAAGGTGGCGGGCTATTTATAGGCTCGAGTCCGATCGGTCGCTCCAGGGACCGATCGATAGGACTGGGCCAGGTTGAGTTAGTTCACGTCCTTATCTGGACACGTCGGCCACGAGGGCCACTGACACAATTCCAATCGATCGCTCCAAGGAGCGATCGGTCGCTCACGGGCCGCCAGCTGCCCCAAAAAAAAACGGGCTTTTGCGCGCCGGAGCTTGGATCTTTCGATCCCCAAGCCCGCCTAGGGTTCTAGCAAACAAATAAATCAAACGTAGGCGCTGTGTGCACCACGCGGGTGTGAAACAAACAGACAAGAAGCAATTTACCAAATTGCCCTTGCGGTCCACAACGAGCCACGGGCTCGACTCAAGCGGTCGACCTAGGAGTAGAGGGATAAGACCTCACATCCTAATACCCTTAAAGGAAATCTCGTCCCGATATTCGATAAGGGTAGGGCTCGGAAACAACAAACAGCTACACTAGAAGACAAGACAAGAGGTACCTCGAGAAGAAAACAGCTGCGGAAACTCCTGCCGCATGCGCGCCTCGCGCTCCCAGGTCATCTCCTCGGTGCCTCTGTGCCTCCACAGTACCTTAACCAAGGGAATCGTCTTACCCCGATAGACCTGATCCCTCCGGTCAAGTACTCGAACCGACTGCTCAACGAAGCTCGCGTCTGCCTCAAGCTCAATGTCATCCACCCTGATGACATGAGACGGGTCTGGGTGATACTTCCTCAGCATCGACACATGGAAAGTCGGGTGCACAGCTGACATGTGCTGAGGAAGATCCAGGCGGTAAGCTACCTCGCCGACCCTCTCTAGGATCTCAAAAGGTCCGACAAACGTCAGCGCCAACTTGCCACCTTTGCCAAACCTGACAGACCCTCTGTACGGCGATGCTAGCAAGAACACCCTGTCGCTGACTGCAAACTCTAACGGTCGTCGCCTCTGATCTGCATAACTCTTCTGCCGGCTCTGAGCCGTCAGAAGTCTCTGTCTGATCTGCACTAACCTCTCTGACGACCGCCTGACGATGTCTGGACCTGTGAGTGAAGCCTCTCTAACCTCTGTCCAGCACACTAGGGAACGACACGGCCTACCATACAACGCCTCGAAATGTGCTACTCAGAGACTGGACTGGTAGCTGTTGTTGTAGGCGAACTCCACCAAGGGAACGTGCTCCTCCCAGCTGCCTCCGGCGTCGAGGACACATGCTCTCAGTATGTCCTCTAAGATCTGGATCGTCTGCTCTGACTGCCCGTCTGTCTGCAGATGGAAAGCCGTACTGAAGGTCAGGAGTGTGCCAACTGCCTCCTGAAAGCCTCGCCAGAACATGCTGGTGAACCTGGGGTCACGGTCTGACACGATAGAAACTGGAACTCCGTGTAGTCTGACCACCTCTCTGACGTACAAACTGCCCAACCTGTCTGTCGAGTCTGTCGTCCGCATAGGCAGGAAGTCCGTCGATTTGGTCAATCGATCAATGATGACCCAAATCACGTCATTCCCCCTAGGAGATCTCGGTAGCCCGGTCACGAAGTCCATCGTGATGTGCTCCCACTTCCACTCAGCTAGTGGAAGCGGCTGAAGTAACCCCGGAGTCCGCTGGTGCTCTGCCTTGACCTTCTGACAGGTAAGGCAGCGCGATACGAACTCCGTCACTGCCCTCTTCATCCCGCGCCACCAGAACTGCCAACGCAGGTCCTGGTACATCTTGGTGCCCCCAGGATGAACTGCAAAGCGAGAGTGGTGGAACTCTCGTAGGACATCGTCTCATAGGACTGGATCTGCTTGAACTGCTACTCTGCCTCTGTACCGTAGCCGTCCTTCTGACGATACTGTCCGGTCCCCGTCTACGCCCTCTGTGCCCGCCGATGTACGCAACCCCTCGAGCTCTGCGTCACCGCACTGCGCCTCTAACACTCTGGCCAGGACTGCTGGCATACTCTGCATGGTGTAGAGGTAGCTGTTGGATCCCTGATCCTCAAACTCGAACCCCAACTGGTCCGCCGTCTCTAGAGCCTGCCACTGCCGCGCTGACAGCCCTGCAACTGCTGCTCTGGTGTCTCTCATCTGTCTCCTCAGTGTGTCTGCTACGACGTTTGCCTTACCAGGATGGTAATGCAACGCAAAGGTGGTAGTTCTCCAGTAGCTCCATCCAGCGTCGCTGCCTCAGGTTGAGGTCACGTTGGGTGAAAACGTGCCTCAAACTCTTATGGTCCGAGAAGACAGAGAACTTCTTGCCATAGAGGTAATGCCGCCATGCCTTCATGGCGAAAACCACCGCTGCTAGCTCCAAGTCGTGAGTCGGGTAGTTCCTCTCATGGTTCTTCAGCTGACGAGAACCATAGGAAACTACGTGGCCCTCCGGCATGAGGACACACCCCAAACCCTCACCGCTGGCGTCGCAGTAGACACTGTAACCAACACATCACTCGGGGACGATCAGCACCGGCGCACTGGTCAACCTCGTCCTCAGCTCCACGAAGGCTCGCTCACAAGCATCATCCCACACGAACGGGACAGCCTTCTGTGTCAGTCTGGTCAATGGTCCGGCAACTCTGGAGAAGTCCCGCACGAACCGTCTGTAGTAACCCGCCAGGCCTAGGAAACTGTGGACCTCGAGCACTGTCCTCGGTCTCTGCCACTATACCATTGCCTCGACCTTGGCCAGGTCAACTGAGATCCCTGCTGCCGACACCACGTGTCGCGCCCCGACCCGCGAAAGCCCAACCGGGCCAGGCGACGCGAACCGAAACCTAACAAAACGCGGAAGAAAAGTTGGCGAGAGTTCCCTCTAACCTATTGGTCTCCCTAACAATTCACCAAAAGCACCCTCAATTTAAAACAACAATTAATTAGCATAACCTCGAACCACAGATTTAAAACCCAAAGTATTTAATATACAAATCCTCGGAGATGGGAAGATCCAAAATACAACATTACTCCCGTAGGAGGCTAACTAACATAAGGTATAAAAACATTAAAGATCGCCACCTCTCAAAGTCCACCAGGCGCCGCCGCACCGCCGACCAACTGCCCGGTAGGGGCCACAGAAGAAGAACTGACGCCTGCACCTGCAAAACGCAGCCCAGGTAGGAGTGAGCACTAAGGTCAGTAGGGTTCTACACTACGACACACAGAAGGAAGAGGGAAACGCAACAGTGTCACCCTCAAGTAGAACCTGGGTGTATACAGGGGTCCCAAAACCCCACCGGGTGTCCCTGAGGACCACGATCATGGTCTTCCAGCCGGGCTAGTCACATGTCAGGTCACACTCAGTAGCAGGAAACAACACTGCTGACTATCAACAGGACACAGAACACTGTTTGGTGGGAAGAGACACCACTGAGTAGGCAACTCCTCTACTCAAGAGTTTAAGAACACCGGACACCGGCTACACCTCAGATCCGACTCGAGGCCGACACGACCTCTACAATCATCAAGCAACAAGTGCACCAGTCATCTAGGCCTATCATCAAGTTTGACTGGGCACTACAATTCAAACCGGGTCCAAACTACCCAACCCCGGTCCTAGGGCTAATTCCGAGCTTCCAGCCTCGGAACGGCGACCCACAGATCACCCACGCCCTAACCAATGCAACTAATGCACAACAGGGAATGCATGCTATGAACATACACAGATACGAAGTAAAGTATACAACAGTATGACAAACATCATATAAGTCAACCGAATCCCTGCAGCGGTACTACCAACCGCTGCCAGCCGATCCGCAGCGGGTCCCGGCATTACGACGGTACCACGACCGTCAACTGCGAACTCCTGCAATGGGAAGCAACCCCGAAAACCGCTGATGAACAGTATAAATATAATATTATAATCCGACATATAATATTATAATCCGACATATAATATTATATTTAAAAACACCAAAAGTTCTCTACTAGAGGCTATTTGACCCCGTCGATCCGATGTCCAAACGACGTCGGATTTGAGATCCAACTTAGCCACCAGTAGATCTACATACCAGGATCAACATATCCAAAATACATAATCATCCAACGGTTGGATTAACGGGAAAACACTAATTAAAACCGCTAATCAAACTAACTTACCAATTAATTGCTGCAACGCAGCCCTCCAGTAATCAATTCATAACAAATTGGAAAAAACTCAGAAAATTATGAAATCAGTTGAGTTAGAGAGTAAATTCAAAGATCTACAACTCTTATGTTCATCACAACCCAATATTGTGTACGTACCGGCCGAAAAACTCACCGCAAGCCGGCTGTTTTTCAAGAACAGCAAAAACCGGAAAATCTGAGATTAATCATGCATAAATCCTACTAAAATCTCAACCAAAAATCATGAAACTTATATCAGAAATTCTACTAGGCAAGAGGAAGCCAACAACACCAAGATCAACAAGATCCAACGGCTAGATATAGAAAAACCCACTAAAGAACACTTGTAGGTAGAAAACCTACCGAAGAACGCTAAACCCGGTTGATCCCCGCAAACCAGACACCAACAAGACTCCAAACCACACCAGGGGCCTTCCTCTCGTTGCCACGGATCCAACGAGCCTTAGAACACCCAAAATGATGGCCAGAGGAGGAAGAAAGGAAGAGAAGGAGATGGCTGCCGGAAAAACAGGGGAAGAGAACCGCCGGGAGAGAAGAAAAGAGGAAGGAAGAAGAAGGAAGAAGAAGAAAAGGAGGAAAGGGGGAGGGGACAGCCGGAAAAGA
Organism: Narthecium ossifragum; assembly: GCA_963920575.1. Taxonomy (NCBI): domain Eukaryota; kingdom Viridiplantae; phylum Streptophyta; class Magnoliopsida; order Dioscoreales; family Nartheciaceae; genus Narthecium; species Narthecium ossifragum. The sequence goes on along the minus strand of OY986974.1, from coordinate 13,611,465 downwards.
GGGGAGAAAGGTGAAAGAGGGGAGGGAAAGTCCTCCTCTTCTGACAGGAGAGAGCGACGGCCAACGGCGGCCGTCCTCGCGAAGCAGAAAACCAACCGACTCGAGTTCGATCGATCGCTCCAAGGAGCGATCGATCGCTCCCGAGCCGCCAGCCTCCCAAGGACCTTCTGCACTAAGTGATCGATCTCCAAAGCATGTCAGATCGATCTGGCTAGCAAGGCCAGATCGATCTCATTAGCAATCCAGATCGATCTCCTTCGCCCAGAAAGGCAAACTTGGGCTAAAACACAAGCCCAAGCTCAGATCTTCCGATCTCGGGTTCACCTAGCCATTCTAACCAAGCACTAACACAAACAAGGCCAGTGTGTGCACACGCGGGTGTGAAACAAACCAACAAGGCGTAATTTACCAAATTGCCCTTGCGGTCTACAACGAGCCACAGAGGTAGAGGGACAGGTCCTGACATCCCAATACCCTTAAAGGAAATCTCGTCCCGAGATTCGATAAGGGTAGGGCTCGGAACAACAAAACAGCTACACTAGAAGACAGGACAAGAGGTACCTCGAGAAGAAAACAGCTGCGGAAACTCCTGCCGCATGCGCGCCTCACGCTCCCAGGTCATCTCCTCGGTACCTCTGTGCCTCCACAGTACCTTGACCAAGGGAATTGTCTTGCCCCGCAAGACCTGATCCCTCCGGTCAAGTACCCGAACCGGCTACTCAACAAAGCTTGCATCTGCCTCAAGCTCAATGTCATCCACCCTGATGACATGAGACGGGTCTGGGTGATACTTCCTCAGCATCAACACATGGAAAGTAGGGTGCACAGCAGACATGTGCTCAGGAAGATCCAGGCGGTAAGCTACCTCGCCGACCCTCTCTAGGATCTCAAACGGCTCGACGAACCTCGGCGCCAACTTACCACCTCTGCCAAACCTGATGGAACCTCTGTACGGCGATGCTCGCAAGAACACTCGGTCGCCGACTGCAAACTCCAACGGTCGTCGCCTCTGATCTGCATAACTCTTCTGCCAGCTCTGAGCCGTCAAAAGCCTCTGCCTGATCTGCACTAATCTCTCTGACCACCGCCTGACGATGTCTGGACCGGTGAGTGAAGCCTCTCCAACCTCTGTTCAGCACACTGGGGAACGACACGGCCTACCGTACAACGCCTCGAAAGGTGCTACTCCAAGACTAGACTGGTAGCTGTTGTTGTAGGCGAACTCCACCAAGGGAACGTGCTCCTCCCAGCTGCCTCCTGCGTCGAGGACACATGCTCTCAGCATGTCCTCCAAGATCTGGATCGTCCGCTCTGACTGCCCGTCTATCTGCGGATGGAAAGCCGTACTGAAGGTCAGGAGTGTGCCAACTGCCTCCTGAAAGTCTCGCTAGACTCTTCTGGTGAACCTGGGGTCACGGTCTGACACGATAGAAACTGGAACTCCGTGTAGTCTGACCACCTCTCTGACGTACAAGCTGCCCAACCTGTCCGTCGAGTCTGTCATCCGCATAGGCAGGAAGTGCACCGATTTGGTCAATCGATCAACGATGATCCAAATCGCGTCATTCCCCCTAGGAGATCTCGGTAGCCCGGTCACGAAGTCCATCGTGATGTGCTCCCACTTCCACTAAGCTAGTGGAAGCGGTTGAAGTAACCCCGGAGTCCGCTGGTGCTCTACCTTGACCTTCTGACAGGTAAGGCAGCGCGATACGAACTCCGTCACTGCTCTCTTCATCCCGCGCCACCAGAACTGTCGCCGAAGATCCTAGTACATCTTGGTGCAGCCGGGATGAACTACAAAGCGAGAGTGGTGGGACTCTCGTAGGACGTCATCTCGAAGAACTGGATATGCTGGAACCGCTACTCTGCCTCGGAACCGTAGCCCTCCGTCTGGTGATACTGTCCAGTCTCCATCTGCGCCCTCTGTGCCCGCTGCTGTGCGTAACTCCTCGAGCTCTGGGTCACTGTGTTGTGCCTCTAATACTCTGGCTAGAACTGCTGGCATACTCTGCACTGCGTAGAGGAAGCTGCTGGATCCTCGATCCTCAAACTCGAGCCCCAACTGGCCCACTGTCTCTAGAGCCTGCCACTGCCGCGCTGACAACCCTGCAACTGCTGCTCTGGTGTCTCTCACCTGTCTGCTCAGCGCGTCTGCTACGACGTTTACCTTACCAGGATGGTAATGCAACTCGAAGTCGTAGTCCTCCAGTAGCTCCATCCAGCGTCGCTGCCTCAGGTTGAGGTCACGTTGGGTGAAAACGTGCCTCAAGCTCTTATGGTCCGAGAAGACAGAAAACTTCTCGCCATAGAAGTAGTGACGCCAGGTCTTCAGGGTGAAGACCACCGCTGCAAGCTCCAAGTCATGGGTCGGGTAGTTCCTCTCATGGTTCTTCAGCTGGCGAGAACCATAGGAAACTGCGTGGCCCTCCTGCATGAGGACACACCCCAAACCCTCTCCACTGGCGTCACAGTAGACACTGTAACCAACGCCTCGCTCGGTGACGATCAGCACCGGTGCACTAGTCAACCTGGTCCTCAGCTCCACGAAAGCTCGCTCACAAGCATCATCCCACACGAATGGGACGACCTTCTGTGTCAGTCTAGTTAACGGCCCGGCGACTCTGGAGAAGTCTCGCACGAACCGCCTGTAGTACCCCACCAAGCCCAGGAAACTGCGGACCTCGAACACTGTCCTCGGTCTCTGCCACTGTACCACTGCCTCGACCTTGGCGGGCTCAACTGAGATCCATGCTGCCGACACCATGTGTCCAAGGAACCCCACCTGTGCAAGCCAGAACTCGCACTTGGAAGCCTTGGCTTAAAGCCGATGCTCCCGAAGTAGCTACAACACTGTCGCCAAGTATCGCTCGTGCTCCGCCTCTGACCGGGAGTAGATAAGGATGTCGTCGACGAACACCACCACGAACTCGTCTAAAAAGGGCCGGAAGATCCTCTGCATGAGATCCATGAACGCTGCCGGTGCGTTCGTCAGCCCAAACGGCATCACCATGAACTTGTACAGACCGTACCGAGTCCGAAATGCCGTCTTCGGGATGTCGCAATTCCGAACCCTCAACTGCTAGTAGCCGGTGCGGAGGTCGATCTTCGAGAACACTGAAGATCCTCGCAACTGGTCAAACAGGTCGTCGATCCGCGGCATCGGATACCTGTTCTTCACCGTCACCCTGTTGAGCCGCCTGTAGTCTATGCAAAGTCGAAGGGTACCATCCTTCTTCTTTGCGAACAACACTGGCGCCCCCCAGGGAGACATGCTGGGACGGATGAAGCCTCTGCTGGTCAGCTCGTCTAGCTGGGTCCTCAACTCACTCTGCTCTGCTGGTGCCATCCTGAAAGCTGGGAGAGAGATCGGTGCAGTACCTGATACTAGGTCGATCTCAAAATTGATACGATGCACCTTCTCTAGGGCTTTCGTATCTGGTCTCTTGCCAAGTCTCGGCTCCTCCTTAGCCAAAGATATTGTTAGGTCGAGATATACCTTTAGGGTTTTAGGAGAAGCACCCTAGGTATTCGACACGGAAGGCTGTAAACCGGAGGAGAGAGACGCATGAGGAAGAGGATTACCTCGCAGCTTCCTCAATGGTTGGTCGGCTACCCTTGGGGGATCCAAGCCTTGGAGAACGTGGATGGTGGATGGTAGTGGTGATGATGGTGGCGGTGAGGAGCACGACAACCAAGGGGGGACGCCGGGGACTTGGGGTTGGACGGCGAATGGCAGCGGATGGCGGCGATGGATAGTGGCCGGCTGGTGGAGAGATAATCCGGCAGTAGAGAGATGAAGGTGGCTGGTGGATTTCTGTGGAAACTAGGGTTACAGCTACTCCTATATTACTTCTACTCCTAGGATTTATCTCTACTAAATAATAACTCTATTAAATTCGTCCATGCATAAAAACCCTAATACAAGCTATAGAGGTCCTTTTATAGAGGCCTCAAAAGAGTTCTATTCCAACCTGAATACATTCTTACTTGAACAACAAGTAAACAGACTCTTACTAATTCAACTCAAACTGACTCCTAATAACCATGAATGAACTAGGTAAGCAAGTGACTTGACTCAACCAAAACTAGGACTCAATAGAAACTAGCTAAGCACAAACTGTACTCAAACTAGGAAATCAACTAGGAAAGCAATTAAGACTCAACTAAGAAAATAACCAGCTAAGGTCGGCTTGGCTAAGCCACCTCATGGGTCATGGGTCTACCCATGCTTGAGCTTGGGCTTGGAACCGGTTTAGCTTTGATTTGGCCCTAAGGCCAGCTTGGCTCAACCTGCTCCAAAGGGACCTGATTGCAGCCAGCTCCTTGGCGTGGGCCCACCCAAGAAAGGACGTGGGTCCCTTCTTGGATTGGCTCAGTTTGTCCTCGTATCAGAAATCGACCTCTCTGGGCGGTGGGAGCCCTGGCAACACCTCGGGAAACACGTCGGTGTAATCGCACACGATCCTGGAAAAACTGCTCTGCTGCACTCCCTCAGAACCGAACAGGAACAGGCTGGGCAACAAAGCTGAGAGCTCGCTGCCACGCCTCCCCATACCACAAGCAAAGGAATCGGCTGAGAACCGATCCCCTAACAACACAAACTGTGTCCCGTCGGGTGTCCAAGCAACCACCCTCCGGCGACCACAATCGATGATAGCTTGGTATGCTGCTAACCAGTCCATACCGAGTATCACATCGAAGCCGGTTATGTCTAGCACCCGCAGGTCTAGACAGACATGGAGGCCTTCAACCTCCAAAGAACAAGATCGGCAGACCCGGTCTACCCTGACTGTGCCGCCGATCGGTGAGTCTACAGACTGTGCCACCTTTAGCCAACTCGTCTCTAATCCTAGCGATGCCACACACATGCTAGCAACATAGGAATGAGACGCCCCAGAGTCTATCAGCACATCTACTAAAGAACTAGAAAGCTGAAAGATACCTCTGAGGACGGATGGCTCTGCCGTGGCCTGCTGGTACTGTAAAGGCTGCTGGTACTGCGATGGCGGCTGGTACAGCTGGACGGTGTCCGGCTGCTCATGCTCAGGAAGAGCAAACACACACCCCCGTTGGCCGCCTCCACCCCTGGAGCGGCTCGGTCCAGCCCCTGACCCGCGCCCACCACCGTTCCCCTGCCAGGCACCAGACCCCCCGCCTCTACTGCACTGCGGCATAGCGCCCCGCACTCCTCGCATGGGACAGTCCTTGCGGAAGTGTCCCGGCTGCCCGCACTGGAAACAAGTGGCTGACAAACCACCAGGTTGTTGACTCGGTAGTGGCTACTAGTACTGCTGTGCACGCGACGGCTGCTGCTAAAAGGGTCGCTGGCGCCGCTGATGCCCTCTACCGAACCCCCCTCTGCCCTGGGGTCGTTGTTGTGTGCTGGTGGAGGGTGCCGATGGAACTGCCCGGCACCTGTCGTGTGAGGACCCGTTCCTCCAACCCGGTCCGACCGCGGTAGGTCGAGGGTCTGGTTTTGTGGTTTGGCCCGGTTGGCCTTGGGTTGCGATCGGTTGATCGCATCGCGATTTTTGGACCCCAAGGGCAATGTGGTAAATTGCGCATTGGCGGTCAGTTTCACACCCTCGTAGTGCACACACGACTTTGATTGATGTACGTGATTGAGTAGATCCAGTAGAGATCGCAACTTGGAGCCTGATCGGATTCAGTCCGATCAGTTGGTTCGTCTGAACCGGCTGAGCCACTTAAGTGGCTTAACCCTCTTTTCTCTCTCCTATTTCTCTCCTTTTTCCCCTTTTCTCTCTTTCTTTTCCTTTCTCTTTCTTTTCCTTCTTTTACTCTTCCCTGCCATCCCGTGCCCAAGCCCCCTCCTCCTTCCTTCCATTCTCTCTCCCGCGGCTACCCTCTCTCTCTCCCGCGGCGATCCCGTCCCTTCCCCGGCGGCCTGGAGGCGGCGGCGAGGTCCCCTCCTCCTTCTCCTTCCTCCCCTCTCTCTCTTCCGCGGGCAGCCCTCTTCCTTCTTCGGCGATGGCTGCGGCTATGGGAGGCCTCCGGCGGCTCTCCGGCGAGCTGGAGACGACGGCGACGACGTAGGACGGCGGATCAACAGAGGATTGAAGCTTGGATTGCGTTTAAGGTAGGGTTTCTACCTATATCATTAGGATAAGCTAGATCTAGGGTTTGATTTGTGTATTAGTGGTTTTCTTTGTGCTAATTAGTCCCTCTAAGCATGCTAAATTACTGATTGAAGTCTATGGAGATTTGATTGAGATTTATTTGGGTTTTATGCATGTTTTTCCCGGATTTCATCAAAGCCCTGTTTTTCTGCAAGCTGAGCTGTTCAAGCTCAGATCGTGGCTCATACGTGTATGATCTCGTTTGATCATCAACACGAGAGTTGTAAATCATCGAATCTACTTTCATTTGCCGCTGATTTCGTAATTTTCGAAGTTTTCTATGATTTATGGTGATTATTCTTCGGATCTGCGACGAGACCGCAATTAGTGAATTGATTAGTGAATTCCGGGAAGATTAGTGATTAGATTAATCCAATTCTTGGCCTGCATGTTCTTAGTATGCTAATCTACATTTGCCCAAGTTTAATTTCCAATTCGACGTCGTTTGGACGTCGAATTGATGAGATTTCATCGCCTCTAACTAGGGTTAGATGTAGAAATCTAGAAATTAACTTGTTAGTGGATTTTCGATGTTTTATCGTGTCTAATTCTTCGGGATTCATGTGATTGGTATTCCTAGAGATCTCGATGGCTAGCATGTTCTAATTGGTGGTTTTTAGACGATTAATTGTTTGATGTCGGCATGCTTAGTTAACTATAAATCGTTATTGTTCAATTAGCAATTAACTGCATGTCATGCTTACTTACATCGTATTGTATACATGTATACTTAGCTTGTGGTTGAACCAAGGGAGTTGTGCCCCTTGGGATGTTTAGATAATTGAGCGGGCCGCTGGTGTGCCACTTGTGTTAGATGGTTTAATTGTTGTGTACTGTGTGGGCGGGGTTGTGCCCCTGTTGTAGAAATTGTGGTTGATGGCTGTGGACGCCGTTGTAATGCCGGATTTTGATCTGTTTGATACTTGTTATTATAGCTTTGCTAGATAGATCCTTATTGCTTGAATCCTTGCTATGTTTACCCTCCGGCAATCCTGATGCTTCGCCTAGCCCGTGTATGTTGTCTTGGCATATTGTTGGATGCTACTATTCCAGTATTCCTGTGCCTGAGCATTGCATGCATCTTGATTGCATTAGAAGCATTAGGCTAGGTGGTAGACGATGGTTTCGATCGTCGATCCGAGGTTCTCGGGTAGCCCGGATCTAGCCCTAGGACCGGGGTTTGGGGTAGTCAAGGATTAGGACGTGATTGTCGTCAATGATCATATTTGATATCATTCGAGGATTATTAAGTAGTTGGACTGGAATATTATATTGCTTGAGGTTTAGAGGTCGTGTCGCTCTCCCCGACCGTGTGCTAAGGATATAATCGATGTGTTCCCGACGTGGTCCCCAGGCAGTGGTATCCCTGCTGGGTAAGGGTGATCCTGCATGGTACTGTTCCCCTGTTAGTGCTTAGGGTGATCTTCATAACATGTTCAAGTGAGAGGTTCATGATAGGAGCCCTTGGGACATCGATGGGTTATGGGGCCCGAGACATACCTTAGACTCAGGCGGGAAGCGACACTGTTGTGTTCCCTTTCCTTTGTGAGTGACGTAGAGTAGAACCCTACTGAGCAAGCTTTGTTGCTCACTCCTACCTGGGCTGTATCGGCGATGCAGGTCGATGCAATCCCTTCTTTTTCAGGTTGTTGTGGTGTTGGAGGCGGCACTCTCCTTGGTGGTGCGTGAGATCGAGGATATCATCAGTTTATTATATTCAATTGATGTACAGCTTTAAATGTATAAATTGTAATCTGAAGGAGAAATGTATTTGTATTTCAATTTGATGTAAATTGATCAGAGATTGATGTACTTAGAGGATTTGAATCATTATTGTATCTTTTTAAAGTTAATTGAGTATTGTAGTAGTTAATTTGTATTATGGTTTGATGATAGGATAGTTTAAATTAATTGTGAATATTATAATCATGCACCAGGATTAAAAGTGATGTTTGCAGGGGAGGCTCTCGCCGTTTGATTTAGAGTTTAGGACCCTCACGTCCCGGTCCGGATGGGTTTTCTGGGTCGGGGCGTGACAACTTGGTATCAGAGCAGGCTGTAGGTCCCAGGGATAGGATTAGGCTTGCGGTTAAGGTTTTGAGTGTGGAATGGGATAAATCTAGGTCTAGAACATCCTTCCATGGCTGTTTGTGATTGTGTGATATGTTTCCGCTTTATTGATTGTTGTTTGTTTTGTTGCTTTCCGGCTGTGACATGACGTCTCAGGGGGAGATGTGCATGCATGTCGGTGTCGTCTGTTCCCTCGCATGACAGTCTCCCCCCGTGCTGGAGATGAGCGAGTAGGGAATAAGACGTGTGTCGCCTTTATACTCTTGGAATCCTGAGAGGTGGACCCGTTATGGTCCAGGGGCGATGTTGGAGATCCTTAGACAGTAGAGGAAAAATGCTGGTGAGGGTTCCCTCTAACCTATTGGTCTCCCTAACAATTCACCAAAAGCACCCTCAATTAAAAGACAATAATTTAATAAGTCTCAAACCACAGATTTACAAACCCAAAAAGATTTAATATACATATCCTCGGAGAGGGGAAGATCAAAATACAATATATAACGCTCCCGTAGGAGACTAACTAGCAAAAGGATATAAACAGTAAAAGATCACCACCTCTCAGACTCCGCCTGGCGCCGCCGCACCGCCAACCAACTGCCCGGTAAGGGCCACCGAAGAGGAGCTTACGCCTGCACTTGCAAAACGCAGCCCGGGTAGGAGTGAGCATAAAGCTCAGTAGGGTTCTACACTACGACACACAGAAGGAAAAGGGAAACACAACAGTGTCGCCCTCAAGTAAGACCTGGGTGTATACAGGGGTCCCATAACCCCACCGCGTGTCCCTGAGGCCCAGGAACGACACTCAGTAAGCAATAACAAACACTGCTGCCTCACATGCAGGAACCCGACACTGCAGGCGGGAAAAGGCACCGCTGAGTAGGTGATCGCTCACAAACGTCGTCGTTAAACCGTATGCAAAACACAATTTAGAAATTTGTAAACCTTTCTTTCAACACTAGATTAATAAGATAGAATAATGGTGAAATACGGGGTCGGTCCTCATGGAAAACTTTGACTAACAAAGAAACATCAGAATTAACTCTCAACACTCTAGTCCTAAAGCGAAGAAGGATTGATCTGGGGTTTTAGGAACTGATTAATTAAAACTAATTAAAAAAGCAATTAACGAAATTGAAGTAGATCAATGAGAGAAAACCTAGGGATTACTCAATCCACTTTAGTTTCACTTCCTGTATTCTCTAGTTATCCTCTTGTTTTCTTATCTCGACATTATGGATTCACAGCTTCTTAAGCTTACATGAATCCCTAAAATAATGCGATTGTTTCCCTAAGGCATAACCTATCCAAACTTAGCATAGATTGTCTTCGAACTTAATCTGAGTACAACCTATCTTCATCTAGCATAGATTATCTCAAAGGCATACACAAAAGCAACATAAAAACCATCCTACGAATCTCTACCATCAAGCACAGCAATCAAGTAGGTCTGAATGTACGTCAAGGAACTCTGTTCCCTCAACTCTTTATAAAATAAAATCATATTCATAGGATCATGTCTTTGAAAAGATAACAAGAATCAAACTAGAAAATACAAAGAAGTTACACTAAAGCTTCATGAGATCCCTAAGTAAAGAGATTAGTCACTCATCTTTTGAATGAGAGCCATGTATTCGATGAAAAAGGTTAGGGATCCACGCCGCATCTCCGTCTTCTTCTCCAATCTGAATCCCTCTTTTTCTCTCTATGGAGGCCCCCCGTTTTCCAGCCACAAAACCCTTTTTATATCTTAATTCCCGGAATTAGGGTTTTAGGGTTGAGTTAGACCTCTAGTGAACTCGGATTTCCTGGTTCGATCTTGACAGCTTCTTCCAGTCGCGACTGGGTTCAACTGGTCCGGAATTTGGAAATGTGCTCAACATAAAAGGTGTAGATTATGAAGTCTTCTGTCCTGTCCCGAAGATTTGACATTATTTGGACTTATCTGGAATATTTGACGAATATTCTCCTGATCATCGACGGACCAGTCTTCCAGCTTATGTATCTTCATGTATTCTTTAAATCTGCTACCACACCATCAGGAATCTCGCGAAGTGTCCAACATGAAAGTTGTTCATCTTGAAGTCTTCGATAAGTCCTCCAAATTTCAAGAATTTATGATTTATCTGAAGAATTTGGTGAATTCTTTTCAAACTGACAGCGGAGCAGCGTAATTTCCACATATTAGTCCTTTTCTGTATTTTCTAACTCAAATCTTCATTAAACCTGAAATCACTTAACAAACTATCAAATACAAACACTCTCGGGCTAACAAATCTAAATTACGGGGTTTAAGTATGAATATTTAGTGACTCATCACACCCCCCAACTTACACTTTGCTAGTCCTCGAGCAAAAAAAATATAAAAAAAAAGTAATAAATCTAACTAGCCACTTTCGTAGGTCTCACGATTGCACTTAGCATGTGCAACAAGTCTTTAAACCCCTGGGTTACCCCAGTGGAGGAGTTATAGTCTCCTGAGGGTTTTCAGATATGACACCCACAAACATCTATACATTCCCTTGAATATATCATTAGAAATCAATTGTGATATTCATCAACTCTAATGCATGAAATAGAAATAATATCCATAAATATACCCTTCAACTCATATTCATATAAAAACATAGTAAATCAAAACATGTCATAACATATTTCCAACACTTCAACATATTTAATCATGATTAAAAACAACTTTAACACTCCTGTGTGTGATTGGGGTTCCACATGCTTCAGAGCATCAATTATATCTGAGCACTTCAACTATTCAAGATCACAATCCTATCCAAACACATATTTTCCACTTATCACATAGCAATCTATGCTTTTATTCATTTTTCTTTTCTTTTTCTTTTTTTTTCTGCAGGAATTTTAACTGTTTTACGCGAACACCACGCTGGTTAGGCACACTGCCCGGTTACAAAGTTGAAAATCCATTTTTTTCTTCTTTTTTTTCAGGAAATTCAACCGTTTTACGCGAATACCACGCTGGTTAGGCACACTGCCCGGTTACTAAGTTGAACATCCATTTTATTTTTCTTTTTTTTCGCATACTCATATAATTGCATGTGTTCATGTATTTTCTGTATCATGACATAGAATTGTAAATCTATCCTAGTATCATACTTAGAATCTAATATCAACCCCTTAACATGTGGAAGTGAACATGTGCATTAGGATATGTCAAGTTATCCTTAAATCATGGTAAAAGTGTTAAAGTATAGAAATAATGTCAGGGATAGCAAAATTTACTATCCCTTATGTGACATACAAGTCTCAGAATAATCCATAAAATAAATTTCTAAAACCTGCATCTTTGTCAAATCATATCATAATTTCATCCTTTTGACATATTTCAAGGAATGTATAATAATAAAAATTAAATTCGTAGAATCTACCCCCAACTTGAATGTAATTGTCCCTAATTACACTAAGTCATAAAAATAAAGCAAGAAGTAAAGGGTAGAGATAACCATAATATCGCGCCATAGGTAGTTGGTCCGCATGAAAGACGATCACCACACCGTCCACAAGAAGAATACGTCATCATTGAATAAATTCATGTCGCTAGAAGAGATTAAAAGAATAAAACCATAGAAATCACCATAAAACATTAGAGACATAAATAAAGGCTGAAGAATAACCCCATGATCGAGCTATATAAGAATGTCATAAGTCGCCCCTCAGTGAGTGTTAAAGGGACACCTGCCATAAAAGATACCTTTCCAAAAGATCAAATATAATAGAATAGAAAAAATATTATAGAAAGGCATAAAAATCATTAACAATTTCGGCAGAGTCTCCTTTGTATTATCATGATATATCAGCCGTATACAAGCATTCAATCCACAAAAATTAAAAATATAGACATTAAAGCAATAAAATACATTAAATCATCCATACACAATACCCAAAATAATCAGTGTCCATAAAGTTATCCGGATTGAAGATCTACGCTGTCTGATCGGAAAACTGGGTTGCAACGCGTATGGATCTCATCCATCAGCCAACGGACGGCTGAGAGCTCGCCGGCGACGATCAACGGCGAAACGTTGTCGTCGGAGGATGGGACCATGAGGGATGGAATCGTGGGAGGCCAAGGAGTCCGTCCATGTCGTCTGATCTGTGAATAGTGGTCTCCAGCGGCGGAACGGCAGTGGACGGCGCGGAAGAAGATGGTCGGAGTTGGAATCCGGCGGTCAGAGCTCCAATCAAGGACGGAAAGGATCGAGGAAGCATCGCAGAAGGTTTGGGAAGCTTCCTATGGGGTTGGATTAAAAGATTGAGAGCTGTAGGTGGTGGAACAGCGGTGGTCGGCGATGTGGAGGGTCGTCGGAAGCGGAATCCGGTGAACCGTACTGCAAGCTTGAGGTTGGAGGGTGGAAAAAGCATCGTGACGCCCAGAGGAAGGTGCTGGAGGCGGCTAGAGGCGGTGGGAAGCAGTGGAAGGGATGATAGGAGATGGCGGAAGAAACAGGGGACGCTCATCGGCGTCGGAAGAGATGAAATTGGGGGAAGAGGAGGCCGGGAGGGGGTAGAGGAGAAGATGGCGAAGGTGTTGGAGGTGGTTTGGGAGACTGGGAACGGCCGGAGAGGTGACGACGGCCGACGGTCGGTGACGAGGAAGGAAGAAGGAGGTTGGATCGACCTTGGGCGGTGGTGATTTGAGAACAAAATCAGACGGTCGATCAATCGATCGACCGCGAACCAACTTATTTGGAAAAATAAACTGACGGTCGATCGCCCGATCGACCGTGGCCCACGTTACCTGTTTGAGGAACTGACGGTCGATCCTCCCATCGACCCTGAGAAGCTTTATTTTTGATAGAGCCTCACGGACGATCTGACGGTCAATGGGACGGTCGACCGTCCTCCAGGAAATTCGATTTTCTAGATATTATGATTATTTTTAAAGAAAAATCACGAAAATTCAAGGAAAAATCGGAAAAATCATGGAAAAATTCCTAAAAATCAAAACAATTCTAAAAAGCTAAGGAAAAAATCATAAAACTGGGTTGCCTCCCAGGAAGCGCGTAATTTTACGTCTTTCGCTCGACGTCCATAAACGGATCAATTATAGCATGGGTCCGTCAGCTCGACGGACTCAATAACCTCACCGTGAACGATGTCCTCCACATAATGTTTTAATCTATGTCCATTAACAGTGAAAATCTCATTCGTGTGTGGATTGCGGATTTCTACTGCACCATGTGCGAATACGTTATTTATGATAAAAGGCCCGGACCATCTAGAACGTAATTTACCAGGGAAAAGGCGCAATTTAGCATTGAAAAGCCACACTTTTTGCCCAACAACAAAAGTCCTTCTCGAAATATGTTTATCATGAAAAGCTTTTGTTTTGTCTTTATAGATTTTGGAATTCAAATATGCCTCATTGCGAATTTCCTCAAGTTCACATAAACTAAGCTTCCTATGTGTTGTGGCGGCATTGATATCAGTATTAAGCTTTTTAATGGCCCACATAGCTCGATGCTCTAATTCAACAGGTAAATGACAAGGCTTACCAAAAACTAATCGATATGGGGACATACCAATAGGCGTTTTATAAGCAGTCCTGTAAGCCCACAGTGCATCGTCTAGCTTTATGGCCCAATCTGTGCGGTCAATGCGAACGGTTTTCTCTAAGATACGCTTTATTTCCCTATTAGAAAGTTCTACTTGGCCACTGGTTTGAGGATGATAAGGGGTGGCTACCTTATGAGTAATAGAATACTTTCTAAGAAGGGAAGCAAAATGTTGATTATTGAAATGCGAACCACCATCACTAATAATTGCACGAGGACAACCAAATCGAGAAAAGATATTACTTTGAAGAAATTTAACCACAACTTTATGATCATTCGACTTGGTTGCTATAGCTTCTACCCATTTAGACACGTAGTCAACAGCTACAAGGATATACTGACAACCAAAGGAAGGTGGAAAGGGACCCATGAAATCAATGCCCCAAATGTCAAAAATATCGGCAACTAAGATCGGAGTTTGAGGCATCTCATTCCTACGAGAGATATTTCCAGTCTTTTGACACCTAATACATGAGCGGCAAAAATTATGAGCATCCTTAAAAATCGTAGGCCAATAGAAACCACACTGCAAGACTTTTGCAGTGGTTTTCTTCCCCGAAAAGTGACCACCACATGCATATGTATGACAAAAATTAAGAATATCATGGACCTCTGATTCAGGCATACACTTACGGATTACTTGATCAGAACAGTGCTTAAATAACTCAGGGTCTTCTCATATATAGTATTTAATCTGAGAAAAGAATCTATATGTAGTATTTTTAGACCAAGAGTTAGGAAGCTTGCCGGAAACAAGATAGTTAACTATATGTGCATACCAAGGCAACGAAAGACGGGTCACCTGAAAGAGATGCTCATCGGGAAAGGATGTGTCCACAGGAGTGTCATCAAGAATATGTTCCAAGGGTAGGCGAGACAAGTGATCAGCAACTACATTTTCTGAACCCTACTTATCCCTAATCTCTAGATCAAATTCTTGTAAAAGCAAGATCCAACGAATCAGTATAGGTTTGGCATCCTTTTTAGCTAAAAGATATCGCAGAGCTGCATGATCTGTATAGATAAGGATTTTAAACCTAGGAGGTAGGACCGGAACTTTTCCAATGCAAAGATTACTGCTAATAATTCCTTCTCAGTAGTCGTATAATTTAATTGAGATTCAGAGAGGATCTTACTAGCATAATAAATCACATGTGGAATTTTATTTACTCGATGTCCTAACACAGCTCCTATAGCCGAATCAGAGGCATCACATATTAGTTCAAACGGTAAGGAATACTCAGGTGAATGAACGATAGGTGCGGTAGACAGTAAATCACGAATGGTCTTGAAAGCAGTCAAACACGCATCATTGAAGACAAAGGGAACATCCTTTGCTAGTAATTCACATAAGGGTCGTGAAATTTTAGAAAAATCTTTGATGAAACGACGGTAAAATCCAGCATGACCTAGAAAAGAGAGAATTTGACGCACAGAAGTCGGTGGGGGTAATTTAGAAATTAATTCAACTTTAGCCCTATCAACCTCTATACCACGTTTTGAGACAATGTGACCTAACACGATTCCTTCTTAAACCATGAAGTGACTCTTTTCCCAACTAAGAACAAGATTGGTTTCAATGCATCGATCAAGAACTTTAGAGAGATTGTCTAAACAAGATTCGAAAGAATTTTCAAACACCGAAAAATCATCCATAAAGACTTCAAGAAATTTATCAATCATGTCAAAGAAGATGGCCATCATACACCTTTGAAACGTCGCAGGTGCATTACAAAGACCAAAAGGCATTCTACGATAAGCAAAAGTACCGAAAGGGCAAGTAAAAGTAGTCTTCTCTTGATCTTGAGGATCAACTGCAACTTGGTTATACCCTGAATATCCATCTAGAAAACAATAATAACTCTGGTCAGAAAGTCTTTCTAAGATTTGATCAATGAAAGGAAGAGGGAAGTGATCTTTTCTAGTCAAAGCATTAAGTTTCCTATACTCAATACAAACACGCCATCCCGTAGTCTAGCGCATCGGGATTTGCTCTCCTTTATCATTTTCTATTACGGTTAGACCAGATTTCTTAGGTACTACCTGTGTAGGGCTAACCCACTGGCTATCAGAAATTGGGTATATAATACCCGTATCCAAAAGTTTCACCACTTCTTTCTTCACTACCTCTTTCATATTCGGATTTAGAAAGCGTTGCATTTCCCTAACAGTTTTAGACTCATCCTCTAAGTGAATCTTATGCATACAAATCGAGGGATCGATATCTTTCAAATCAGCGACCGTCCAACCTATAGCTTTCCTATGATCCTTAAGAACATTAACAAGTTGACTCTCCTGATCAGAAGATAAAGATGAAGAAATGATAACGGGAAGAGTAGAGTTTAATCCAAGGAAAACATATTTTAGAGTTTTAGGTAGTGGTTTAAGTTCAAGTTCAGGTGGTGACTCCAGTGAAGTAAGGGCAGGAGTTGATGAGAGTGATGGAAGGGGTTCAACAACCCAAGAGATGATTTCTCGATCATTTTCAGAATCGTGACCAACTGGTCGCTCAGGTGTGCGATCGGTCGGACCTGGAGCGACCGGTCGCTCAGGAGGCCGATCGATCGGTCCAGAATCCATTTGTGTTCCAATGTCATCTTTTGATTGTGCAATTCTTATACTAACATCATTCTCATCATCTGAATCATATTCATGCAGAATAGCAGTCAATCCATCATTATATAATTTCATGTCATAATCATCATGATTAACATCATATTCACTCACAATTTTAGACAGTTTATCGGTTATCATAGAATGAGATTTATCATCAATACATTCAGTCAAAATATCAACATTATAACATTCATCATCATCAGGCTCAGGCAAACATGCAGTTTTAAAAATATTCAATTTAACATGCATGTGACCAAAAAAACATCCATCACCCCAGTTCTACAATTTATGCAAGCATTGGCTGTGGCCAAAAAGGGGCGTCCTAGGATAATGGGTACAGCCTTTTTGCAGTGGACAGCAGGTTCCATGTCTAAGACAACAAAGTCCATAGGAAAGAAGAAATTATCTACTTTGACTAAAACATCTTTTAAGATACCTCTAGGTGTCTTAATGGACCTATCAGCTAATTGCAAAATCATAGGTGTCTGTTTAAGTTCTCCCATCCCAAATTCTTTATAAAGGTAATAGGGCATAAGGATCACACTGGCACCTAAATCAAGAAGGGCACCATAAATATGGTAGTCTCCTATGTAACAAGGTATGGTAGGGGTACCAGGATCTTTTAGTTTGGGAGGTGTATCATGTTTCAAAATTGAACTAATCTGCTCAGTGAGGAAGATCTTTTTAGACACTTTGGATTTAGCCTGGCGTTTATGGGTACATAGATCCTTAAGAAACTTAGCATAGGAAGGAATCTGTCTAATGACATCAAGCAGAGGAATGTTGATGTTGACTTGCTTAAAAGTTTCAAGGATTTCTTCGGCAGTTTTTCGGGCTTTTATGGTTGAAGAAGGGTCTTTAAGAGCTGCTGGAAAAGGAACTTTAGGAATATATTTATCTGGATCAGGCTCTCTAGAATCAGATTTGCCAATATCATGTGAAAAACAAAAATCATCTTGGGATGGATGATTAATCTTCGGATCGGGTGCTTGATCATCCAGATTGACAGGTTCACCTATTTGGTTATCTACTGTTTTGCCACTTCTGAGGGTCACAACGGCCTTGGCACTCTCGAAGTTTTGGCTTTCTACATAGTGCTGGCCTCTCGGGTTAGTGACAGATTGACTTGGCAAATGTCCATCCTCTCTTTTAGACAAGGTGTTAGAAAGTTGACCCAATGAATTCTCAAGTTTAGCAATGGATTGGGTATTAGAATTACATTGGTTCTCTATTCTAGACACATTATTCTGAATTTTAGAGATATCACTTTTTAGATCACTTCTCATTCCACTAAAATTTTCATTTATGACTGCAAGGATGGAACTCAAAGTGGGTTCATTAGATGGTTCAGCAGGAGAAGGCTGAGGTGTATTCTGCAGATAATGTGGAGGGTAACCAGGGTTTGGATTTGCAGAAGGTTTTGATGGGTACTTGAAAGTGGAAGTATTGGATGTATTGTTTTGTCCCTGAAAGTTACTTGATTGTTGTGGCTTCCAACTAAAATTAGGATGATTTCTCCAAACTGGATTATAGGTATTCGAATAAGGGTTATTTTGAGGTTTGGAAAAACCATAAGTTGCATTTGCTTGTTCCTCGACAAAGTCAGTGAAATTGGGGGCCAGATGACAATCAGTGATATGGTGATCAGAATTAAGGCAAAGTGCACAGGTTTCAAGAGAAGTGTTAGGCAGTTGTTGAGCAAGAGATTGGCCTGTTTTCAACTGGTTTAAATCTTTAGTTAGGAGGGCTACTTGTGCGGAGAGACTTTGGAATTCAGAAATTTCATGAATTCCCCGAGAATTACGAACAGAGGTAGACCGACTCCTATAGACTGAGACATTGTGTTGTGAATTTTTAGCAAGGTTATCATACATTTCCCAAAGAGCAGTCCATGGCTTACTAAGAACAACACCCCCGCAGCAGGCTTCGACCATTGTCCTATAACGATCATTAAGACCATTATAAAATGAATGGGTTAGCTGCCACTCAGGTACCTCATGATGGGGACACTCTCTAAGAAGATCCTTAAACCTTTCCCAAGCTTCATGAAACATCTCATCTTCATTTTGCTTAAAAGAGATAATCATGGTTCGATAATTTTGAGTTTTAATGATCAGGAAATATTTCTTAAGGAAAGCATCCTGAAGTTGGTCCCATGTTGAAATTGAATTTGAAGCTAAGGTTTGGAGCCAATGTTTAGCCTTATCTTTCAAAGAAAAAGGGAAGAGTTTGAGTCTAAAGGCATCATCATTAAAATGCTGAAGTTTGAACATGGAGAGGATTTCAAGAAAGCTAGCAATGTGTCCATAAGGATCCTCATTCTCACGCCCATAAAAAGAAGGTAAGGCTGTAATTCAGTTAGGCTTAATCTCATAATGGGTAGCATTGATGATAGGTGGGTTGATACAAGAAGCATAGGTATAAGGTCCAGGTAAGAAGTGATTCCTAATTGGGACTTCTCTATTATTGTGATCATTTCCACCCCTACCCATATTATCATTAGGGTCAATGACATGTTCCTCGTGTTCAGCCATTAAGGATTGCAAGTTGCTTTTGGCTTCCTGATAGTTACTTAGAGATTTTTGTGCTAAGGTTCTAGCTACTCGAAGTGTGGTCTCTATTTCTAGATCCAAAGGTTCCAACGGATTATTTAGGGATCGTCTACCTTGCATGCAAGATCACATAAAAAAGAGAAAAAGAAAACAAAATATTCGAAGGAGAGGAGAAAATCCGAAAAAATAAGATTGAAAGGAAAAAGTTTTAAAGCAATAAAACTAACCCGACTACTCTCATGGTCGATTTGGTGGTCGACCGTGGATTGCTCGCGGTCGACCGTGGAACTATGCAACCTCACTTGAAGACGCGACGGTCGATCCTCGTATCGACCCTGAGAAGCTTTTTCTGTGACAAAGAGCGACGGTCGATGTCGCGGTCGATGTCGCGATCGACCGTGGATATCGTAGAGGGCGACGGTCGATCCGGCGGTCGACCGTCAGTAGTCTTCAACGTAAGATCGTTCCAACGCTGCAAAAATTTCAGAAAATTATCAGAAAAATCCTAAAAAATGTAACATAACGTAAATAAAAATAAAAATCTAACTCGCTCAGAAAAAGATTTAAGAGAAGATTAAATCGATACTCCGTTGTAAATCAAAAGATTTTCCCCGATAACGGCGCCAAAAATTGATCGCTCACAAACGTCGTCGTTAAAACGTATGCAAAACGCAATTTAGAAATTTGTAAACCTTTCTTTCAACACTAGATTAATAAGATAGAATAATGGTGAAATACGGGGTCGGTCCTCAGGGAAAACTTTGACTAACAAAGAAACATCAGAATTAACTCTCAACACTCTAGTCCTAAAGCGAAGAAGGATTGATCTAGGGTTTTAGGAACTGATTAATTAAAACTAATTAAAAAAGCAATTAACGAAATTGAAGTAGATCAATGAGAGAAAACCTAGGGATTACTCAATCCACTTTAGTTTCACTTCCTGTATTCTCTAGTTATCCTCTTGTTTTCTTATCTCGACATTATGGATTCACAGCTTCTTAAGCTTACATGAATCCCTAAAATAATGCGATTGTTTCCCTAAGGCATAACCTATCCAAACTTAGCATAGATTGTCTTCGAACTTAATCTGAGTACAACCTATCTTCATATAGCATAGATTATCTCAAAGGCATACACAAAAGCAACATAAAAACCATCCTACGAATCTCTACCATCAAGCACAGCAATCAAGTAGGTCTGAATGTACGTCAAGGAACTCTGTTCCCTCAACTCTTTATAAAATAAAATCATATTCATAGGATCATGTCTTTGAAAAGATAACAAGAATCAAACTAGAAAATACAAAGAAGTTACACTAAAGCTTCATGAGATCCCTAAGTAAAGAGATTAGCCACTCATCTTTTGAATGAGAGCCATGTATTCGATGAAGAAGGTTAGGGATCCACGCCGCATCTCCGTCTTCTTCTCCAATCTGAATCCCTCTTTTTCTCTCTATGGAGGCCCCCCATTTTCCAGCCACAAAACCCTTTTTATATCTTAATTCCCAGAATTAGGGTTTTAGGGTTGAGTTAGACCTCTAGTGAACTCGGATTTCCTGGTTCGATCTTGATAGCTTCTTCCGGTCGCGACTGGGTTCAACTGGTCCGGAATTTGGAAATGTGCTCAACATGAAAGGTGTAGATTAGGAAGTCTTCTGTCTTGTACCGAAGATTTGACATTATTTGGACTTATCTGGAATATTTGACGAATATTCTCCTGATCATCGACGGACCAGTCTTCCAGCTTATGTATCTTCATGTATTCTTTAAATCTGCTACCACACCATCAGGAATCTCGCGAAGTGTCCAACATGAAAGTTGTTCATCTTGAAGTCTTCGATAAGTCCTCCAAATTTCAGGAATTTAGGATTTATCTGGAGAATTTGGTGAATTCTTTTCAAACTGACAGCGGAGCAGCGTAATTTCCACATATTAGTCCTTTTCTGTATTTTCTAACTTAAATTTTCATTAAACCTTAAATCACTTAACAAACTATCAAATACAAACACTCTCGGGCTAACAAATGTAAATTTCGGGGTTTAAGTATGAATATTTAGTGACTCATCAGTAGGCAACTCCTCTACTCAAGAGTCAACACAGTGGAACACCGGCTACACCTCAGCATCCGACCTGAGACCGACACGACCTCTACAATCATCAAGCAACAAGTGCACCAATCCTCTAGGCCTATCATCGAATCGACTGGACACCACAATTC
Organism: Narthecium ossifragum; assembly: GCA_963920575.1. Lineage (NCBI taxonomy): Eukaryota > Viridiplantae > Streptophyta > Magnoliopsida > Dioscoreales > Nartheciaceae > Narthecium > Narthecium ossifragum. The sequence goes on along the minus strand of OY986974.1, from coordinate 13,590,291 downwards.
GAACCGAGTCCAAACTACCCTACCCCGGTCCTAGGGCTAAGTCCGAGCTTCCAGCCTTGGGACGGTGACCCACGGATCACCCACGCCCTAACCATGCAACAAATGCACAAATCAACAATGCATGCTATGATCATACACAAACATGAGATAGGCATGCAACAGTATGATCAGGCAACATATAAGTCTAACCGGATCGCTGCAGCGGTACTACAAACTGCTGCCAGCTGATCCGCAGAGGGTCCTGGCATTACGACGGTACCGTGACCGTCAACCGCGGACTCCTGCAATGGGAAGAAACCCCGAAAACACCGATGAACAGTAAAAATATAATATTATAATTCGAATTATAATATTATATTTAAAACACCAAAATTCTCTACTTAGAGGCTAATTGATCCCGTCGATCCGTCATCCAAACGACGTAGGATTCGAAATCCAACTTAACCACCAATAGATCAACATGCCGGGATCAACATATCCAAAATTCATAATCATCCAACGGTTATATTAACGGGGAAAACGCTAATCAAAACCGCTAATCAAACTTACTTACCAACACTTGCTGCAACGCATCCCACAAGTAAGAAAATCATAACAAATCGTAAGAAAATCGAAAAATTATGAAATCAGTTGGGTCGGAGAGTAGATTCATAGATCTACAACTCTTATGTTCATCACAACCCAAGATCATGCACTTATTGATCGAAAAACTCGCCGTAAACCGGCTGTTTCTCAAGAACAGCAGAAACCGGAAAATCCGAGATTAAGCATGCATAAATTCTATTAAAATCTCAACCAAAGCTTATGAAACTTAAACCAGAAATTATGCTAAGTATGAGGCATCCAACAACACAAAGATCAACAAGATCTAACGGTTAGATTCAAAGAAACCCACTAAACTAACTCAGGTAGGTAGAAACCTACCGGAAGCGCACTCCTCAGCTGATTCCCCGCGATACGGCCACCAGGCCGGCGTCCAAGCAAGCCAAGGATCTTCCTCTCGTTGCCACGAGTCCAGCAAGCCTTCAAACGCCCAAAAAGATGGCCGGAGGAGGGAGAACGGAGGGATAGAAGAGACGGGAGCAAAACCGGAAAAACAGGGGAAGGTGGCAGGCTATTTATAGGCTCGAGTCCGATCGGTCGCTCCAGGGACCGATCGATAGGACTGGGCCAGGTTGAGTCAGTTCGCGTCCTTATCTGGACACGTCGGCCACGAGGGCCACTGACACAATTCCGATCGATTGCTCCAAGGAGCGATCGGTCGCTCACGGGTCGCCAGCTGCCCCAAAAAAAAACGGCCTTTTGCGCAGCCGAGCTTGGATCTTTCGATCCCCAAGCCCGCCTAGGGTTCTAGCAAACACATAAATCAAACATAGGCGCTGTGTGTGCACCACGCGGGTGTGAAACAAACAGACAAGAAGCAATTTACCAAATTGCCCTTGCGGTCCACAACGAGCCACGGGCTCGACTCAAGCGGTCGACCCGGGAGTAGAGGGACAGGTCCTCACAGAGAGAGTGGGAAAGGAGAGAGGAGAGAGTGGATGGAGGGAGAGAGAGATCGGCTGGAGAGAGAGAGGGGGCGGAAGAGAGAGAGAGAGAGCGGGGGGCGGAAGAGAGAGAAGGGGCGGAAGAAAGAGTGGTTGGAGAGAGGGGGCGGAAGAGAGAGAAGATCAGGTGAGAGAGAGAGTCGATGGAGAGAGAAAGATGGGTGGAGAGAGAGAGTCGATGGAGAGAGAGAGTGGGAAGCTAAGTAGGGAATTCCTCCAATAATTAGGGAATTCATAGGATAAGTAAGGAATTCCTCCAATAAGGAATTTATATGCTAATCAAGTAAGGAATTCCTTGCATAGCTAAGGAATTCATAAACTAGATAAGAGTAAGGAATTCATTGACTAAGTAAGGAATTCCTTGCATAAGTAAGGAATTCCTTCCATGGGTAAGGAATTCATATGACAGTTGTTGTCTCTCTCCACCCGATCTCTCTTTCTCTCTCCACCTGGTCTTCTTTCTCCATCGACTGTCTCTCTCCACCCATCTTTCTCTCTCCACCTATCTTTCTCTCTCCATCGATCTCTCTCTCTCCTCGACCTCTTTCTCTCCACCATCTTTCTCTCTCCTCTCTCTCTCCACCCATCTTTCTCTCTCCTCCGACCTCTCTCTCTCCCGGAGGAGAGAGAGAGGCCGGAGGAGAGAGAAAGATGGGTGGAGAGAGAGAGGTCGAGGAGAGAGAGAGTCGATGAAGAGAGAAGACCAGGTTGAGAGAGAAAGAGAGATCGGGTGGAGAGAGACAACAACTGTCTTTATGAATTCCTTACTCATGGGAGGAATTCCATACTTATGCAAGGAATTCCTCATTTAGTTTATGAATTCCTTACTCTTATCTAGTTTATGAATTCCTTACCTATGCAAGGAATTCCTTACTTAGCGTATAAATTCCTTACTTATTGGAGGAATTACTTACTTATCCTATGAATTCCCTACTTATTAGAGGAATTCCCTACTTAGCTCCCCACTCTCTCTCTCTCTCTTTCGCCCCCCTCCCTCGCTCTCTCTCTCTCTTCGGGCTCTCTCTCTCTTCCGCCCCCCTCGCTAATCCCTCGCTCTCTCTCTCTCTCCTCGGACTCTCTCTCTTCCGCCCCCACCTCGCTCTCTCTCTCTCTCTCTTCCGCCTGCGTGTTCTTCCATGCGCGCCGCCCGCGCGCACCCATGCATGTTGTGCATGTGAGGACCCGTACCTCCAACCTGGTCCGACCGCGTTAGGTCGAGGGTCTGGGTTTGTGGTTTTGGCCCGGTTGGCCTTGGGATGTGATCGGTTGATCGCGTCGCTGTTTTTGACCCCAGTGGCATTTTGGTAAATATGCTCCCTGGTGGTCAGTTTCACACCCGCGTTGCACACATGGCCTTTGATTGATGTATGTGTTTGATTAGAATCTCTAGGGTGCGTCCGATCGAAAGATCGGAGCTCGATCGGGAGAGATCGAATCGGACGGCTGTGATGGATTCCAGCTTTCTATTTAACCCTTTCCTTTCTCTCTCTCCTTTCCTTTTTCTTCACCTCCGGCCTTTCTTTCTCTCTTCTCCCTCTCTCCTTCGACTGAGCTAGGGCTCGGAGGGTGGACTTCGAGGAGCGGCTTCCGGCGATCGGAGTTGGGGGATGCGTGGAGGAGCTGCCCTATCTCTTCAAGTAGGTGTTTCTACCTCGATCTTTGGATCGGGTTCTCCTAGGATAGGTTTATTGCCTTTTCGCTGTAGGAATACTTGTTAGAATGTTGTGTAGCTTGTAGCACTTGTGATGTGGCTCGTTTTCAGTATTCCTACTGTCGCGCCCCGACCCGCAGGGCGCACCCGGGCCGGGACCGCGAGGGGGAAAAACCTACAACTACAGCCTCAACTAGCGGAAACAGTTGAGACTACGGCCAGCTGGCGGAAACAGCTGCCAACAGGCACAAGCGGAAGCAAGCTACTACAACATCTATTAACAACTATTACAAAACGGTACTAATAGTGTTAAACAGAGTTTAGTACAACAAGCTACAAGGGATCAACCGTCCCCAAAAAAGAAAAAACAACACCCACCGGGGTCTCCGCGAAGGCGCAGACAAAGCCATCCTGACCCTCAGACATGGTCAGGAGCCGCCGCGCTGCCACTGGACGACCGACGGGGCAACGGTTGGGAGAACCGGGCACCAGCACCTGCAACAAACACAGTCCAGATAGGCATGAGCAACAGCTCAGCAGGGTCCCACTCCACAACCCCCACAAGAAAGGCAAACCCAAAGACCAACCTTGAAGCCAAGTGCTGAGGCTTGCCAAGGATCCCATAAATCCTATCGATAACCCGAAGGGTCCCTGTCCCGAGTACGTCTCCGACTGCCACTGTCTAGGGATGGACAAACTCCGACTGTCCCTGACACAGGGTGGACATGACGCTACTGGTAGGACACCCTTCCCCAAGCGGGACCTCCACACTTGGCGGAACGACCGAGGTTACGACAACCACCTCCCAGCACTCCAAGCCACAGAGCCACGATCCCTGACTCCCGACCAGGCACTAAGTCTATGGACTGCCAAGGTTCCATAACCCTATCGATGCCCCAAGGGCTCCCGACATGAACCTTGCTCATCACCCTAAGCACCCAACAGGGGAAAAGGTTCCATGCGGGATCACCCTCTGCACCAACAGAGGAACAGAACCGTGCAGGACACCTCCACTTAGCACCTGGGTACGGAGTACAAGGGGGAAAACACCCACCCAAACTAGCCTAACATGTCTAATGCACAGTTAAGCAAAACAGGGCAGATAGATATTAAAGCTGTAAACAAGCAACAAGGCAAGGGCACACATTCGGCCCATTTATACTAAACACTCCCGAGGGTCATGACTCCCTCGGTTCACCACAAAGCGGTAAAGGGCATACCTTCAGCCCATTTATTCTAAGCACCCCGAGAGACATCACCCTCTCGGTTCAACCACAAAGCGATAAACATTCACGCATAAATCACTACATGATAAACCCCGAGGGTAAAACCGTAAAGACCATTTACATGCGAAGCCCTGCGGGCAAAACAGCATTTAAAACAAGTAAAACCCTCTCTGCTGCTCAAAGGATCGATCTTTCCCGAAGGGAGGATCGATCACCCAAGAAACAGTGAGCCTCCCTCACTGTAGAGCCAAAGAAGATCGATCACTCCTCCCAGGAGGATCGATAATTCTCGGGACGAAGGGTAACCATGCTTACCCAGGCCCCATGATCGATCTCCCCCCATAAGAAGATCGATCATGTGCTGGGCGCAGCAAGCCCACACCAGAGGATCGATCACTTCACCCAGGAAGATCGATCATGATGGGTTCCGATGTACTTCCGGCCGGGAAAACCGCCGGAATACACAACCAAACCTCACCAAACTTGGTGGGCTGGTAGATCCAAGAACCACGAAGCTCCTCAAGGCTTCAAAACCGGAAAAACACCAACTCCACAAGAGATCTAAAACGAAAACCAAAACCGGATTCAAAGCCTCGGAAAACAACCGGAGTTTAGAATGAGAACCCTACCTCCTCAACGCAGCTTCGATCCACGAAGCCTAGCCAGGGATCTTCCTCACCTCGCCACGAACCCAACGAGCCTTCAAGCTCCAGGAGAGGTGGCCGGAGGAGGAAGAACGGAGGAGAGAAAGGGGCGGTCGGAACAGGGGAAGAAGCAGAGCATCCGCGGGAAAGAAGAAGAAGAGGGGAAGAAAGGAAGGGGGGAAAGGGCGGGTAAGGCCGGGGAAAAGCCGGAGAAACCGCGGGAAAGGCAAAGGAGGGGAGCAAAAGTCTCCCCTCCCCTGACAGGGGAAGCGACGGCCACCGCGGTGGCCGTCCTTCGAAAGCCACCGACAAAGACTTCCAGGCACAGGCATGATCGATCATCCTTGCATGCGGGATCGATCTTGCTAGCCACAGGATCGATCTCCACCCATAGGTGATCGATCTTCTGAGCCCTGAAAGACAAACTTGGGCTGGGACACAGGCCCAAGTCCAGAACCCCCAACCTCGGGTCCACCTAACCTTTCTAACAACCACAAGCACCAAACAAGGCCTGTGTGTGCACACCCAGTGTGAAAAACGACCGCCAAGGCGCAATTTCCCAAATTGCCCTTGGGATCAACCACCAGCTATAGGAATAGAGGGGCAGGTCCTCACACCTACGTTGTGATTTCGGTATTCTAACGGTTGATTTCCGTATTATCGCCGTTTTGTCGGTTTTCGTCCGTTTTGACCTAAATTGGAGATTTAACCGTCAAAAATGGGATTTCTTTGCACCATTGGATTCCCCATCATCTTTTATGCATGTTTGCAAAGTTTCATCCAATTCCAACTTGAATTGATCCTTGAAATCCAAGAAATTGGATTTTCGGCACTGCCTAAGGCCCGACGGTCGATCGGTGGATCGACTGTCAAACGTTGATATGCTCTTTCGGGGCCTGACGGTCGACCGTCGGATCGACCGTCGCATCGTCCGTCAGGCTCTGTCGGGATTTTGGCCTCCCACGGTCGATGCACCGATCGACCGTGGACCTCCTCTTTGTTTTCATCCCGCCTCACGGTCGACCGACGGATCGATCGTCGCATCGTCCGTGAGGCTCTGTCTCATTTCGGGCTTCCCACGGTCGATGGATCGATCGACCGTCACCCTTGTGGTTTTCCTCGTTTTGGCCTCACAGTCGACCGCGACATCGACCGTGGCCTCACGGTCGACCGTCGCATCGACCGTCGCATCGACCGTCGCATCGACCGTGGGCCCTTAAGCATTGATTTTTGGCTTTTCTTGAATGGCTTTCATTAGTGATTAATGTCTAAACATGTTGGGAAGCTTGCATGTGGATTTGTGGAGTTTTCAAAGGATTTCCATCGAGTTTGAGGATTGATTTGTATACTTTCCTTTTTAGGCAAATCTATGGTTTTGATTGCTTTTAATACATGTTTGATTGTAGTTAAATGCTTATTTGATTGCCTAGCCATTAGCTAGCTATGAGTGCTAGCTAATGAGGAATTGTGGAACCTTAGCCTGTTGCCGGCGAGTGCCGAGGGCTATTGTATAAATGTGGCCAGTTACCTGCGGGGTAACTGTGGAACCTTAGTCTGTCAGGTGCAAGAGAGCACTGAAGACTATTGTATATCTGTGTTCAATGCTTGGCTCAGTATCTTTGTTTGGTTAGCATAGATTATCTGTATTTGAGGCCCTTGCTATGCTTACCCTTTGGCTAGCTGTAGGCTATGCCTAGCCCTGTATGATTAATGACATCTTGTTGCATGCTTATATATTGTTATCTGTGCCTGAGCATTGCATGCATCTTGATTGCATTAGAGGCATCTGAGGTTAGGCGGGCGATGGGTTGATCGCCGATCCGAGGCTCTCGGGTAGATCAGATCTAGCCATTAGGACCGCGGCTGGGTATCCAGGATTAGGGTGTGATTGTATAATCAGAATCTCATGTTATTGAGGATGCACGCTAGTTGACTCTGATCAGTATTTGAGGTTTAGAGGTCGTGTTGTCTTCCAAAGCCAAGTGCTAAGGATGGATGTTGATGCGTTCCCGACGTGGTTCCCCAAGGCTTGGTATTCCAGCTTGGGTAAGGGTGATCATGCATGTTACTGTTCCTTGGCCTCCTGGTAACTTGTTCAGGAGAGAGGTTTCATGACAGGAGCCCTTGGGACATCAACTGGGTTATGGGACCCGTGGCATCCGTTAGACTTGAGCGGGGAGACAACATTGTTGTTGTTTTCCTCCCTTCAGTGTGCCGTAGAGTAGAACCCTACTGAGCTTATCGCTCACTCCTACCCGGGCTGCGTTTGCAGGTGCAGGCGCCAGTTCTTCTTCAGTAGAGCCGGCGGGATCAGCTTTTGGTGGCGCGACTACATCCAGAGGTGCTTGAGGTTGCTGGAGGATCGATTGTTGTACTTTGGCAGTTTTGTAAATTGTACATATTTGAGGACTGTTGGGATTATTGTATAATATTCTTTCATTGGAAGATTTGTATCAAATATTGAATCGGTACAACATGATGTATTTGTAAATTGAGTTTCTGTTTCACCTCTGGAATACTTTTGTTTAAGTTTTTCTATAATTCCGCATTGTATCGCGCCCAGCTAGAGATGAATAGCGTAGGTTTCTCCTCACGCCTCGGCTCGGATGGGTTTTCTGGGTCGGGGTGTGACAGTGCATGCCGCCCGCATGAGCTCCTCGCCCAGGGCCTGCGACGCCACCGCATTGAGCTCCTCGCTCACCCCCTCCAATGCCTTCTTTCTTGCCACCACAAGCTCCATACCCACAACTAGATCGATGTCGAGCTCCAACACGAGGCGGCGGTACAGGCGGCGCTCCGGCTGATGGAAGGCGTGGAGTCTATCTGTGGGGATCCGATCCGGCGCAGCACCAGCTCCAGGACCTCAACCTCCTCCCTGTCGCCGCCGGGGAGTCTCCTGAAGGATTCCTTGGCCCTGGACCTCAGGCTCGTCGCCCCCTCCGTCATGGCCGCCGCCTCCGACTACCAGAGTGTGTGGGGCTCGAGAAGGTGAAGTCGGCGCTGGAGCGGGCGGGGCGCGCGGGTGTCAGAGGGTGTTCGGGAGAGAAAGATGGCGACGTTGGAGGGTCGGCCGACATTGGAGGGCCGGCCGACGTTGGAGACGAGGAGGTGATCGTGCTGCCGCCGAGCGTCAAGCAAACGGGCAGCCTCGACGTTCGCTGCTCGCTCGCCCTGTCCTCCCTTGACGGGGGACGTCGCCCCGTCCTCCCTTGACGGGGGACGTCGCCCCGTCCTCCCTTGACGGGGGACGTCGCCCCGTCCGTTGTCAATCCTCATGCGGGCGCTCTCCCAGGCCTGCGACGCCACCGTGTTGAGCTCCTCGCTCACCCCCTCCAATGCCTTCTTCCTTGCCGCCACCAGCTCCATACCCACAACTAGATCGATGTCGAGCTCCAACATGAGGCGGCGGTACAGGTGGTGTCACGCCCCGACCCAGAAAACCCATTCGGATCGGGACGTGAGGGTTCTAAACTCTAAATCAAACGGCGAGAGCCTCCCCTTTGAACATCACTCTAAAACCTGGTGCATGATTACAATATTCACAATGAATTTAAACTATCCTATCATCAAATCATAATACAATTTAACTTTAAAAAGATATAATAATGATTCACGTCATCTAGTACAGCAACCTCTGATCAATTTACATCAAATTGAAATACAAATATATATCTCCTTCAAATTACAATTTATACATTTAAAGCTGTACATCAATTGAATAGAATAAATTAATGATATCCTCGATCTCACGCACCACCAAGGGGAGTGCCGCCTCCAACACCGCAACAACCTGAAAAAGAAGGGACTGCATCAACATGCATCGCCGATGCAGCCCAGGTAGGAGTCAGCAACAAAGCTTGCTCAGTAGGGTTCTACTCTACGGCACACTGAAGGGAGGAAAACAACAACAGTGTTGTCTCCTAGCCTAAGTCTAACGGATGCCACGGGTCCCATAACCCACCGATGTCCCAAGGGTTCATGTTATGAAACCTCTCTCCTGAACATGTTACCAGGAGGACCACGGAAACAGTAACATGCAGGCTCTAACCCTTACCCAGCAGGGATACCACTGCCTGGGGACCACGTCGGGAACTCCTCGGTTGCATCCTTAGCACTTGGCCTTGGGAAGACAACACGACCTCTAAACCTCAAAACAATATAATATTCCAGTCCGACTACCTGACAATCCTCGAATGATATCAAACATGATCAATGACGACAATCACGTCCTAATCCTCGACTACCCCAAACCCCGGCCCTAGGGCTAGATCCGGGCTACCCGAGAACCCCGGATCAACGATCGAAACCATCGTCTACCACCTAGCCTGATGCTTCTAATGCAAACAGATGCATGAAATGCTAAAGCACAGAGATACTGGAATAGCAGCATGCAACAATATGCCAAGACACCATACACGGGCTAGGCGAAGCGTCAAGCTTGCCGGAGGGTAAACATGCATAAAGCAGATAAAGGTTTAAACTACAACTATACAATACTATAACGGCGGCACCCACGGACCGTTAGCAAGCAATTTCTACAACGGGGGCACAACCCCGGCCACACAGATAATAATCAACCACATTTAAGACACACCCTCTGTCATTTAATTAGCTAAACATCCCAAGGGGCACAACCCCCTTGGTTCAACCACAAACTAAATATACATATAAATAAGCATGACATGTGATTAATTGCTAATTAAACAAGGATGATTTATACCTAATTAGACATGCCGAAAATCAAACAATTAATCATCTAAAAACAACCAATTAGAACATGCTAGCCATCGAGATCTCTAGGAATACCAATCACATGAATCCCGAAGAATCAAACATGATAAAACATCGAAAATCCACAAAAAACACTATTCAAGGCCGGCGGTCGATCCACGGATCGACCTTGGAAAAGCTAAGGTTGACGGTCGATCAACGGATCGACCGTGAGGGGTTATTTCGCTATTTTTCGGGCTCACGATCGACCTTGGAGACCTCACGGTCAACCTTGGAGACCTCACGGTCGACCGTGGAGACCGCGACGGTTGATCCACGGATCATCCGTGGCACTATTCATCAGCAACTCTGCTCTGACACAGTTTCATATAAAAATCACCAAAACTCGTAGCAAAATCGAAAAAATATGAAATCAATTGGGTTTGAAAGTAGACTCACAGATCTACAACTCTTATCTCTCATAAAAATCCAAGATCATGCATGTACAAGCCGGAAAACTCGCCGCAAGCCGGCTGTTCTTCAAGAACAGCAGAAAATCGGAAATTCGAGATTTATCTTGCATAAATCCTACTGAAATCTTAACCAAAGTTCATGAAACTTAAATCAGAGACTAAATTAAGCAACATGCATTCAACAACATAATTTCATCAAGATCTAACGGCTAGATTTATCTAAACCCATTAATTAACTCATGTAGGTAGAACACCTACCGGACTGCGCATTCCTCGGTTGATCCCTCGCAAACCAGCCACCAACGAGGTTCCACACCACACCAGGAGTCTTCCTCTCGTTGCCACGAATCCAACAAGCTTTCAAGCTCCCAAAAAGGTGGTCGGAGGAGGGAGAACGGGAGTGGGAAAGGTGGCTGCCAGAACAGGGGAAACAGGGCATCGCGGGAAGAAGAAGAAGGAAGGAAGAAAGGAGAAGGGAGAAGTGAAGGAGAAGGAAGGCCGGGGAAGGTGGAGGAGAGGGTGAAGGAGAAGACCTCTCCTGACAAAGGAGGACGAAGGGGATCACCTGCCCTCCGCGAGTCCAACACTCTGCGCAGGTTCAACTGCCCTGCACAGTACCTGGATCGATCCAAGTAGGCTGTCGAGCGATCGATAGCCGTCGAGCGATCGATAGCGGTCGAGCGATCGATAGCCGTCGAGCGATCGATAGCGGTCGAGCGATCGATAGCGGTGACCGCTCACGAGCCGCCAGCTGCCCAAAAGTAGGCTTCTGCGTGCCCGAGCCGGGATCTTCCGATCCGGGCCCACCTAGCCATTCTAAACAAACACTAACACAAACAAGGTCAGTGTGTGCAACGCGGGTGTGAAACTGACCACCAGGGAGCATATTTACCAAAATGCCCCTGGGGTCAAAAACAGCGATGCGATCAACCGATCGCATCCCAAGGCCAACCGAGCCAAACCACAAATCCAGACCCTCGACCTAACGCGGTCGGACCGGGTTGGAGGTATGGGTCCTCACAGGTGGCGCTCCGGCTGATGGAAGGCGTGGAGTCTATCTGTGGGGATCCGATCCGGCGCAGCACCAGCTCCAGGACCTCAACCCCCCCTATACCCGCACGGGGAGTCTCCTGAAGGATTCCTTGGCTCGGAGGTGCCTGCCTCGAGCTTGGAGGCGGCATCGAGCTCGGAGGCTCCGAGCTCGATGCCTCCCACCTGTCCCCCCTTCCGGCCCTTCGTCTCCCGGCGGGGCGTGGGGGTCGTTGTAGGCGGGGCGGGGGCGCCGAGCGAGGTGCCGGAGGAAGAGGGAGGAGAGAAAGGGAGAGGGGAGAAACAGAGGAAGAGGGAGGAGAGAAAGGAGAGGGGAGAAACAGAGGAGAGAGAGAGAGGCGGGAGGAGAGAGAGAAGACCATATGGAGAGAGAGAGTGGATGGAGAGAGAAGACCATGTAGAGAGAGGCAGGAGGAGAGAGAGAGGTCGAGGAGAGAGAATCTCGACACTCTGTTTTTGTACTACAGGTGAAAGGTATCTCTTAAGTAATAACTAATAGTTAAATATTCCTAACTAATAACCAAGGATTCCTTGAAATTGACAATGATTTCTCACTTATGGAGGAATAAAATTGACAGACCTATGTCATGTGACATTAAGAAATTCCTCTCATAAGTAAGGAATTTTCACATTTCTCTCCCTCATACTTGTGTCAGGTAGCATTAAATGATGAGAGAGAATTGGCAAGGGTTTTTTGGTCCCGAATTTATGAATTTGGCTTGCTTTGTAAATAAACACGAAAGTGTCTCTCGATTGACAAATCGAAAGACAAGTGGATTTAAAAAGAAAATAATACGAATGCTTGGGATGTTTTGATAAAATCCTTTGGTGGGAATACTTTTTAGATTCTTTTAACTCTATATTTGTAATACATTTATATTGATGTAAGATTTTTATTTTTTTTTAAATAGAAGCTATCGTTGTTGTCCGTTGTTTTTATGCTAACATTTCGACTTGTTTTTTTTTTTTAACGGTTGAGCCAAAAGGCTATATTACCCTATAAGACAGGGCAAATCAAGACCTATAACTACTGGAGACAGACCCCCAGTAGAGAAACAAACAAACAACTCTTTTGCAAATCTGGCTTCCCAATCCGCCCTTGACTTCTCCTCCCTGCTTATATGTACAACCCCAAAATCCACCAGGTGACGAGTCGCCCACCAAATTCCTTACACCACCCCCCAACACTCCTTGGCTGATAGGCATCCTACCTGCAATCATACTCACGCCAAAGAGGGAGTCACTCTCGTTTACCAACTTGTTGAAACCTCTACGTATTGCCACACTAATGCCAAGATAAATAGCTTGTAGCTCTCTTTCAAGGACCGATGATACCGCCATAGTTGCCGATTGCGACCATAGAACCACATCGCCCTCATCAATACACACCACACCAAGGCCAGCCATACCTGTCGCACTATCATATGAAGCATCTATTTGTATGCGAATTTCTCCCAAGTTAGACTGCCTCATCACCGTCTTCCTCCTACCATTCACCATTAGATACTCTTTTGCTTGCCAACGGATCAAGCAACACAGATCCTCCACACCCATACTATCTTTCGACTTGTTGACTTATCATAGTTTAATAAGTGTAATAAAATTAAATTTTGTTATCTTAATATTTCCACTTTTAAACCGGCAAGGCATTTGACTTAAAATAAGGATATCTTTTTGAAATATTAATATGCTTGTAATTTGTTAATGACCCTGTAATCAAATGTTGTTGGCAATCAAAAAATATACGAGCGTTGGTCAATCGCAATAGCCGTCAGTCCGGCCGACAAAACCGTCACTTTGCTGCTTAAAAGTAGGGGTGTCCAAATGGGCCGTAATCCGGGGCGGGCCGGGTTGGAGGCAATACCCGGTCCGGCCATGGTAATCATCCGGACCAGGCCGGGCCAGTACCGGGCCAAACAGGCCTTGGACTCGGTCCGACCCAGATATGGCCCTGCCCGGCTTGAGGACTAGGCTGGACTGGGCCGGACCGGGGCGGCCCGGTTGGACAGCCCTCTCTCTCTCTCTCCGTCCTCTCCCGTCACCAACCACCACAGTTCCAATAGTCACTTCCGACCACCTGCACTTCCCATTCCGGCGAAATCCATCTTCTCCCGCGACCCTGCCAGCCGCGAGCACCCAGCCACCAGACTCCACAACTCTGGCCATCCCCAACTCCACCTCCGCCTCTATTCCTCCATTGATTCCGTCACCCCTCCTCATCTCCTACTTCCTCGAAACCTCACAGCTTCCACAACCCTCCGTAACCCCGACGAGCCCCATCCGCCATCAGTCCCGGCGAAGCTCCCTCCGCCGCCACCTGCTCCCTCGAAGCCACAGCCCCTTGCGGCACCCCCCTCTCCACTCCGCCGTTGCTGCGACCTCTCCCAAGGTCCCCGACGCCGACGACCTTCCCGTCGCCTCCGACGTCCAGCCCGAGCTCGACCGCCGCCGCTCGTCCCTCCATCTCCTCCGGAACCAGCACCACCTCTCGCCGTCTCCACCTTCCCTCGACGATGCCCGACGCCGTCCGATCGCCCTCCTCGCCTGAAGACTCGCCCGAGTTCCTCCCCTTTTCCGGATCCGACGCCACCTCCATCGGAGTCCACTTCCCCACGCCCAGATCCGGCCTCCCCGCAACCCTACGACCCTTCCCCACGCCCAGATGGGGGCAGGGGGAGGCAGAAGCGTCTGCGAGGCGTGGCAGCGGGGGAGGTGGGCGGAGGAGGATGACATCGGCGGCGGTCGAGATCGGCTCCGACGAAGGCGACGGAGGTGGAGAAGACTCCGGATTAGCACTGGCACCGGAGAGGAGAGGAGAGTAGGTGAAGAAGGGGGTGGTTAAATATTTGTTTTTTTTAAAAAAAAATCCATAGGTGACTGGACCGGGTCGGGCCGGGCCGGGTTTTTGATCAAGAGGCCTTGCCCGGCCCTGAACCCGGATTAGCCTGGTCCAGCAGGGCCAACACCCGGGCTGGATCAGGGGCCGGGCTGGACCTGTACCGGGCCGGGCCATTTGGGTTTTTTGGACACCTACTTAAAAGACGCCAATTTCGGCGTTTCGATAGCACAATTGCCCAGCTTTTTTTTCCCTCACGTCTCCCGCCACTGCTCTGGTTCCTTAAACCCTAGCAAACCCGTCGTCCTTCTCCTCTCAAACCTCGCCCTCTGTTGGAGATCATGGGCCCCGAGACCGACTCTACAGGCCTCAAGATCGGCGAGCTCTTGAAGGAGGTCCGCCTCGATCGTGCCGCGGCTGAAACCCTAGACAGAGCCGCCTCTTCCATTGCTGACGCCATCAGGCGGATCCCGGACCAAGAAGTGACGCCCGCCGCCGCCCCCGGATTCATCCGTGACCTTGGCGTGGCCTCGGATAAGATCTCCTTCAGGCTTAAGAGCCCGGAGACTATCGTGGTTGCCGGCAGCCACTCGATCGGATGTGTCGTCAAGCCCGATGTCAATGTCGACCTCTTGATTCGGATGCCGAAGGTTTGAGAGAGAGTTGCAGTTTGAGAAAAAATCTTTTGTGGTTTTTTGGTCTTTCATTGTTTCTTTGGTTGATCTAGTCGTTGTATTGCTTGTTGTTGTTAGGAGTGTTTTCATGAGAAGGATTACTTGAACCACCGGTACCATGCGAAGAGGTGCCTCTACCTGTGCGTGATAGCGGCGAGCTTGAAGTCTTCTCCTTTGGTTCACCGAGTTCAATGGTCTACATTCCAGAATGAGGCTCGAAAGCCAGTTTTGATTGTGTTTCCAGGTTATTTTGCTTAAAATGATTGGCATTTTGTTTGGGCTAGAACTGAGGAGAGAGTTCTATCTATGGTTGGTTAAAGCTAGAATCATCAATTTCTTGGACTTCCCTACCTGAGTAAATTGATGTCAGTTTGTTGGTATTCAAATGTGCTTATATGCTTGTGTTGATCTTCTAGTTACGGAGCTTGCTGAACTCTCCGAATTCTTCATCAGGATAATCCCATCTGCCACCTCCTTGTTTGACGTCTCCAAGCTGAAATTGGAAAGAAACAATGTCCGTGCCTCCGATCAAGGTAGCACATAGTTCTTGCTATATTGTCTACACAGAATTCCATTAGCAAAGTCTTCTGTCATCATTTGCACATTTGTTTTTCATGCTCAGTTTTGCTAGTGAGAACTATCTTGGATCTCTTCTCTGCCTAATTCAGTTTTACTTGGTGCTTTTTGTTGGGTCTGATATTGAAGGTGATGTTTCTCTACCTACACCCAAGTACAATAACAGCATATTGGAAGACATGTTCTTGGAGGAAAATGCAGAACTTATCAAAAAAGCCTTTATTGATTGGAAGAGTTTGGAAGAAGCGTTAGTTTTAATGAAAGTAAGTACTATAATATCCGTTCATAGATAATCACCTTTCAATAGTGGCTTAAATTAGATGCACTCTATGGTTATCTATTGCCAATTCCTCCTCTCCTTGCCATAATATGTGCGACAATGCAGCTTTTGTTGCTGATGGTGCCATGCTTATTCCTCTGGTTGCATGCTAAGCTTTTGAAATTTGAATGTAGATTTGGGCGCGGCAAAGGAGTTCCATCTATACATATGATTGCTTAAGTGGTTACTTCATATCTGTCATACTGGCATACCTCTCATTGGAAACTGGAGGAATCTATATCAACAAGTCGAAAAATGCACTAGAGATTTTCCAGATTACCTTAAAATTTATTGGTATGTAACTCTTTTTTGTAACTTTTAATTTTTCCAATAATGTTTGTACATATATAGACATTCCTATGTGACATGGATTACCGTGCCCCTGGCACGCTCCATGCTGGGGCACGCTCCATGCTGGTCACTAGCATGGTCAGTGTGGGCACGGATTGTGCCCGTGCCCATGGACATAGGGAGTGCTCACACTAAATTTATCATGCCATTATCTTATTGGCACCATAAGTATCGATCCTTGCCAACTAGCACGGAAATCCTTAGCATGTGTTAATTTTTTTTTATTCTGTATTAAATAATTAATCTTTCTTCCTAGAATTTAATTTATAGTGATTATATGATGAAGAGCGTTGGAGAATCTTTTTTTGGTTCCATAGCAATTTAAGTCAGATAAGAATCAATAAAGCATGCAACATTTCCTGGTCATTATGGAAACTTACTAGTACATGCCATTGGCTCAACCTTACACATTTGTGGACATGCTGACTCTGATTTCACTGGGAACAAGTATGCACAAAGTCAAATTTGGATTATCAGAAACCATACCTTTTGGAACTTTAGGCATTCCTGAAACTTAGAGCATGGTTTGCTTGCTTATTCTGGTGTCAAACTTGCTTTTGAACCACATTCCCAAAATTCTGATTCTCTCTCTTATCTAAACCACTTTTGATTTGTAAAGTATCATACTTTGTTATTCCGTTCATTGAATCTAGTTTCTTCTTCTGCTCACACATTTCGCCATGGGCTTCTAAGAGATGAGCATTGACTACTATGACATAGTGAAACTCATGACAAGTCGAATATTCCGTATATTGCTAACGAATATTCCATACCCTCTTGGTTAGGGAAATTTTTATATAAACCCCTTCAAATGCTCTAATCCGAGTAAAAGCCTTTTGTAATCATCTTTCACAGGTACTTCTATTTCTCGTTTCACATAAGACAATTGGTTAGATAAGGCAAGTATGTTGGTAGTACATAAATGCTAATTGTCTAGAAAAACGGTGGAAACTCCTGAATTGAGTACTTAACATTTAAATTGTATCATAGCTGAAATTATGTATATTTAACAGCCAAAGAAATCCTTATACTGGTTATAAGAACCAAACTCTAGAGCTGAACAAGAGTACCTATGACCTTTATCATGGTTTTTTTTATCCGTAGAAACATGTACTTCTCTGACAAATGTTAAAGAAGTCGGCTAATTGCTGAAGTTTTTGAGGGATTTCAAGTTTCTTTAGATCTATGTTTCCATTATCTTGCCATTAAACTTATTTAGGAGGTTTAGAAAGTTATTCTGGACCGTCCGATTTTATGTGATTATTAGTTTTAGAGGTAGACTACGGCTGAAATATTGCAAACAAGAAGTGTAATGATTGGAGGTCCGCAATGGTCGTATGGATTGCTAAGATTTTAGTTCTTAAATCCATGGATATTATTGATTCCTTTATTTGGTTTGGAACCAATTTTCTTAGTTACCGTCCAAATATATTTTTCTCAGATTTTGAAGTAAAACTTTTGTCTATCAGATTACAAGGTCTCCTAGGAATCCCTAAATGGTAAAATTTCTTATATCAAAATTGTCGAATTGTATATGCTGTATGTTTTAAAAGAAGAAATGGTGATCCCGGGTTGTGCCATATCAGCTTTGGATGCATCTGAACGGAATCCACCTGTGATGGTCTAGAGTATGTGCTTTAGATTAGAAATCAATTGTAGGTTGGAGTCCATGATGGGAACTTGAGTGGTGATTAATGGCCACATTAGGAGTTGGTTTCAGAGCCTAATCTCTGATGTCATTTGTTTGCTCTAGTGTTTGGCATCAATGAGGAAGGATCTTGTATCTTTTTCCCTCCTGCGTTGGTTACTATTCTTGTATTCGATCTTACAAAGGAAAAATGAGGGTTCGGGTCCTTCTGTTTGGTGCATGCAGGGAGGATGATTGAAGACAAAAAGAAATGAAGTGGGAGAAGGTTCTCCTTGAAGAACAATGTGAGCCTTTTGCATGACCAATAAACACCAAACAATTTCCAAGGACTTCTTAAACTCCAAACGTTGGCAGCTATTCTGACATGCAAAATTGGTGATTGTCATGCCGGCTGGCTCATACTCATATGAATTGGCGTTCTAATTACTGGTACAATACATGTGTAGGCACAAAACCATGTTGATTCGTGTGGCATGAATTGTGCCATCCAAAGATTGGCACATTGATACAACACAAGCCAGTTGCACGGCAATCCTTCACGAAATTGTTCAAGGGCCAATTGTGCTCAAGTTAAAAAAGAGATTAGGTGTATTTTGGTATTTCTCATATACTTAGTTTTATTCAATCAAGGATTTTAGTGCCTACGTCAACATTAAAAGCCCATGTGCTGTTTTTAAATTGTAAGACACAACTTTGAATGGCCTGTATGGTACTGCTTGTGAATGGTTCTTAGTGGGTAGAAATGTGACACTATGATACATAAGTTGATGGCTACAATGAAGTTGCCCGCATAGAGATCAGTTGAAATGTCTATTTGAAGTTTATCTCATATTGATGATGCATGAGCCCTTTTACTTTTAGGGAAAGAAACAATTCTGGTTTTAGCACAGTGCTTTGATTATTAGGACCCTCGGGTGTAAGGGGTGTTCATCAGGTCGACCTAAGAAAAGCATTTTTGGGCTTGGGCCAGGTCAAGGTTTTTTAGGCCTAAGAATTTTATCACCATGGCCGGGCCGGGCTTGGGCTAGGATCTAGATAGTTACATGTGATCCTGATTGGTTCAAACTTGACTTGGTGTCGGGCCCAGTCCTACCCCAACCATCTTCTCTATTCCGGTGATAAAGAAAAAAGCTAGCTTACTGACGCCTCCACCTGCCCTACCCTCTAGGCTTTACTGGTGCCGCTGCACATGCAACCACGGGTGATCCCGGCTCTTTAGGGCTGTTGGAGGAGGAGAAGAGAGATACGAAGCAAAATTGGACAAGCAAATGTAGAGAAGAAGGAAATGAGGAGAAAGTTTTGAGAAGCTAAGATAGAGAGATAGATAGGATAAGGCTTTGGAATGAAAAAAGAGATACATAATACCGGAAGAAAGGATTGGCTATCTTGAAAATGTTCATGGCTACTCATATATGGGCCAATAGTTTAGTAGAGATGGAGGAATAAGCCTAGAGGCTAGTGCTTATCTCCTGACTTAGTTTAGACATGCCTTAGTTAGATGCTTTCACCACGGTTAACTAAAACAAATGGCACTACTATGGTGGCAATAATCGGGTCGGAGGACACCCCGGCTCCGCCGGGGGGGGGGGGGGGGGGGAGGAGGTGCGGGGTGTCACGGAGTTGTAAGGGGGATAAATTTTCATCGTATCTTTGCTCAGTGATGGCGCTAAGAGACCCCTCTGCCGCGCCCCCACACACCGCCGCCGCGCGCTCACACGCCGCTTGTGCTCCGCTCACGCGTCGTCTGCACGCCGTCTGTGCATCACTTGTGCACTCCGCCTGGCAGCCCGACTGTCTCTTGACCAGCCCTTCCTTTTGCCTTGCACACACAAGACACACATGAATTTGGATAAGGGATGAGATCTCAACTCCTTTATTGACTAATGATTACAAGAGCACTTTTCTCTCGCCCCCAACCCTTTGGAATACAATCACTCTCAATACAAGAAGCTCTCAACCCAAAATCCTAGAAGAACCACCAAATTCTTCTCCCTCACGATCTCTCAATCCCTCATGAATTTTCAATCCGTGAGTTTACCCATAACCCAGATGCCCCCACGTCTAGTCGGCCTACTTATTATATAGAGGGGAGGTAATGACTTGCTCCAACAAGTCAAGTTCCTTATTTCAACTCCAAGTCCTAAGCTTCATGTTTATCCAAACATGCAATCAGCCAATTACAAAGCTCCCTAGCTTACTTGGACTCTTACATGAGTTAAGACTTGCCAAAGATGGCTTATTGTCTAAATCCGTCGTACTTTGGCTTGAAATAGAACTCCTTACTATTTTGGCGAGCCAAGTACATTTTCTCCCGTGCCATATTTCATATTTGTCATGTCATCTCATGCTGGAGACCTAAGCCAAGTGGAATTAGGATACTTGCACGCTCAGTTTGGCCTCCATAGCCTAACTGCCTTCCGCCTGGTGAGTTGAGTCCTAGTCCAACTAGAACTCTCGAGCAACTTGGACTTCTCCCGCGCAAAATCTCTCATTTGCTGTGTCATGTCCTTCCAGGATCCCAGTCCAACTGGAATTAGGACTTTTGCACGCTCAGTTTGGCTCCCATGGCCAACCGCGTCGCGCCTGGGCATTCCGAGTCCTAGTCTGACTCGAACTTGGCCGCCAGGCCGCGTCGCCCGTGCGCTCTGCATGCCAGCATGCCTCGCGCGCCAACGTGGGTTGCCTTGGTGCGCGTGGCGCTCGCTTGCATCGTCGCATGGCGCGTGGTGTTTTGTTTTGGCTCGGACTGTCATGTCATCTTCATAATCCGTCGCGTCTTGCTGTGCCGCATCGCGTCGTGCCCGTACTGTTGCGCGCCAAACTTCTTTGGCGCGCGCATATTGCTTGTGCGCCTCCCTGGTTGCCTCGCCGTTCGTCTTGCTCGACAGGATCCCTTTATGGCTCGTCAAGTTTTGCTTTGGATCGGACCGCCGTGTCATTTTCAACTTTCGCCGCATCATCTTCAAGATCCATCGTGCCATGGTCGTGTCATGGGCTCCAGCCCCTGACAAACCTCCTCCACCAAAAGAATCCGACGTCCTCGTCGGAGTGTAGGACCTCCAGATCCCACGCTCGCCTTGCCGCACACCTTGCAGTAAAGCGCCCTGCCCCTGGCAGAGTTATTGCAGAAGTTGGATTGGGCTGACGTAGGCCTGACCCTCGTCCGAGTCTTCCTCCTTGTCTTCAGCCACAATCACGTTCAGCTTCTCCCTCCTTGGGCACTCCATTGCCTGATGCGGTCCGTCGCATATGAAACAGCCCGATGACGACTTGACACCCTTGCTTTGAGGTCTCACCGTAGCCTGTGCTTCATCCTCCCTCGCGTGCTCCTGCACCTTTGTCTTGCCCTTGTCTGTCGACTGACTCCTTCAGTTGGCCCTTTTGCGCGGAAATCCACCAAGGCCTCTGCAGCCACCATTGCTGCAGAAAGATCCGCAACACCCTGTCTTCACAACTCCGATTGCGCCCATCCTTGAAGCCCTGCAAGAAAATTGAAGAGTCTGTTCTCCTCCGACATGTTCTTGATGCTCAACATCAATGAACTAAACTCCTTTACATAGTCTCGAACTGGCTCCATTTGCTTCAAGAAACAGAGAGCTTCTCTTGCAAACCAGGCCATGTTGCAAGGCAAAGAACTGGCCTAGTAGCTCCTTGCATAGCTCCTCCCACGTCTTGATGCCAGGCTGACCCGCGACTCTGTCATCCTCCAGCCTGGTCCGCCACCATAGCTTGGCGTCCCTAACCAAGTACATCGCCACCACCGTCAAATTCTCCTCTGAAGTCACCCCCGCGGCTGCGAATTATTGGTCCATGTCCCACAAGAAGTTCTCCAACAACTTCTCGTTTTGAACATCGTCGAAAGGTTTCTGATCAGAAACCTTCCTGCGCTTTGGTTGATCAGCAGCCCCTCCGTTGCGAATTGCACGTTTGAGGACCATCAGCTCATTCTCATGTCGATCCGTGATTTGTTTGACAAGAGTGTCCAGAGTCCTTGAAGTCTCTGCCACTTCTCGGGTCCTTCTATCGAACTCTGTCGGGCGCCTCAATCAACTCCTTCAACTTCCGCAGCTCCTCCTCGCGAGTTGCAAGTGTTGCCTTCATCTCCTCTAAACGAGCGAAGACTGAAGTTGACGCCCCATCCACTGGCTGCCACACCAACGCGATCAATGGCGCCAAACGATCAGCACCTCCTTCGCTCTGTGATCCTTCGCTACTTGCCAAAGCTCGCGCCATACCTGGCTCTGATACCAATTGTCACGAGGTTGTAAGGGGTATAAATTTTCGCCTTACCTTTGCCCAGTGATGGCGCCAAGAGACCCCCTCGTCGAGCCCGCACATTGCCGCTGCACGCCCACATGCCCCTTGTGCTCCGCTCACGCGCCGTCTGCACGCCGTCTGTGCACCACTTGTGCATTCTGCTTGGCAGCCTGACTGCCTCTTGACCAACCTTCCTTTTTACCTTACACACAAGACATATGAATTTGGATAAGGGATGAGATCCCAACTCCTTTATTGACTAATGATTACAAGAACACTTTTCTCTTGCCCCCAATCCTTTGGAGTACACTCATTTTCAATACAAGAAACTCTCAACCCAAAACCTTAGAAGAACCATCCAATTCTTCTCCCTCATGATCTCTCAATCTCTCCTGTATCTTCAATCCGTGAGTTTGCCCATATCCCAGATGCCCCCCATCTAGCCGGCTTACTCCTTATATAGAAGAGAGTACATGACTTGCTTCAACAAGTCAAGTTCCCTAGTTCAACTCCAAGTCCTAGGCTTCATGCTTATTAAAACATGCAATCAGCCAATTACAAAGCTTCCTAGCTTATTTGGACTCTTATATCAGTTAAGACTTGCCAAAGATGGCTCTTTGCCTAAATCCGTCGCATTTTGGCTCGAAATATGACTCTTTCATATTTTCGCGAGCCAACTACAACTTCTCCCATGCCATATTTCATATTTGCCGTGTCATCCCATACTGGAGACCTAAGCCAAGTGGAATTAGGACACTGTACGTTCAGTTTGGCGTACATGGCCTAACTGCCTTCTGCCGGGTGACTCGAGTCCTAATCCAACTAGAACTTCCGAGCAACTTGGACTTTTATCGCACCTAATCTCTCCTTTGCCGCGTCATGTCCTTCCAGGATCCCAGTCCAACTGGAATTAAGACTTTTGCACGCTCAGTTTGGCCTCATATGGGCCAACCGTGTCGTGTCTGGGCATTCCGAGTCCTAGTCCGACTCTAACTTGGCCACCTGTCCATGTCACCCGTGCGCTCTGCTTGCCATCACGCGTGCATGCCCTCGCGCGCGCATGCCCCGCACGCCCTCCTGGGTTGCCTTGGTGCGCGTCGCGCTCGTTTGCAT